>OX639995.1:19644501-20071403 GCA_951828415.1 Anomoia purmunda
AATCGCTGAATTACAAGGTAAGAAGTTGCGAATACGAAGAACATATAATGGGGCAACTTTCTACAGACTACTTCAGGCTTTAACAGACGTGGAGCTAGAGCTCAAACCACCTCCTGACGAAGTTCTTGAAGGTAGAACCTAAAAGATTAGTACTTAGACAGGTTTAGTTCAATTCCAATACTTTCGGTTTTTGTGGGCCTGGCTTTCGATACTTTCTCCTGGTAAAAAAAACCTCCTTAACCAAAGCCCAAAAAACACAGAACGCCCAATATTAGCCAAGTTTTTAGTATTCCCAGGCGTTCCAGACTTTAGTGATAAACAACTGTTTCGAGCTTAGTTTTATTTGCGTGAGTCCGACAAAGAATGCAAATTTTGCTATAACATTTTGACAGTCAAATGAACAGAAATTTTTGATAATATCAAAATTTGTCCATAAAGTAGGTATACAATACAATAAACTAATTAAAAATGCTTGAAGTAAGATCATTCATTGTCATTTGATTGAAATTTTTTAATTGAGAAATTACTGTGCTGAAATTATCTTTTTAACTATTTAGGTCTGTTCGATGAATGCACTGAAAGTGTAGAACAGTGCAGAACAACATCGAAAAAAGTATCTTCAAAATAAAGCATTCTTCAAACTCTTTCGTTCGAAACCCATATTTCAATGCTTGATTTAACTTATTCATTTGTTCGCTTCATATTTTCGAGGCAACCCCCCTCAAAATTATTTTTTAAATGGCGCTTTCTTAAAATTTGTAGCTTGGCACTCGATTATTTTTTTACTTAACTCAATTTGCATTTAAACAGGTAGCAACCTTATTTAAAAGTATTTGAGAAATGAAGCTTTATTGCGCCTCGATTATAATGGATGTGACTTAACTTACTGTAATTTTGCTAAATTTTAAAAAAGGTGGCAATCCTCACCAAAATTATTTTTGAAATTACGCATTCTTAAAATTTGTAGTTTGAAACTCATACTCTAATTTTTTTAAATTTAACTTAATTTTCATTTAAATAGGTGGCAACCTTCTTTCAAAATATTTTGAGAATGACGCTTCATTGAGCCTTGTATACGATATTAGTTGGATTTTATGTAACTTATTATAATTTTGATTAATTTTTTAAATAGGTGGCAACCCTCTCCAAAATTATTTTTGAAATTGGCATTATTAAAATTTGTAGTTTGGAACCCATATTCTAAACTGCCATTATTATTTTTTTAATTAAATTAATTTCATTTAAACAGACGGCAACCTACTTTGAAAACATTTTGGAAATGAAACTTTATTGAGCCTTGGATATAATATTATTTGGATTGGACAGGTGGTGATCCTCTCCGAAAGTATTTTTTAAATTAAGTGTTCTTAAAACTTTTAGTTTGGCACTCATTTTGTAAAATGTCACTTATTTCTTTTAATTAACTCAATTTTAATTTAAACAGGTGACAACCTTCTTTTAAAACGTTTGGGAAGTGAAGCTGTATTAAGACTCTTTCATTTGATACACATATTACTTATGTGACAAATTGTATACAGATCTATCTTATCGGTGTATGGCAAATTGTGATTTAACTTATTTAATTAGTTGACTATAACTTTTTTAAATAGATCGCAACTCTCCGTGATAAATACCACTTCATGAACTAAGTACTAGAATATTTTTCCATGTAGGGTTGGCATGCATAGCGAATGGACATATATGAAATACGTTGACCTGCATTTGTTTTAGTTCATTTTGCTGCATGAATTTTCAATTTTCAATTGATTTATCATTATGAAACTAATTACGGAGCATTTGCAAATTAGTTTTGTGCATTCATGTGTGAATATTTTCAAGTTGCGCTTTCAATTATCAAAATAAAATTCCAATTCGTATTTGGACACAAGCTGTATGCTAAATTCAGCGCGTAATGCAACAGATGAAAAAAAGTAAATGCAAAAATTGAATCAAATACTTACATATTTATTGTGTAGGATAAATTCAATAAATTTATCAGCTGGCAATATTTACCACGTTGCATGTGCATTATGTATTTTGAGTCAGCTAGTGATATACTCCTAGTGGTTTAAATATACTAATGTTCCTGTGTATGCTTCTTGCTTTATAAGTGATTGAATGAAAATTAGCAACTTAATATCCAAATCTAGACAACTGTTAATATTGAGATTTTGGGATTCTTTTGGACGGCGACACATATGGAGGCATTTTCCTATAAAAAATTGCAAGTCTTAGGATAAGATTAATTTTAAGTCACTAATTAAATTCAGCAACTATAAATATATGTAATGCGTCTCATTTACATATTCTAAAATGCATACTTAGAATTGAACTTGACCTCTTGCTAATTAGAATCGATTTTTATGAACCAAACCCTATTAATAATAATAAAAATTTGGCGCATACTTCGTGCGAAGTTTATTCATAGCACAAATACACTCGTAGTTTTGCCATTGCCTGCCACCTCTCGTAGGGGAGTGACCTTTTCTATAATTTTTTATATTACACACTCGTCTACGGCGGTCGCCACACACAATTTTAGGGTATGGTGTCCTAAGCCGCATATAATTTAGCGAAAAACCCTCGTTGAATAATCTGGAATATTATTTTCTGTTTCTCGAAAAACTTAGTGTGTAGTTGAATGACACAAGGTTTCCATTTATGAAATACGAATAAATTTCTCTAAAGAGTTGAACGCAGGTAAAGATTGATAGTTGTCGCTTAATTAGCGTCTGGAGTTCCTTCGGTCCACCACCGCCCAGAAGGTCTTTGCAATTCTGCATATAGTGGTAATTACCCAACGTTTGCTGAGTCCATATAGAGCCCATCTGTTCAATAAAAATCCGCTGGCGGTTAAGAGAGCCCCCACCTTCTGCCTGTCCGGAATAATGACTTTAAGGGTACCCTGCCTAGCCAGCTCTCCAGCCATGTAGTTTCCTGCAATGTCGTTGCCACCCGGCATGTAAATTAGTCCGATATGAAAGAATTCAAAGGCGATTGAAAGAGAAGTCAGGCACTAACCGACCAGTTTCAGCCGGCCCATTAAATACACTAAGGTCTTGATTGTCACCGGGCTACCACAATATATCTTCGTTTGTCTAAACGACATTAAATTTGTGAGCAGTCAATCGACTGCCTCTTTGAATGAGGTTACCTACACCTGAAATACACTACAGTAGTCCGGAAGTCTAAATTTTCGGCTGACGGTGACCTTTTAGCTTCGACTCGTCCAATAAAGAAGTCAGACCGTTGAACTTCTTTACGGACATCTTATAAGGTTCAAAACACTTCTCAAGTACTTAAAGAGAAAAAATTAAACAACTAAGCAAGGTAAACGGATTATTAGCTTTAACTTCTACCGTTTTGACTGTTTTTGCTTTTTACAATAATTTACAAATAAAAACCTAGCCTTAAGCTCAACAATTTTTGTTGATATACATATATAGAGAAATATTTAGATCGAAAGACAAGTTTTTTCATAAGTCCACCTTAATTAAAACAGCAGTGTTTCTATTTTTATTATCAAAATCATGGTTTCCCAAATGGTACATGCGTAAAAAAAATATAATTTTACATTTGCGCATTGCCTATTTCTATTTGAAGCAAAAAAAAAACAGTCTTTTGTCAACAAATAAGTTCACCACGAATGCTAAGTAGAAGCTCTTTATACGAGTAATATAGAAATAGGGTATTTTATATCATATTTTCAACTGCCTTATATTTCTCTTTCTTTCTCTGGATAGACATACTAATCGATTTAAAAACATTGCGTCAGAAGCAGCAAGTGAAGCTACACCCTCCTCCACTTGATGAAAGGGCATACAATGTCGTCATAAATAGTTGGGGCATTTACATCTACTCGTATCCTTCAGTACAGATCGTACTCAGACGCCAATAAAAATTAGCTCGCCTTTATTCGTCGTAATGCATACATGGAATTCACAAATTTGTTTGGTTCTGTGAATACATATTTTGACAAGAATTATTTTGAGATTTTAGTAATATCTTTGGCGAAGCAGTCAATCACTGGTATTCACCAGGAATATAAGAAAACAATATTGCACATTCCGCGATGAGTGCAACTGATAGTGACGTATTAAGAGCTAGACAATAAGAGGGCAAAGAAAAAATTCTAAGAAAGAAGAGGAACAAATTTTTGGAAAATAGATGCAAATTGCTTTTATTTCGTCAGTGAATGGGTAGATGCTGTCAAATCGACAAAAAGAGAGGCGCAATTTTCAGTTTTCTACTATTAGTTCTGTTTTCGTATTCACTATCCAGTAAAAACCAGCAAGAAGCAGTAATAATTTTACTGGATTTTTACTGAATAGCGTTTTCGTTCACCAAAACTAGCAAGAAACTAGCCAAGTAGGGGAAATTGAGAGTGCAAAAATGGCAGCTGAACTTGAATGTTTTACCGGATTTTTACTGGATAAATTCCTACTAGCAAGAATTTGCCAGTAAGATAAACAACTGATTGAAGTATTCAGTTGATCACAAGTAGAAAAGAATTATTAAAAGTGTTTATTATTTCCATAAAAAAGGGCGAAATTTGAGAAAAGTATTTAAATATTTAGATATACAGCAAAAAAGAAAAAACTTTGCGTTTTCTCACTTCTTGCAAGTTTCTTTCATTAAGAGCAAATTTTGCTTAAGCTCCGGAATTTAGTTATTGGCAAGTTGCTGGATAATTTTTTTTCTGGCAAGAACGATAGAAACAACGCTGATACCAACTAATAGTGACGAAATAATAGCTAGAGAAGGAGAGAGCTCAGAAAAATTTATAAAAAAGAAGAGGATGAAGCGCAGAAGAAGCGAGAAAACGGAAGAAATGCTTGAAAATTTTTGTTTGTGTAAAATATTTCTGCTGTCAAATCAACAAAGAGGGTACTAGCGATCCACGGTAGGCGCAATGTAGTATTCTATCATTCTTGGGCCTAGAGAGCTTTCTCGTTTTTGTTTTTGCGCGCTATTATAGGCTGTACAAGTTTTGTATAAAGATTTGTTTCTATAGAGCAGTTCCATGTGAAAGAGAGATGGTGGATCAAATTTCTTGAACTTTGCGGTTTGGTAGTACTCAATGACTGCGCTAACTAAATTTGCAATTTTGGTATTTTTTTGCAAGATATTCCTCTTTGAAATTTAAAAAAAAAATTAAAGAAATGCTTTTTTAAGGAATGTGTACGTCGAAAACTATTAATCCTACAAGAAAAATTCATTTACATAAAATTTTAGGAAAAATGCCAAATTTTTGTATTATTAAAAAATATATTTATTAAAAAATGAATAAAAGATTAATTAAATTTTTTTTTCAAATAGTTGATATTGCCACCAATTTTTTATTGTTTAGAATTCATGCACCATGGATTTAAAAAAAAAATTTATTTACGTAACATTTTTACTTCCTGTAAAATATTGTGAAATTTTGGCAGAGGTGTGTTTTGTAACTTCTGATGTAAAGCGCAGTTGGTTAGCACAGCTATTTAGCACCCCAAGTACTACAAAATTATAAAGTTTAACAAAATCTGTGATCTATCATTTCCATTTCCGATGGAATAGCTCTAGAGTTTTCTGCCGCTCAATTATCTTTCCGAAACTCAGTTTGAAGAAGTCGTAAGTGGTAAGCCTTCAATCTGAATAATACATTGCAGTGAGCCCGTGAGTGGAATTCTCAAATTACCTGCAATAGTTTTCAAAAATGTATTTATTGTTGTTACCCTACTCGATCAAAATCGCCCTGTGGCTCTCAGCTGCTACAATCGCATGGTAAATAACATTCAAAACATATTTCGCAAAATTGCTATAGATACAATATAAATATGTGCAAATGTATTTGTGAGTCACTGACCGAGAACATATTTTCATGACCACCGACATTCTAAGCGCGAATATCTCGTTTAACTCCCTTTCGGTGCTTGTGTCTGCGATTGGGATTTAATTAAATGTATAAATTGCATAGTTATTGCAACAATACAACGAATGCTATTCCACTGCTATTTCCATGAATATTTTGCAAAAATTGTGGGCGCGTTTCGCAACCCTTTAAGTTCTAATGGAAAATATATACATACATATCTACCCACTTAACAAAAAATGATAAAATGAAATTTTTTCCTTTTTTTACTTTGCTAAACATGACTGGTTTTAACCAAACTGCAGAAAATATTTTATGGCTTCATAAATAAGAATACATACAAATGTTAATTAAACTTTATTATGACACTGAAAAATAGCAAATAGTTTTAATTTTATGATAAGAAAATTATTTAATCGCGAAAAAGCAACTTTAGATCACCGTTGAGTAGTTTTCAGATTGACTATAAAATCACTTTGCTGTTTTGCAGAACCATTAATAAGATATGAGTTGGTGGAGTTCGGAAATGAGAGATAAAAAGACTTATGGAGTTCTATTAAAAGTCCAAGTAGTCTATAACTACATATGTGCCTATGATTACGATAGTGAACTAAGTCAAAATTAAAAAAATATATGAATTCATCACTCATTTCACACCACATTATTTTGAACTAAATTTATTCAATGACATTTTTGCGATATCGTCAAAAAATAACCTTTAAGTAATGGTTATAGTTTCAGTGTTTTATTCGTTTAGTGTCAATTATGAAATTAAAAGAAATTATACTTATAAATATAACTTCAAAATGACTTTGAAATAATAATATTGAAATTGTAGATCATACATTTTTTTGGTATCTTTTGTACCGAATGACTGTGTTTTTGGTTTGATAGAAATGAAAATAAAAAAGCAAATTAATTATACAACCCTGAACATTATTATAAATTGAGAGTGTAGAGGAAAAATATATTTTTGATACAACGAATGTCGCAGCTGGATTTTATTTCAACGAAAAATCAATAACAATAAGAGTAAAAAAAAAACAGCGCGAGCGTATCTGGTGTTTGGCTGCACATTCTATCGATAAGATGCTTGAAAAATTAACCTTATAAAATGTTCTATAGAAGAGATCAAGAATAATAATTATTTGACCGTTAAGTTTTAACAAAGTTATCTAATTTTGATAAGAATTATACAAGTATTTTTACAATAATTATGAGCCAGACAAATTTTTCAAATTAACGATATTTATTATTTTGACACATTTATTGTAAGACTTCAATTTTTTTTTCACTCATAATTATTTTGAGAAGACTTTTATTATATACTTCTCAAAAAGTCTTTAAAGCTTAAAAAGTTAATCTCGCTGTAAATTATTACGAGCAGACTTTCCTAACATAAATCCTAAAACAAAAGTCTTTCAAAATTTGAACGTATTTATCTCGCTGTTAACTATTGTAAAAAAAAAAAATTATAATATATGCAAGTCTTTGAATAATGGTTATAGATTACTCGAAAAATTTATATATTAATATAATATTTACTTTTACTCTTTTCTCCTACACTAGTTATGTTTCTGTTTAAAATTTTTTCGAGATAATTCTAAATTTCACGTTTTGGAACTTTCTTCTAATAGAAAAAGACCAAAAGCATACAGCTTACTTCGATTAGACCAGTGACGGAAGAAAAACATAAATATATTATGTTTATATCCTTCCAGGTTTTCACGAACATTTTAAGAACCTTAAAACCTCGATATGATAGAAATGAATTACTTTTTAAAAATAATTAAATTATTGTGAGTTATTTTAAAATTATGTAAAGTTATTGTTTTAAATAAAATTAATAGCTCTTCATTTATTTTATGTCATTTAAAAAAAAAATTCAATGAAATTTAAAAATGGTCTAAGTCAATCCAAGCTTGAAAACAACATTTTCGTATTAAATTCCGATAAAAATCCAAATTCATAGTAAATTTTAAATTAATTAAAGACTATAAAAATTATAATTTTTAATATCGTAAAATGTAATTTTTTTTTTAATTTCTGCAATTGCAATTCATTAAATATCTCGACACAATAACTTTTTAAATGAAAATCCGGTGAACCTTAAAGTTCCGTTTGAAGTTCTTATTTGCCATATTTCTAATTGCCTTCACACGCTGCATGGCTTGTTGCACCGACGTGTTGGAACCATTTAACACTGAATGGTCTATTATGCACCTTACCTGATATTTTGTTACTACCTTATTTTATTACCGAAAATTTTAACCATTTCTAGTAACCGCAATTCTGGCAAAATGGTAACGCTGTCAACTGTTGGTCGAATAAAAATTCCACATTTTCCTGCTTTCGCTGGGCGACGTTGCCACTATTACACGCTATTTATCCAACTGTAAATAAGATTCGCAAAGGCTAAATAAGTTTAAAACATACGTTCCTAACTGCTTTTTCTTTCCAAAATGAATGTAAACCTCTATTTTTCGCTATTACTACGTCGTTATCACCTATAACGTTGGTAACAATATTCAACGGTAATTAGTTTCCATAGAATAGGAATAGGGTGTACAAGTTGCCAGTTGTTTTTGTTAATGGTATCGAAAATTTTGCGCTCACTATTAACGGAAACGTTGACTAAATTCAGTCTACAGTTTTAAGAATGTATGGGCCAATGTTGCTTTCGGTATACAAATCAGGTGTATCTTTTTAGTAATGTTCGCACCACAAATATGGAAATTTTGATAATTTGCGTTCCCGCTAAGCCAGATATTTTCATCATCGCGACGGTAAAAATTAGGTGCAATTTCCAATAGATTTTCCATGCCCATCTCAGAACGTATACCTAACGCTAAAAATTACCATTCAGATTGAACTCCTGCACCGGTTGGACTTTATGTCGATTTTGGACATAATGGGTAATTAAATCTACAATCATCAACGCCCAAGACGTGTTGGCGAGCGTTTGCATTTTGAAGCAAAATTTCCACATTTGGGAGCAGAAAATCCTGTGGAAATCCATGAAACGCTATTACATGATCACATGATCAAATAGTGACTGTTTTTGCTGGCGTATGCGCAAAGACTTCTGGTTTCAACAAGACGGGGCGTCATACCACACAGCAACCCAAATCATGCGGGTTTTTGCAACAAAAATTACCTACATAAATATGATTTCTTTTTGTGAATTTATTTAAAGAGTAAAGTTTACGCCAGCAAGCCGAAGACCATTTACGAGCTCCAAACCAATATTCGTGCCGACCGAGATGCTCGAAGAAGTGATGGAAAATGCCCGAAAAAGAGCACAGTGTGCGGAGGTCAACAAAGGTGGTAATTTAATAGATTTTTTTTTGTTAAAGTGGTCTATATAAATTGCAAAGTATTGAACTAAGTAAAAAAGAACAATTCTTTCTTTAAAAAATTATTCAATATTCTCATACCGAAGGAACCGACGGCGTATATATGTACATATGAAAACGATTTTGGAGAAGAATGCTTAAAACTATATTTTGAGAAGGGTTGCCATCCGTTTGAAAATTCAAGTTTAATTAGATGATGATAAAGCTGTATAAAATATCAAAATGTGGCTGGTTCGATTCAGCGAGAAAGTGTATAGTAAACTAGGGTTTTATAAATATGTAGCTCTATTTTGAAAGGAGTTGCCGACTGTTTAAATAGTCAAGTTTAATTAAGTTATACACAAGTTATATGAAATATTCATATATGGCTGGCATATTCGGCTAGAAGTTATAGAGTAGACTATGGTATATAACAATATTTTGAACAACATTGCCACCTGTTTGAAAAGTCGAGTAATTTTAGATTATACAAAAGTTACATGAAATATTATTATTAGTGACAGCCATGCTGCAATCAGAGCTCTGAGCTCTTTCACTTTTAACGCTAACATTGCGCTGGACTGCCGCCTATCTCTGCAGGAGATGGCCAAGCAGAACAGACTGTACCTCATTTGGGTCCCTGGTCACCGGGACATTGAGGGAAACTGCATGGCAGACGAACTTGCAAGACAAGGTACGACCAAGCAGATTCTTCAAGATAAAGAACGCATTGGTTTGCCGTTTGCCACTTGCAAACAATAGATGGAGGCAAAATACGACCTGTCGAACCGCAATGCAGATGTGGCTTAAATGGGACCGGAAACGGTCGCGCAGCTTTCTCTCTCTAAGTAGGGAAAACATTTCCAACGTCATCGGGGCTCTAACAGGGCACTGTCTGATAGGGAAACATGCTGAAAGGTTGGGAGTACCCTTCCGAAGATGCTGTAGGAGCTTCAAGAACGACGAGGAGGAGGAAACGATCTTGCATTTACTGTGTAAGTGTCCTGCACTGTGTAAAAGCAGAATGCGATCTGGGATCTCCGTTTTTGGATGACCTTAGTGAGGTTTCAAGCACCGAGGTAAATTGTCTGTTAAGGTGCACCAGCGAGGCAAAATGGTTTGGTGAGGGGTAATTTTTCCTTTTTAGCTATATTTTCAAAAGGGTTGCCATCTATTTGAAAAGTCGAATCTAATTAAGTTATATACAAGTTGTGAGTTGTGAGAGAAACCGAAATGCATTTTCTGGTTAACTGTTATTTGCGATCTCCTCTAACCTTCTTAGGGAAAAATTGTATACATTAATTAAATAAAGGGATTTAAAGATAGCAATATATATATATATATATATATCATTTTGTATACTTCTTCCAAGGCATTTACCAAATAAATGTAGGAAGGGCAAAGTCTACCGGGATTTTAAAGTACCACATAAAATAGGAAAGTAAGGGAATGAGAGTCTTAATATATGAAATTAAAAATGCAATTTTGAAACCGTTTAGACAATTTTCAACCGAAGCGTTTTTTTTTTATTGAAAATATAACATTTTGAATGTCCGTCAGAGAAGAGGTCTTTTTTTTTAGCCCAACTCTCTAATGTAAGCATACTAGGGTGGGTGAATTAAAAATCTTCAAAGCATCATCGCGATTCTGGTACTATGGTTCGTAACAAGTATTTTTTCCCAAGGAACCACACCTTTAAAATAAATTTCGGGTCCGCGGAATTTTTTTGGGAGTGATTTCCAAAGTTTCTAAAGAGTCGATCTATTTAGTGCATTTCAATTGCAAAAAAATCAATAATTAAATTGATTAAAATATATTCAAAAAAAATTTTTTTGTATTTGAAATAGGTCGAATTTTTAGTATTTTTAAAAATAGCTGCCAAAAAAATTCCTCGGACTCGAAATTCATTTTATAGGTATGGTTCCTTTGGCAAAAATACTTGTTTCGATCCATAATACCAGAATCAAGCTGATGCTTTGAACTTTTTTTCAGCGCAATACAATTTGTCCCACCCTA
The DNA here is from genome assembly GCA_951828415.1 of Anomoia purmunda. NCBI lineage: Eukaryota > Metazoa > Arthropoda > Insecta > Diptera > Tephritidae > Anomoia > Anomoia purmunda. The sequence continues at coordinate 19,655,707 of OX639995.1, forward strand.
ATACATACACATATTTGGATTAACTATTTTCATTTCATGGGTTACTATACCAAAATACATGTCCAAATTGTTTGGTTTATTAATTTTATATATGTATGTACTATTGTATATATGTATAAGTAAATAATTGTGTACATGAGTGCAAAAATGGCGTTTGGGTTGTTTGGCATTTCTACTAATGCTGCCTTTCATTCATTAATTTAAATAAATCGCTTTTGGTTTGAATTTAAAATAGTTTCAACTTAAATTGTAAATAAATGCACTATGTGCAAATTTGCTTATATATAATACCATGATAGTATGTCGGTTTATTCTTCGGCAAATTTTGGGAAATTGTGCACAACTCCAATGCACTTAGGCTCACCCGCAAATTTTGTTTACCGCTCAACAATTTATTAAATAAAATCACTTTAAATGACTAAGCATTTTAGTGTGTCAATAAATTTATTTACACTTTAATTGTGCATATTTGCAAATGCTCACCATAGTATTTTTAATTTTTGTTTTTAACTATTTGTGTTTTTTTTTTGCCACTAAATAGTTGCATATGTATATGGTTAGTTCATTGTGGTATTGGCCAAGTTTGTTTTTTATTTGCGATTTGCTATGTTAATTACATTTGCTGGCCACTGGAAAAAAAAATATTCAAAATATTATTGCAAAACAAGCAAGTGCTATTTATTCGCTACTATTTTTTAGTGGCTCATACTATCAATGAATTGTTTGAGTTTATTAGCATTTGAGGTAATGAAGATAAAAGTTTATTATAGAATAATCGAAACAAAAGCAGAACGGTGTTATACAAATTATATTAGTTAAAATATATTTATTTATATATATGAAGCCTGATTTCAAATATGTCCGTTAATTTGTTAACCAATATTTTTAAGTTAAGGGAAAAAATCAACTTTATTTTAGGCGTTAAACTTAAAGTCAATAGTCTTCTATCTGAGTACCTCTTCTCATTTAGTACCTACTTATATCATGCATTATTTTTTTGTTCTGATGGAGGCACTCACTTTGCCTATTAGGTTAAGGCGATCAGGTTATATAAAAAGCGGTGCCTTTCCATTTCAAGGCTTCCGCTTCATTCGGGTCATGTTTCTCCTTTTCCATGAAACTCGAATATTTTTGTTGTTTCTTGGACAAAATTATCAGTCAAGCATTTTTCTCTTGACCGAAAATATTTTTTTCGCGATATTTTTCGGCAATTTTAATTTCTCAGAGAAAATTGTATTTTTCCGTCTATAATTTTCTTTTTTTTCAATGCACACAACTTCCCTTAAACCTGGCCGATTTTCAAAATTCAACCTTCAAAATGTTCTTAAATAGTTAAGCGAACGAAGAGCCAAATCATGCAAAAAAAATTTTTTTTCGGAAAACTTAAAAAGACTATTTTTTCAAAATTTAATTTCTGGAAAAATAAAATTTTTTTATTTTATATTTTTTCACATCAGAAAAAAGACTTCAACATGTATTTTGACCAAGCGGCTGCTAGCCAAACTTTTTGTTTAAGGGATACAATTTTTCTTTAAATTAGGCTTTTCCTGATATTGATTTGGCTTTTTTCTCCTCGCATGTTAATGTTACTAAAACTAACTAACTACGAACATTTTGCAAGTCAAATTATCAAAATCGGTCAGGTTTTAGAGAGGTTATGTGCATTTGAAAAAAAAAAAAAAAAAATTAAAGACGGAAAAATACGATTTTCACAGCGATATTAAAGTCGTTGAAAATTGTTCGGTGAAAGGAAAAATTTCATGTCTGATCATTTTGACTAAGATACAACATATTCGATTTTTATGGAAGAAGCAACACATCGCCGAATGGACCGGTTGTCCTGGAATGGAAGAGCTCAGCAAGAAATATGTATCTTGTTTTTTCTTCGCTTTCCAGGTAATATTCCAATAAGTTACCTCGCATTTCATCAAAAACTCAACGAAATTGAATTTTTTCCCAGCACCGTGATAGTATCTCTCTCACCCCGCCAACACCACCTTCTTTAATTGAACCTTTTACTTCAATCATGACTATCTTGGATTGATCCGCACCGAAACTTAACCGCCACTCTTAGATTACGTATCGATTTCGAAGCACGAAGCAAATATATTGACAATAAGTCTTTTAGTTTTTGAAAGGTGCAATGATTTTCGAAAAAAAAAACTTTATTTTCTTAACTTAAATTTTTATGCATAAAACAGGAAAATAGCCATTTTCATTATATCATGAAAAGTAGAATACAGTTTGCGATGAGTAATTCCAAAGCTGGGAGCACTTTTTTTACACACCTAGAATTAGTTGCGTGGCGCGCTGGCAAAAATTCTCTTAGGCGTAACATGGAAAAGGACGGAGCGCGCTTTGCTGAGTGACGCCGTTGCTGCGAGACGTATTCTTGAAATTCATCGCGAACACATACCGACGACGCGGGAATTTGAAGAAAAATAGTGGCACCATTTCGGCGACGATTTTTTATTCGCAATATATTCTCGTAATATTTATTTTCCGCAGAAATACTCGCGGTATTCTTCTTTCATGGAAGTAAGTTGAGCAGTCTGAAAGGGCTGGGCTACACTATAGGACCGGTGGATAGTAAAATGATTGGATGAAGCTAGATTATTTCCCTTATATTTAAAATCCCGTTATTCAAAATTTTATTTTCCTCAGATAACGAAGTGTTAAAAGTTTTCCTTGCATTTTATTATATAAGGTTATGTTTTGGGTTTGTCGAAATATAAAAAAAGAAAAAATATAAAATTACTTAGGCCTCTTCTTTTTCTCCTTTTAAATTTTTTTTTATCATCCAATTTTTATAAATGTTTAGGGTCAACGGTAGGGTTATATTGAATAAATATATACTCTATACTTACTATATGACAAAACTTAAGGTACTTTTCCCCTTTCTCTGGATGGAAAACGTAATGCTTAGCGGTCATATTTAGATGTAGCATTAAAAGATCGTTACGAGTACATATATTGAAAGAGCTGCGTTTATTGCTGGCCTTTTGTTACTTTATAGGAAATAAAGCGTCTTACAGCATCAGTAAAAACAATCACGGGCTTGAAACAAGTTTTTTTGGCTTGCCTCGGATTTTCCAAAAAAAAACGCCTTTACAAATTTTCTATGCAATGACAAGAACCTTTAGCATACGCCTTCCAACCAAGTGTGATGCTGTCAGTGACTAGACGCCAGTTTTTCACCTAATAAATTTTCCGACAGCTGACAAAATCAGGAACCGTAGCGGCTAAAATTTTTATAAAAAATCACAATTTAATCGTTATTTTGTGATTTTAGTTTTTTCGATCACTTTTAAGCCATATTTTGTGATTTTAGTTTTTTCGAATAAAAAATCCTTGCTCTTAGGTTTGATTCTTCTTATAATATTTCATCGATATTTTGTGATTTTTATTTTGTCGTTTAAAAATAATCATTATTCTTGGATTTCAAATTTTCATATCGTAATAAAAACAAAAACCTTAGATTACGATTTATGGTTTATGATCGAAATAGTAAAACTCATAATAAAGATCATAAAATAAAGATTTACAATCAGTTGAAACAAAAAATCTTCAAAATAAAAATACAGTCAGATTTTATGTTCGAGTTTTGTTCTTGCCAATGTTATTTTTTTATCCGAAAAAATTAAAATAATGACTACTTTAGCTCCCTTTAGAAAATACCTCTTACATCACATGACCCCAGCGAAAGAAATCTAGAGGCGTTAAACCGATAGATCTCGTTGGCCAGATGACTGGACCATTTCGAAAAAATAATGCGCACACCAATAATCAAATATTTTTGAACATAAAATTTGAATGTTAAGAATATAAAAGAGGCATCCCTTTTTTTATTTTTTCTTCTTTTTGTTTATCCGTTTTCGAGATATCAATTTTTGAAAGACCTACGTTCCTTTTCTTAAATGCTCATAATTTTGCGAAAAATTTACCAATTTGAATCATTTCCGAAGCATGCGCTGTTCAATTTTTTTCATTCATTCCGCAACTTTTTAAATCAATATTTTGTAATTTTTGAGATTGCCTTTTACTATTTTATATTCCGAAAGTCCTTTGAAAAGCAGAGTTGAAAAAATGTCGAAGTCGGTAAATTTTTCTTTAAATTATGAGCATTTCAAAGCAAGGAACTTAGTCTTTCAAAAATCGATGTCTCGAAAACTAATACACGAACAAATTGGAAAAAATGTGGGATGCATCCTTCAATTGTCATTCAATTGTAGCACGTTGATGGTAACGTTCAAGACGTTGACATTTTTAAAGAAGAAAGAACAAACAATTTCCACAACCGCACAAACCACAATAAGCAGTGAATAGAAAAAAATATTTTTTTTTTTGGGACAAGTCAAATCAAGAAATGATATAGTAGGTATTTAAATTGCCATGCTGCCATCATGATAGAAATATAATATATTTCTAAACCAGCGATCATTTCAATAATACTGCATTTTATTACAGATGAGATGATTACAACTACATAATAATAAAAAGGACTACTTAATAATTGAACCCATCGGCATTGATTGGTAACAACTATAATTTTTTAATCTTTTAAATTTAAGGCAAGTGTGTCCTGTTGATTTTGCTAGGCATATTTTATAATACATTTGAATTACGAATTTTCAATATAAAATTCTTTGAATAAATAGCACAAGCAAATTCACCGAAAATAAATAACTCAACTCATGTTTGCCATAACGTTGTTAGCTAGGCCATTAAAAACTCATTCCAAATCACAGCTGCATCAACTCTCCGTGTACGAACTCTTTTAAATTGAATTTTGCTTTGAATACGAGACAATTTTAAATTAATACATACTGCCTTTGGCGCTAAAAAGACTCACCAAAAACACATTAAAACTGAATAAATACAAAGCCTGTCCAAATTGTCAAAACTACAATAGCGTGCGCTATGCTTTATATAAAGTGCAGTTAGAGGCGATTTCGGAAAATTAATTTTAAAAACGCCTTTAGACAAAAATAGTTATTGCTTAAATGCACTGCTATTATTCGAAAAGGGGGGTGGTGGTGGTAAAGGCAAAAAGAGTTCAGCTGGGAGCGTAAATATGGAAATGCGACAGATAGACCAAATAGCTGGCAGTTCAAAGCGCGCTGGAGTGGAAGAAGTAACCAAAAAAAGGGAATTGTAAACATAGTAAAATATGGTAAAAGGACATAAAACTATTGCATGCAAAATTAGAGAAAAAACAGTTTGAAAGTTTTTACATATTTTTTGTATTAGCGGCGGCTGGTAAGCGAGGCAACAACTGCTGCTGTAAGGAATCTGCTTAAATTTTGTGTGGCGACAAACTACGGATAGCCCACGAGCACTCATGGTTTACTTTTATTTTAGCTGTGGACAATAAAATGGCTTTAACGAGAAATAATTTTTAAATGAGTAAATTTTGTTGAATTGCTTTAAACCGGTGCCGCTGTTATGAAACGTCAAGCTAAAAATTTAATGTTACTTAAATAATTAGAAAGGTTGCATTCTAATAAAAAAAAATACAGAACGTCGTTTTCCATCTATAAAAAAAAATTAGTTAAATTATATAGATTTATTGTTGGTTTATTACGGTTCGATTTTATACCAATTTTTTAACAACTCCAGACGTCATCACCAATAATAAGCGCATTATCAATTATACGCCTTATATTTTATTTTAATTTTGTAAAAAGTTGGCCATATGACAGCAGCCAAGCAAGCAGAAGTCCTGAGAAAACTGAAAAAAGTTCAAGAATCGAGTATAGTCGCACAAAAACTTGAATTGGGGGTGTAGGTAGGTGTGGCTGCACACTTAAGAGTTAATACTATTCGAAGAAAGATCACCATTTTGCCTCGCTGATGAATCTCATCAGGCAATTAATCTCGGTGTTTGAAACCTCACTAAGGTCATCCAGAAACGTTGATCGCAGAAACCGCAGCCTTTTTTTAAACCGTGCAGGACATTTAAACAGTAAATGCAAAACCATTTCGTCCTCTTCGTCATTCTTGCAGTTCCTGCCGCATCTTCGGAAAGGTACGCCCAGCCTTTCAGCATATTTTTCTACCATACAGTGCCCGGTTGGAGCCCCAACTTCTTTTGAAATATTTTCGCTCCTTAGAGAGTTCCATTTAGGCCACGTCTGCCTTGAGGTTCGACAGGTCATATTTTGGCTACATCAATTGTCAGCTTGTTTAAATATACATTCTCTAAGTAGCAGTATGCTACCATTAGCCTGAAAAATTTGTTTGGTCGTGCCTTATCTTGCAAGTTCCTCTGCAATTTCCCTCTATGTCGCTATGGCAAGAGGCCCAAATGAGGTACAGTCTTTTGGCCTTAGCTATCTCCTATAGAGCGCGATGTTTCAGTTAAACATGAAAGAACTCAGAGCTTTGACTACAGCCAGGCTATCACTAAAAGTAAATATGTCTCTTCCTAGAATTGTGGTTCCAAGTATCACTACTGCTTCCATGGTAGCTAAGACCTCAGCCTCAGCCTGGAAAATGCTGCAGTGATCTGGTAACCTGAAAGAAATTTGTGGGAGAGGGTTTCGTGAGAAAACACCTTCTTCCACCTCACTATCCAGTTCCGAGCTATCTGCATAGAGGGCAAAACTCCAGTTTCCACTCCTTGGAATTCTTTTAATAAAATTACTTTCAAAAACCGATATCGAAGCACATCGATCCGTGTTGCTTGGAAGAGAACCAAACTTGTTCAAAAGAAAATAGTGCCCCTGAGTTTCGGGATGCCACTGGGATATCTTTCTTAGTCGCAAAGCAGTCATCGCTGTTAACTGTTGTCCAACCAAATCTAAAGGAAGGAGGTCTTAAATAGCGTTCAAGGCCTCATTTGGCGTGGATCGTACTAGATCTTTGCACCTTGGTGAGTAGCCTGAGGTTAACATCGTTTTCTAATGCAGGCCTACATGCGATCACCGCATATAGAAGAGTTGGTCTAACGACTGCTGTAAAGATCCATCGACAGATCCGGGTATTAAGACCCCATTTCTTACCTATGGCTCTTTTTCAGGTATAAAGGGCTGCGGAATCCTTTTCGTAACGTTGAGCTGTATTCTCTTTCCAGTTCACCGGACGCCGATTAGTGGCGGAGTTACCGAAGGCATTTTATACCGCCACCTAAGCCCGCAGCGGGTGGATCACTTCGCTTCGGCATTCGTTGTATCAGCTCGCACAGTGTTTGCGGGAACTTCCCCCTTAACGCGATTGCGACGTCATCAGCGTATGCGACATCTTTCGATCCAATCCCCGAGAGCGCATATACTGTTAAGTTCCTCAGTGGGGATAGAACTCCTCTTTATGGCGTCCCCCTCGGCAAGCGCCTCGACAATTCGCTCGTTCCCAACCTCGCCTTTACCACTCTATATCAGATTAGCTGCAGACAATCGAAAAGGATAAAGAAGACAAAAAATCTGGTTTGACGATAGAAACTATGCAAGTTGGCAGGCTAACGAACTATAACTTGCTCAAGTTACTGGGTATTGAATAAATAAGTTTTTGAAGCGAACTATCGACAAAGATCTCAAAAGAATAACACTGTTTCTCACAATTGCCAATTTTCCAATTCGAATGGTGAATAATTTACATTTGAAGTCAGATATTTCTATTAATGGTTTCAAGAAATGTATGATTTCCTTTGAATTCCAGTTCATCGTATAAAATAACTGTGTCGCATGTATTTCCCCGTTCAATTATAGGACATGGAAAAAACATTTTAATCTAAGACATTTCCAGTAGTATTTCACATTCGAGCAGTTTACGATCAAATGCAAATGTTTTATAGCATTTGCATATGAGTATTACAACAACAAAATAAATTTAGGGTATTTCCGTCGTCCAGGTTTTCGGCTTATTTGGTTATGTGGTATATTGTCTGTTTAGTAAAACACATATTTACTTGTACAGTTTCCAACAACAAAGGTAGAACCAAATGGGGTAAAAGTTTTTTTGTAAGTCCTTTTCTCAGTTACGTTTTTTATTGTAAACGGAAAAATTAAAAGCCGTTTAACCCGATAGCGTCATTGTCAGGGATACCCTAATAATATATCCATCGAATTTTTCAAATCCATCGATCTTTCATACGGTATGCTCTTCGCTCGCTTCAATTTGCTGAACCACTTCCATCATACACTGCTAGGTGTATGCTCATAAACCATAAATCGCTGCATAATTGGAGAAAATTTCTTTCTCTTACTTTCGTGTTTGATTTTATACGGGGTGCGATTGACTCTCCGTTCTTACTCGAACATATCACATTTAATATCCCACCAAGAAGCCTTAGGAATCATGACATATTTTCTCTGGAAACTGTCAGAAACAACTATGCTAATAATGCTCCTATTCGCAGAGCTTTAAACGAATTTAATTTGCTTTCAAACACTTCTGCTATTTATTTTTCTTTGACTAAATTTCATTTTAATTTACTTTTAAATAAACTGTTGAATTAGGTTTAAACTATACCATAATCTGTGCTAAGTATATAGTCTGTATGAAATGTTTATATTTCTAGATTAAATAAATAAAATAAATAAATAAATATGAAAATGCCATACTATTTACGCTATAAGTAAATTACCGTTACTATGTGGCATTTCTTAACACTATCAAACTTTTAAAACTAGCGTCCCACAAAAGTGGGTCAGTGTAACCAATATTTCAAAATAAATTTTCTCTCTTTGAGAAGTCATTTGTTTTTAAATAGAAAAATTATATGTACAGTGCTCGATATAACGAACACATATTCACTTATTTTCCGTTCTTTAATTTTAGTTATTATAATTTTTTCTTTTTAATACAGTTCATTCCACAAAAGATACCGGTTAAATTCAAGTTTCATCCTTTGACGGATCTGGACTCGGTCGATTGATTTTTGAATTTTTATATTCTTTTTCAATTTTGCAATTATGCTTCTGCAAAGCGTTCCCGTGATTTCAGAACGGGTTAGTTTGCGTAAAAAAACGCTGCGGTCATATAAACCATTGTTCTTGACTTTGTGCCAACATAACTGGACTCTTCTAGGATTTTAATGAGATCTATGTAAGACAACGCGAAATTTTTTCAAAATGGTTCTTATTTTCATCAATTATGGCACAGACCTTTTGTATAAATAACAAAGCTCAAACATTGTCTGAACGTTTTTCATTTTTTTGTGATCAATCACAATTTTCATATATCCATCAGACGCTCTCAGTTGTGAACAAATGATCGGTCGACTTTTAAAATTTGAGTTGTTTCAAGACCGCAGCGATTCGTATTCATTTCTTGTCTCAAACATCTGACACGTCCTTAATATGTTTAATAAACATTTGGATAAGTTTCGTTGTAAATTCATTCTGGAAGGATTAAGCTCGACGTAAGCACTTAATATATCAATTTAACTTTAATTTAATATTTTAACTCGAACACCTTCGTACTATTTCCATAAAATATACGAGCATTAAGTTCATTTTTACTTCGGTTTAATAATCAATTTATATTTGATACGAAACAATTTAATTTATGTTATTTTAATTTATTTTTAATTAATTCAATACAAGTGAAAAATATACGAAAATTATTGATTTGCAATATGCTTCATGTACCTATGTGTATGCAATTCTTAATTACTCTTAATTATGCGTAGTAAAATAAATTTCACGTTTACTTTTCCAATCCGATTGCGCTTTTTAATTCGCTTTCAATTCAATTAGTACAATAAGAGATGCTTATTTAAATTAGTTTTGTAATTGGCTAAATGAAAGTACGTGATTGTTAGTTCACTTTCCCATATATCTACATACATACATACACACATATATACATATTTATATGAATGGTGATTAATTACGTATGCAATTTACGACAACAGCCAATAGTTTTGAAATGCCAGGCAATGCAGAAATTATGCTATGCATGCAATCAATTGCTTGGTTAATGGGGATGGCTTATTCTGCTCCAAACCTACAAACTCATACATTTTACGAATTGCTAAATACCCTGTGGTGAAACTTACTAGATCGAAATTTGTAACCGGGTGGGTGATGGGCTGGTTCAACAGGGCATCCTTGCGGTTTTGGCTGCGGGTACAGAGAAGATGGAACTCCTATGAATGTCTGCGGACTTCTATCGGGAAGGTGGGCTCGCTGCCGGCTCAGCGAACGCTCGGCAAGTACTACGGCATGCTGAACTGCAAGAACTCTCTGGTCGGTGGTGGAATGTAGGCGAGAACGCTCGATTACTTATACGATAACAGGACATTGGCCGATAACTCTTGCAGTTAGACGTAGTATTACTATTTTCCTTCATTGTCACTGCTACGAGTATTAGGACTTATTGAAGAACTTCTTTAGAGGCAGTGAGATTTTACATCGCATAACGAAAGTCGCGTCAGAATCGCTTTACTAATTTCTACCACTATTTCTACTAACTTCTACCACTATTTTTATTAATGCTACTTCAAATTTCTACCATTAATTTAACTAACTTCTTCCACTATTTTTACTAATTTCTTTCAATATTTTTACCAGTTGTACTAATAATTTCTACCACTATTTTTTTACTAAAGCTGCTACTAATTACTACGACTACTTTTATTTATTTCTACTACCACAAATAAGTTTTACTTCTTGTTCGCGTGCTTTTGTTTTTTGTATATTTTCCTCAGCTTACCTGCTTTCGCGTGGGCGAGTTTCAAGCACATTGGCTCTAACTCATTACTCATAACACCCCAATGAAGCTCTCAGGGATGGAAGTCAGCTCCGTGCGGAATTTCGTTGTGGGCATGCGTGATTTTTCCTAGAAACTCTTTCGTTACAAATAAATTGTTCTTTTCAAAACAATTTAATGGTAATACAATGAACTACATTACATGTCGAAGTTAGTATTTTGCCAATACTACCGCACTAACCTAACCTAATCTATTTATAGATGTATTAGTGAAACATATAAAATAAATTGAGACCTACACTCCTGGGTTTCTGAGATCTTTTTTATCATGCTAATTAAATATCACTCCTGCGCCAAATATCGAATAAAATGAAACTTTTAACACAACTGTAGTTTTGAAAATTGGGAGTGGTAAAAAATATCTCAAAAGCCCACTTACAAAATCTTCTCGTTTCTTATGTCTTCTTTCTTTGCCTTAGAACTATTTTGTTATTATTTAGAGGTTGGAATGTCTTTCAGCTGCTTTTACTATTTTCACAGTTAAGTGACCACAACGTTTTCAAAAATTGTCCGTTTCTCAACGCAAAAGTGAGCTATGTTAAATTCCGACTTGATCGTATAACACCTTTTATATTTTTGCCCACGCTGTATAGTAAGCCCGCCCACTGTGCGCCGAAAGCAGTATTCTCCGTATGGCGCAAAGTGCTATTTAAGTTGAAATAAATGCATTTTTAGATGAAAGAAACTACCCCTGAAGTATCGATTTATTTAAATTATCGTTATACGCGTAGTTGTTGCCCGATTTCACCAATCTTTAATGGGAGCGAAATTGACTCAAACTGCATTTTTATTAAGTTAACTTAAAAATAGTTCAGGAAAAATTAGTTTTAAATAATTTTTCATGCAGCAGACTTATTTTTTCCGAAAGGGCTTTGTCTTCTATATAAATAAGAAATTTGTTCGGCCAATAAGTGGAACAAATTAATTACACAACGCCGCAAGCGAAAAAAATTCTCAAAAGCCCACAGTAGTTTTTAGCCACTTGAAACTTGCATTTGGTTATACTAAAATTGGAAGAAAGTTTCCGATACTTTCAAAAACACCCGATTACCAGATTGTCAAATGGATCTATACCGAAGAACTCATTCCTCAAAAGTATTCGATACTTCCCAACACTTAATTTTAATAACAATTTTGTAGTTCATTAAAAAAAAATATAACCAATAAAAAATTTCAATCGATCTGTAGCACAATGACTTTGTCACGAAACTATTTTTGAATGAAATCCATTACTTTTAAGTGATAGATAATAAACAATAAGACAAATTATGTGTTTTTTGACCTTATCGGTCGAATTTTACCAAATCAAAGGTCATTATTGTCCTCGTCACAACTTTCAAAATAAAAGCTAAACGTTCTTCAGTGAAAGTGTCATATACATAATAAAAAAAACTCGTGCCCCTAAGAGCGCGAGCCATAAGCAAAACCTCTTTGCCGAATTCATAAAGAAATAGACAGTTAAATATGGGAGTAGTAGTGGTAGTAGTAGTGGTAGTAGGCATCAAAAGTAAGTAGTAGTAGTAATAGGTGTGGTAATAAAAGGTAATAGCGGTTAGTAGTTAGTAGTAGAAGAATTAGTAAAAACCGTAGTAGAAATTAGTAAAAGTAGTATTAGTAATGAGAGATACTTATTTAAATTAGTAGTATTAGTAATAAGTAGTACCAGTCCCGAAATACTGAAAGGTCCTGAAGGGGTGCTAATATGTTGTTTTTATTAAAAATCATACTGCAAAAGTATCCGCTAACGTACAGTGTGCATCAATTGCATAATCAAAATATAAAATTCAGTTTCGCAATAAATAATTTGCAAACGATTCACGGCTTTTAAATTTTTACGTAGAAAATTGATGAAAACTCCATATGGGTAAAAATCTACCCACAATATCAATTTTAAAGTCAACGAGCAGTTAATGTTTCTGTTCTGAACCGGCTTGCATTCAAAGACAAAAAATAGCTTCGATATTACTCCCCAGAGAAGCTCCATGGGTTCATGTTGTGTAGTAGTTACGAAAGTTATCGCCGGTAAATAACCCACGGAGTCTTAGCCTAGTCTTGTGTTAATCTTAAGTAAAATAGAGCTTGAGCTGGTTCTACTCTAGCACGTTGTAATGTTAAATAGGCCTAGTTTATTTCATACATTTCGGTTAATTCGGAGTACTCCTTGTCTCTTTACTTGCGGGAATGGACTACTCGTTGGTTTTTGCAGCGGCGCTATCAATGAGTACATAAATGCGTGAGTCAATTGCATGAAAACATTCCACATATGGACATATTTGCGTTCTACAAGTATTCCCGCCGATTGTCAGTCAATGTATGCATCTAGAATATAAGTATGTTGCAAGTTTTAGCCAGCTAATTGTTGTTACTTAACATGTGCAAAGGGTATAGAGCCAAGGGCAATGCCATTTGACGATAGTCAATTACATAAACATAAATCCGATGTCGGTGCTGCTGGTCAGTGTGTCGCCGATGCTCCTCCATAATCTATGTGTGGATGTGCCACTTATGTATGCATGTCAAATGCCAAAGTAATGAGCCGTTCATGAAGGCGCATAATGCGCGTAAATGGATTACATTACGCTGGAAACATGGGGGAGCTCCACTCACACACACACAAACAAATGCGTCGTACTAAGCGCGGTACTGTGGCACCTCTGCAGCTATAAAATGTAGCAAAGATCTAAACTAAAGCTCAAAGTTGACAAATTTTTTAAATGGAGAAAACATTTTATTTCTTTTCTTTTTCTTCATATGCAATATTGTGTTGTCTGTAAATAAATGCTGTTTTCTTCTATTTTGACAAAATGCTCTTTAATTGTAGGTATAAACAAACAATAAGAGTTTTTGTTTTACTAAAAGTTATTAAATATTTCTGTTTTCGTAAAGTCCATGTTTCCACCCCATTTTCTAACTTTGGTAAAATATCAAAAAAAGCTCCAAAAATATCATCAGTGAAATAAATACCACATGACAACCGAAACCAGTACGAACCAATTATGATAATCTCGAAAATATCTAAATTTCCGTGCGCTCATAAGCAACTCTGTGTTCGATAAGTTTTTGCCAACAAATATCGATGATTTGCTATCACTAGTTTCGAAAAAGGAATAAGAAAAAATGTGGATGGAGAAAAAGGGGAATATTTATAAAAAGCGAAGCTTTTATTTTGAAGCTCTGGAGGCATTTCTGTTACTGGATTGCCTTAGAGTAAAAAAGATAAATAAATAGAGAAATGTCATCGAAAACTGGTTAATAAAGAAGAAAGTTGTCTAAACGGTCATTTTTAATATTGAAAAGATCCCATGATCCCATCAATGCCGTGTGGACATGGTATAAGGTTAGTTATTTGTTAAGTATCGACTTACCTGCTTTTTGTTGTTTGAATTTGTTAATAAACTCAAAATTTATAGTTATTGGTTGCCGTAGCCGAGGGCTTAGCGTGTGCATATGTCATTCGATGTGTCTTGGGTTCGAAACCTAACTGGTGCAAGTACCATCAAAAATTATAGAAAATCGCCGAGTGGATTTCTGCCATGACAAAAAACGTCTCACAAAAATCATACCAAATATGGTAAGCCTTCCAAAAGTTTTGGGAGAAGTTCGGCCATGCAAAAGACGTTTTTGGTCTCTAAAACTAGAGAACTCCAAACATAAGCGTCATAGACTAAAAGAGACTTTGTTGTGGATATTGCGAAAGAATTAAGGAATAAAATGTTTAGCATAGAAAAAGACGGAGAAGTGGAGGACACAATTTTGTTAATTTACATCAAAATAAAAATCAAATGTTAAGCCGTGAAACGTTATATTAATAGGTTTGTAAAGAAGCGTGAAAACTGGCTAGCAGGCGTATAAGTTTATTTGACGACGAAAAACCTAGTACATCAACCGAACGAACTAGAGGAAGGACGAGTATACGAGCTGCACAAGGAAAAGTAAGCTGACAAAAGCTGCTGAAATTATCGTAACGGGTCATCTTTTTTTTTAAGATTATTTGTGGCCAAGTCCAGTATCAGTTTATCTGAGGAAAATATATAACATTGCGTGAGCCAGTCATTATTGCAAGATAATGTCGATTTCCTTTCAGGATACTAACAAATTACCTTGCTTAGAAATTGTGATTGGTTAGAGCATCCTTTAAAGCTAATATTTAATAAATCTCTGCCTCAAGGCATTTTCATTGACGACTGAAAGCTGACATCAGTCACTTCTATTTTCAAAAACGGTAGCACGAGCGATATTTCTAATTATAGACCAATTTCTAAATTGTCAGCGGTCACTTAACTCTTTGAATTCGTTGTCAAATACTTTTGCTTTATTTCAGTGTAAAACATCTGATTTGTCCTAGGCAGCATTGATTTGTTGCTGATGGGTCTATGCCAACTAATCTGCCAGATTTTTCTGAAGATTGTCACATTGTCGTAATGGTTTCCAAATCGACTCAATCTATAAAGCACTTGGCAAGATCTCCCATATGGGAATATCTTGGGTTTCACTTGACCTTTTCTGATTAGATTAAATCGTACTTGAGAGAAAGGAAGAGCACAGTTGGTGTGTTATTGATGGGATTTCTTCGCATCCATTTATTGCTCTGGTGCACCTCAGGGTAATATATTAGGACCTTTATTATTCATTTTATTTATTAATGATAGCCATTCTTGTTTTTCTTATGCTAAATTAAAAGTTTGAGTGACTCAACCGTCTTACAGTCTGAGTTAAATAAATTACTTTCTTGGGACATTACGAATCGTCTCATTTTAAGTATTAAAAAATGTCATAAAGTTACCTTTTCTAACTTCAAAAACCTCTTTACACAACTTATCATATTAATAATACATAGCTTGATTCTGATCTGATTAACACGTCACCTAAGTCGTTTTTTTGTGATTCCAGGTCAAATTTTATCATATACTTAAACCTTGCCGTCTCCAATTCACTTACTATGCTTACAGAAATTTTCGTCGTTTTAACATTTTTCGTACCGGCTTTTGCAAGACAGTATATGGTTCTTATGCTAGTTAACTTAAATTAGTAAAAGTAGGAGTAGGAATGAGTAAAAATAGTGATAGAAATGAGTAAAAATTGTAGTAGAAATTAGTAGTAGTATTAGTAACAATATTGGCTGAAATTAGTAAATATAGCGGTAGAAATTAGTAAAACGATTCTGACGTGACATTCGTTATACACGATGTTCTGACACGACTTTCGTTGCGCGATGTAAAAAATCACTGCCACTAAAGAAGTTTTACTTCAAAAACTAAGCCGTTACTGAATCTTTTTCTTCAAAGTTTCCGAATTGCCTTATATATCCCCGGTGGTACTTTTCTTTGGACGAATCATTTTTACTCTTCAGGGAACGGCTATGGTTCAAACAATATATAAAAGGCAAAAAGGCCCAATATGATATTAAATTGTGGGGATATATTTTAAATATTGAAATCTATAAAGGGGGCAGAAGATGGCAAGCAAGTGTCAAAAGTTGGAATAATTGCTCGTCGCCTTATGTCTTCACGCCTCAATAAAGGGCATTTTCTAATTATCGAAAGCTTTTACCAAAGCGTCGAACTTGCTACGAATCTTCTTTCATACAAAAGTTAAATCCAAAGAAATTGTCGTTTATATCGATGTCAACCAAATGGCTGGAATAGATAGAGTAGACCGAATAACTTCTTCACCTCGAAAGACCATCCGCTGGTATAAAAAATTTATCTTTACCTTTTGGATGCAGCCGTTTGGAACTCTACTATATTTTAAACAGAGAACCATGCAAATATATCGTTCGTCGAATTCAGATACATCTAAATCAGATCCTTGATTCAATTACCGTCTACAATGTGTTTTGAAAGTGATCTTGAAGGCATTGAGAAAATACCAGTAGCAACTGATGATAGAAATTAAAGAAAATTTACGTAAGATGCAATTAATGCAAAAAATCGGATATTCGTAAAGAAACTTCGCGTAGATGATCCCAAAAAAGGATCCTCTTGGCCCTGATCGAATATCATCTTACATGTTGATCGCTGATTTCTATTTATCTATAAATACGTTATGCTTTTCTCATATTAAAGCTTGATGTTATTTTATTGCTTTATGTTAAATTGCATTTTTTTAATAATATGAAGGGAATTTAATAAACATTTAACTAAGTTGTCTACAATTACTTACACAATACAAATAAAAACTCAGTCGGCATATACCGCTTTGTCTTCATAAATAACAGCCGTATTCGTTTCGCCATCTATTAACGAGTGTCGAATCGATGAAGCATCTGGCATAAATTGGCATCAACACAGATTTTGTTTTTGTTTCCAATGTAATGGGCGCCGCTTCACAAATAACGAATATGGGCTGCTTAAAACTGGTCTAATGTCTGCAGAATGGAATGTAATAAGTTCGACCAGTTTAATGAGGCATCACCGTACTCGCGATCTAGGTCTGCTCTATGCTCTCGAGTTGGGATTATAAATAGGATATAACGGCTACATCCGCATAAATAAAACATAAATATATTTTAGCTCAATTATTGATTTTAACCAATTTGCTACAATCCCGAGGTGAATACCTTTATTGGATTCGAAAATATCAAGTGACGCCCGAAAACGTCAAGCCACAAACCAGTGTCCGCGAAAGGATTGAACATCCCTGTTGTTATGGCGCCCTGTGAATGTGTTTTTTTTATACCTCCACAACTACAAAAAACCAAAAAAAAACATTGAAACCATGTTTAGATCATGCTCGGGTCTGAAGAGGTTAAAGCCTAAATATTTTACTTTCTGTTGCAATTTAAATTTTTATATTTGATTTTTTGCAACGCACGTCAAAATGCGCCATAGTGCGACGCACACATTATCCAAACTATTTTACAACACCGTATAACTTACGTAAATCTATCTGGCGTTTGATCAAGCATTGTTGTTGCAGTTGATATGTATCTGTTGTCAATTCCGTAGTCACCATCAGCATTATTAGCCTCACCTCTCGCATAATGATTTCATTGATGAAATTCTTAGTTTACATTTGCTTTCGATTTGTTGACTGTTATTGTTATCGCTTATGATTTTATTGTCTGTATTATTGTAAATTGGTTTGTTATTGTCTCATTGCAGTATTAGCTTAATGGATGCAAACAAAATGTTATCACGACGTATATGGTTCTGCGTCTGCCTCTTTGTGGCCATTATAATACTCATAACAGGCTGCACACAATCGGCGGAAATTTTTGATGTAGAGGAAGCAGCTTTGGATATTGCTGAGATGAGTAAAATGAATATAGCGCCAGAAAATATTCCGAAATCACGCACGAAACGTGGCATTTTTTGGGATTTCTTTCAAAAAATGGTCACCACGAAGAACTTGGTGGTCGATGTGAGTAATACAGATATTGATAATTATTTTTAAAGAATATAGGAAATGTAATTAAAGACCATAAGCTCATATAATTAAAGTGCAATTGATTGGTGAACTAGAAAAGTAATCGCCTAATAGCGATTATACTTCAAATTATTTCATGAAAATGAAGTGGTATTATTATTCCTTGGTCCGATGTTTGCAGGTATACGATGAAAAGGAGATAGACTCATACCGAAGTAACTGAAATGATCAGGATGTTTAGCCGACTCGACTTCGATTTCCATCTGTGTGTCCATCTGTCTAAAGTTCCTTAGTTTTTGAGATATCTGACTTAAATTTGGTAGACATACATATGTAGTTTTATAATATTTTTTTTTCATTTCCGAGAACCGACAAGATGATACCAGGCATAGCTGCTTCCGTTATGAGATTTTTGCGTTATAACTCTTATACCATGTTCACACGGTAATACAAAAAAATTATTTTCATGAGATCTTTTCAATATTAAACATGACGGTTCAGATAGCATTCCTTTTTACTAACTGACATTTCTCTACTCATTTATCTTTTTTTCTCCAAGGCAATCCCGTAACCGAAATGCCCCCCAGAGCTTCAAAATAAAAGCTTTAAATAAATATTTCAGTTTTTATTCACCCCAATTTTTTCTGATTATTGTTTTTATTACTTTTTCTAAACCAGAGACGGCAAATCATCGGTTGTTTTTTTTCGGCAAAATGTTATCGAATACAGAGTTGCTTATGAAAACACAACGAAAATGTGCACGTCCCTCACCACTATTTCTTAGTCTTATATTTATCAATTTTAAGAATTTGCTTAATGGTTTTTGTTATTGCGCTGTTATAAAGGGTATATTTTTAGACATGTGGTTTTCAATGAATCAGTACTTTTTACGAAGTTGGTCTTTTTTCGTGTAATATTCGATCGACATACTCGCCCAGCAGAGTCGGTAATTCAAGCAACCATGGATCGGTTTTGCGCCGCGATTACTCTAGAGGATAATGCGCATCCTCAGAGACCCCGTACAGTGCGCACCGAAGACGCTATTGCTGCTGTGGAGCAGATACTCGAAGAAGACCCGAATGAGTTCATTCGCCATCGCGAGCAACAATTGGAGCAGGGCGCATCCACTTTAAGGAAGATTTTGCGGAAGGATCTTGGTTTGCGGGCTTACAAAATCCAACTCGTCCAAGAATTGAAGCCGAACGACCACCAAGGGCTTCGCACGTTCGGTGAACGGGCCCAAAACGAGATGGCCACCGCTCCCGATTTTCACAAGCAAATTTTGTTCAGCGATGAAACTCACTTTTGGTTGAATGGGACGTTAATAATCAAAATTTTTGCATTTGGAGTGTTGATAATCCACAAGTCACTGTTGAGACGCCTTTACATCCTCAAAAAGTCACCATATTTCTTCAAAAATCCAGCCGACCAAAATTTTACAGTGATTAATGACTTTTCCGTGCCTGTGTAGGAAAATGTTGATGTGGACTATCTTTAGTTCCAACAAAACGGCGTCAGATGCCATACAGCTAACGAAACAATAAATTTATTGATGGAAACTTTTGGTGTGCGAATTATATCTGCCTACGCAGATAACCCCGAGATGATTGACGCCTTGGAAGAGAATATTCGGCGCATCATTGCTGACGACTGGCCTCAATAGCTGTAAAAAGTGGTCGAAAAATGGATCTCTCGGCGGGAATTTATTGGAGCCATTCGCGGCGAAATCATTTTTAAAATATAATACCAAACCCTTCTCTTTATAACTAAGCTAAGTTCTTGGTCATAAAATTAAATTTTTGCATTTTATTTCTTCTTGAAAACCATACGTCTAACAAAAAACACCCACTTATTAATTCTAAATTTCCAACGATCATCTGCACGTAAAACGTTTTTCCACTCAGTACTGACTTTAGAGCGTGGAGCAGTGGCCGAAAATGGATGGAAATCGAGAAATTAAAAAAAAAAAATAGTTTCGAAGAATTTGTAGCATGCAAAATTATTCGCGGCGAGGATTCAATTGGCCACACGTTAATTATTTTTATAATATTCGCAAAGTTTTTCATGTTAATTTTTTTTATAAAAATAGCTAGTGTTCTTAATAGAATAAAATGCATATAAATCAGAGTTTCAAGTACATATGTATGTATTAAATGTTAGCATAATAATATGGGGGCAAATATTAACTAGTTGATTTTTGGTCTTTTTTTTAATTTCTGTCTTGGAAACTGTTCTCATTTAATGCATGCAGTTTATATGGAAGGAAATTGTAAGACCGACGCACAAACAAAAAATTTTAGTAAGAGGATTTTTACTCAAATATTTCCTTCTTCAATTTCAGCAATATACAGACACTAGGGATACACTTAGTGAAGTTTACAATTTGTTAAATGAAGGATTCAGTGATCCAGCGCCAGCAAAACCAACATTTCGGCCACAAGTGACTACAACGGTACGGTGAACAAAACATTATTGTAAACAAAAAAATGCTTAGTAGATAAATGCTTTGTATTTAAAGTATAAAAAGCTCACCAAAATCTCTATTAATTATCGTAAAATTTTTCACTCAGAGAACCAGCAACGAGGATCAATCTGGCAGCGGTGAAATGTCCACTACAACCGAAGCTTATAAAATTTCACGCTACGAATTGGGACGCATTATCGGGCGAAACTATCGGGGTTTGCAGCGTCTAACAAAAATCGAATTTCAAGATGCATTCAATGTAAAAATTAAACAAAAAAGGCACTTCATATGCAAAATTAATCAATAAATTTTTATTTGTCTGCACACAGCAATCACACTACAACATAGAGGAGTACAAAGCGGAAGGACGCAAGCAATTTGCCAATAGTGTGGGTGTGGAGAAAGTGAATAAAATAAAAGGACTCAAAGCGGCGTTGAATGGTTGAAAGGCGTGAGGTTATTTGGGTTAAGTTGTAATGCAACAATGTATAAATAGTATATATAAGTCTAAGAAGCTGGAATTGTAAATATATATATATATATATTAAGTTTGTTTTTATTTCCTACTATGTACATAAATTAGCGTTAAAATGTGTAATGTATTTTTTGTTTTTGTATTATAATTGTTATTATTATTAGTTTACACAATCAATTGTACAATTTAGAAAGCTATTTTTTACCTGCCGATTATTTTCGCTGTGATAAATGTCTGTTTGTTAAGCGCCATTCAATATTTCAAAAACTAAATGTTTTATTGTCTCTTAAAAACTAGCATAAATTAATTTGTATTTTTTCAAACAATCCTAGTTTAATTTAATAAAAATGCCGTGGTTGTAATCACTATAGTTTTGTTTTCTTTTGATTCGCTAAATAAATCAATAAACTTATCGAAGTAAATAAATCGATACTTTGATACTTGAAATTCGATAATAGCTTTAGAAAGGCCACAAAAAAAACACGGCTTCTGCTGGTAAAAATCAACACATCTATGCTCTATGGTGTGATCCGAATTTTTCCCTTTAAACAAAAAAAAAACAAACCCGAACTTGAATTATAAGCAAAAATTTTTCAGCTCTCAGTTACCACTCATCTGAAAAAAAAAAAAATTATTTAAATGAAGCCAAGGCGAATTTATAGAAGGTGATGGCATAAGAGCAGCTGATTTGATTTTTTTTATTCAGCTACATGTAATTTGTTTTTGCTTTTGCGTATGAGCTTTCAAAAGCCGTAAAGGAAAAACAAAATGTTTTTAAATTTCGACAACTCTTACGCAGAAACAAAAACAAAATACATAGGAATTTTGTAGTTTTATTTATAACACCACCTTGTATGGATTCGCCTTGAATGAAGCATTTCGATATACATAAATATTAAATGGAAGATGCTTGAGAAAGATCTTCAAGATTACTTTCATAAAAAATTATTTAAGTGACCATCTCCTTAAAAATTTAAAATTATCCAATAATGTAGTTCATTTCAAAAATATTACGGTATTGTTATCTAATGAATTAAGCCAAATATCTTTTGGAATATAGTTCCTACCTATTTCAAAAAGTTATAATATTTTGTAACTTGCTGGGGTGGACTTATTGTAATTATTATACGGGCAAATGCCCAGTAAAAAAAGTTTAAAATTGGCCCGTTTTTTAACTAAAGTAAATTTTGACTAAATCCAGTGTCACGCATTTCACAGATGGTCCCAAAAAACCCGTTGTCGGGAGTAAGAAAGCGAATATCAATTTTCTTCGGTCTCTAAAAAAAAAAGAAAAAAAGTCAAGAGAATAAAAAGAGCAGCATTTGGTTATTTGCCCAGGGCGCAATTTAGAGAAATCCGGCCGCGGTATTATGGTTTGTGAGCAACAGCACATCAAATGCCAGTGTAGTGGTTCCGACGCGCAAGCCAGTAAATCGTTTTCGCGACCGCCTCTCAACAACAAATGCAATAACTTCCGCAATACTGAAGTTCAACAAAATTTTTACCTTCTCTTGGAGCACATGTGAATTGTAAATTTCATTTTTGTTGTGCCCGAATAAACTTAGAACATGAGAAGCAACCAAAAAAATTCAATTGTTTTTAAAAATAATATCTAACACATAGTAATGATTTTTTTCAAACACCACTATAGCCTTTATTGTGTTACACTATTCTTTTTTTTAATTTGAGTGCAAGACCCGCTTGAATAACGTAGTTTTTAGTAGAAGCCTGCACAAAAATTCAAATGTTTATAGCTTGAGTAATAATTGTTTCTAGAGTGAACAATTTTACGGAGTGTTATATAATCACAGCTTAGGTTAGGTTAGATGGCAGTCTTTCGTGATACATACTTGGACTCATGGCCCATTGTGATACCACATTGAGGCTGTTAAGTAACTTCTGTTCCCCTAAAACCCCTATGTACTCCTAAGAAACCTCGTCAGGTTCGTAATTTCAACTGACCCGAGATCGTCAAGATCAGTAAGGAAGTAGCGACTCACTGATTCAGCTCTTCATCTAGCTCTTCCTCCACATCACGGGAACTCCTACAGTAGTCCCACCAGAGGTTCCCTAGTCTTGCTGCTTTTGCATCTATCAAAGAATGTCCGGTATACACCCTAATGTACTGCAGTCATCTGAATGTCCTGTTTGGCGTTGAGGAGAGATTTCGTTCGTTGATCACTAATCGATGACCAAATTGTTCTTGCAATTCGGCAAGAGGTTTCAGACTTCCACTTGTCGTTTGCGATTCTAACAAATTTTTAGCTTATCAATAGCTCATATATCTGTAGAGGGATGCCAGGTGAATCCCTAATAATATCACTATCTGGCAGAGTCGTGCCTTGACGAGCAGGCTCATCAACTCGCGAAGTTACCCCGTATGTCGCTGTGATTGGGAGCTCACATAATATGTTCGTGAGAGATCATCTCGTTAAGAGATCATCGGCTTTTCGCAGGTACCCTCGAAGTCAGCGGCGTTTTTTGTAGTGATGTGACCTTCAAAATTGCCATCAGCTACGCCTGAAAAACACTAGGGTGATGAATTTGGCTACGGTCGAGCCGGTCGGACTCTAAGTCGATTATCGTAGACAGTTCCATGAGTTTGGCTGTTATTATTGGCCGATAAAAAGATTTGTTCATTTACCAACTCAATTTAGTTTAATGCCAGTGTTGTATGCAACTTTCATAACATATATTTAGGTCTACTGGGAAGAAATTAAGTGACGCACTAAGCGCCTTTATTAAGAGATAAGCTACCCGCTAAGAGAGTACAGAGCTCTACATTCTTAATGTTAACTTATTTCGCGAGAGCATTCCTTCAAACTACTATACCATAAAAAAGGATTGGTCTCAGAACCGTCGTGTCCATGCAACAATCTTGGGTACTAAGACTCAGTTCTTGTCTATTACCCTGCTGCACGAGTAAATGGAATTTTTAGAAATTTTTTAAGTATACAGATTTTTAGTCCCTTCTCTTCTCAACATTTAAAAAAAAAATTACAAAAATCAGCAACATTTTTTGGTCACTTACAACTTGCACTTAATTATAGTGTACTTACTTATAAACAAACGGACTAAAAAGCTATATACTTAAAAAAATTCTAAAAATTCTATAATTTTTGATGAAGCCAAGTGTTTGGGCCAGATCTTGGGCAGAAAAATAAATTGGAAGCTCAAGGTTAACGAAAGGGTACATTTATTAATTCAGCAGGACAATCGGCAAGAACTGAGCCTTAGGCTGAAAAACTTTGCGTAAAAATTTTTGTTTACTCATTTTACTGGGAAAACCCGTTATAAATATTTTTTTACTAATTAGCGAAAATAACAGCAGTAAAATATTGTTTTACTGATGACTGAAACAAAAATATTGATAATGCTAACTTAAAATACTTATAATGTTAACTAATTTTAATTGCCTTATCAGTAAAATGCTTGAAATGAAGTTAAGGTAGGCCCGAAATACCGAAATCGGGTCTCCAATGTCTCAGGCATGGCTTTCCATTGCAATTAAGACATGGGAACAATGAAGGGAATGAGAGCTAGGGTAAAATGATAAGCAAGACACACAGAAAAGAAGGTCAGCAATATACCTACATTTGTTTTCACCAGTAGACAAGAAGTGATCGATCTGACCTTAGCTAACCGAGGTATGGAGGATCACATCCAAAGATGGAGGGCCTTGGACGGAAACCCCCATTTTTATTATCGATTCATTGATTTTAGGCTGACACTGACACAAATCAAGTACCCAAAAGCCGAAATTATGTTATCAGTGTTTTCCCTGAAATATCTTTGTGTAATCAGTAAGGAATTATTTTTACTGCAATTATTTTCAGCAAACATTAAAAAATATACGATAATATTAATTTTTGAGCTCAAGGCCAGTTTAAGTGCCGAGATAGAGTCATGAAAGAAATCTGATGAGGAGATGTGGTGATTTCCGAAATAGCTACAATTTCTAACACTCCTGACTGTTGTTGTCTTTTTTCAATATACCTTTCTTTAAACTGGCCTGGAGTTCAAAAATTAATATTATCCTTTAATAAAAATCAGGCCGAAAAATAATATGCAAAATGAATATTAACTAATATATTTACTGATTTCTTTTCAGTAATCAGTAAAAATATATTTTCACTGAAATTTTTTCCAATAACAAATAACTGTTACTGTAAACAAAATTCCATTATCAGTAAAAAATTATGTTTACTGCATTTCTACTAGCAGAGTGCACATCTGTGCGGCTAGGCTGGTACGAATACCGACCAGTAAGGAATCACTATTCAGAAATCAGTAAAATTCACTCTCCAAAAATGTTAAGTGTATTATTTTTCCTTAAATTCATGAAAAAAGTTTAAAAGCCTGTTTTATTTTTACAGTTCAATAGAGTAAAGTCCGCAAACTATTTAGGCTACACAAACTTTTTCATTTTAAAATGTCAAACTTCTTTCACTTATGTAGCGTGTTTTAACTTTATGATTCCACATTTAAAACTGTCATAAAATCACTACAATTAAACTTTTGACTTCTTTGGTCTCCATCGAATTCGTCTGATAGAGTGAGTATTGGGAAAAATTTTAAGCAATCTTCCTATGAAGCCTCTTTATTTCTTAAACCATGCCACCCACTTGCTCGGCCAGTAAACCCCTACCAATATTTTATTCTTTTAATATATCCCTTATCAACTTCACAATTGGCTGCCAATCGCTAACGCTGTGTAATTGCTTAGCCAAAAGGCATAAGTGTTGTCACCTTTTAAATGAAGTTGGAGTGAACTTTTAAAATTCAGCCATAAAACAAGTCAAGCTTGTTTTTTTTTTTTACTTTTGCATTTTGTACACAACAACTATTTACTTACATATTTAAACTAGGAAATTCTCTTTTGCAACACATTAATACCCAAAAGCATAAATATTTTCTCAACAAAACTTAAACTATACTCACTTACGAAATGCTATATGAAATGAATATTTCTACATACCTACACACACATACAAACATACATATATACATAGATTTTGTGGCAACACATCCACCAGATAATAACACATCAAATTAAAAAGTTTATGTCAGAATTTTATTGATAAACTTTCTGTCGCAACACAGTCATGCTCGTTGTCGTTGTTGTTGCTGCTGTTGGTGTTGAAGCTTGTCGCATGCCTTGTTGGAGACACATCATTTTCTTTTTTGCCAACAACATCGGTTCGCTTACCCAGTCTGGGACGTGCGCCAGCAGTCAAACAGTCAGCTAAGAAAAATTAAAACTTTAAAAACGTAAAACCATACAACGAAGAGCAGTAGTGTGCGCTAGCAGCAACAACAACAATGATAAGCACAAGCAGTAGGTAGCCGTAGTTATAAAATCAGCAACAACAACAACATACAAATCAAATCACTAGTATTGGTTGTAAAAGTTTTGCGATTTTTTTAAAAACCACTAAAAGTGTCATAATTCGATACCCACGAGACGGCTGCTTTGCAGGCTTTTCTGACTATGTGCCCCCTCTCACGCGTCCTTCTTTGTCATCCACTGCAATTCCTTTCAATATCTCAACTTGCTGGCATAGCGCACAGTGGGCGCTACTACCCCTAACTATAAGAAAAAATTCAGTTTAGGAAACCTAAATTTAGGCAATTTGTTTTTCAAATGGTGGACGCAAATCTACGGTTCAAGCCCCTCTCGATTCAGACTTATTATCAATAAGTAGAGGTCACGAGTACTTTATATCCTCTCAAAGATAAGTTAGTGGGTCTTTCTAAATAAAAAGCAATCACCTTTTTTTAGAAATAGTGTTTTTAGATAAAAATGTGCCATCAAACCAAAAAAAAATATATAACAAAATATTTTTTTTTTCTCTATTTTTTCAAAACACAAAATTGCATGACACTAGCCCACTGTGGCAGACAACTTATGTACATATGTTGTGTGTGTTTTAACTTCATTCTACACGAAAGTTTGCAATACAAAACAAAAGAAAGCCATGAAATGGGAAAATGTTTGTCAAGCGTCGAACAAAAGCACAAATGGACCAAAGTTAAGTAAACGACAAATGGATCATTGCAACTGCAACTGTTGTACCGAGTTGGCTGCAAAGTGAAATTGCAGCTGCGGCTGTAGCTGCATTTGTGCGAATTGTGGCGGTTGACTCGATTTACCAACCAGCAGCGGCAACAACAACTACAGTAGCAAATGAATTGCACGAACAGTGGCAGCACCGGAATCCAGTGTTGCCGTTGTGATAAAAATTTATATAAATGAATACAATTTTGCCTGAAATTTTGGAGTGATATACAAAACCTTCATTGAAAATAATTTATAAGAAGATGTGTTCATATTTAAAAAAATTATCTCGAGGGACTTTATTTCTTAACTGCTAAATAAAAAACGTGCAATTTTGAACTTCCAATAAAAAACATTCATGTACCGCAAAGCGCGAGCTAGAAGTAAAACTTCTTTGCCGACTTCATAAAGTGACAGGTACATGAATATGGGAATAGTAGTAGTAGTAAAAAATAGTGAGTAGAAGTGTAATAGTTTTGGTATTAGTAGTAGTGGTTAACAGTTCTTAGAAGTAGCATTAGAAAAAATAGTAGTAGAAATTGGAAAGAAAATAGGAATAGTAATTCGTACGAGCATTAACAAAAAGAGTATTAGAAATTAGTAAGCATAGTAGTGGTAGAATTGTTAAAAATAGTAGTAGAAACTAGTAAAACTAGTAGTAGAAATTAGTAGTAGCATAAATAAAAGTAGTAGTACAAATTTGTGAAATAGTAGTAGAAATTAGTAGTAGCATTAGTAAAAATAGTAGTACTAATTAGCAAGTATAGTAGTAGTATTAAGAGTTTAAAGAGTACATATAGTGGTAGAAATACGTAAAAATATTAGTAGTACCTAGTAGTAGCATTTGAAAAATAGTAAGAGAAATTAGTAAAAAATGGTTGTAGTATTAAAAGTAAAATGAGTAATAATAGTAAGAGAAATGTGTCAAATTAATAATAGTATTTAATCGCAGCAGTTGTAAAACCCGTGTGAAAATTAGTAAAAATTGTAGCAAAAATGTTAGTAGAAATTAGTAAGAATAGGAGTAATATTAAGAGTATGAGTAAAGTTAGGAGTCGAAATACATAAAAATAATAGTAGCAACTATTACTGTAGCATTAGTAAAAAGTGGTAGAAATTAGTAAAAATAATAGTAGTGATTAGTAGTAGCATTAGTAAAAATAGTAGTAGAACAAAAACAGATTTCATATTATGTAGGTTTTTATTGATTTTGAAGTTTAGAATTTGGAATCGAAATAAGAAAATGTCTTAGTTCAAAGCACAACTAACGGAATAGAATAGCTAATTTAATTTAACTGAACTGTTCAACATTGTTTACATTTAAGTTTTTATTAATTTTTGTGTGTGTGGCATTTTAATGAATTTTCTATTTGATTTGCTGCTGCTACCTACCAAAAGCACTTTGGATTGGGTTTAAATAACTAATAATTTCAAATTTTTGGATATCTGTATTTTTTAGCTTTTGAAGCAGCTTTCCTAACTTATTCAAAACAAATCGAAATCAAAACAAAGGCCACTGAGAAAACATTTTAAGTAAAACGTGATGCTAGATCATCTGGCAGAAATCTCTTATGGTGTAAGCACATCGGGGCATTTCGTTTAAAACGAGTTACCAAGCCTTAGTTTATCAACCCACTTCCCTTTCCCAGTTTTAACACTTTGCACCAATTTTAGGGTCATTCTCTGGGGGCTGAGGTTTCCAATGCAACATTAAACACCTACAGTAAAATTTTTAAATGCCGTATTAAGTTTGACGTTTTTTGCCTGAGTGGTTTTAGTATAAGAAAAATAAACGTTAAAATACATGCATATCAGAGCAAAATATCTATGTACATATTTAGCATACATATGGAAAAATTCCACGACCGATAATTACAAAAAGATACTAGCCCATTAAGTTACCCTCTTTTATAATACTGAGAGGCCGCTAGACGTGAATTGTTCGCCGGAAAATTTTATATGGGTCTTCTCAAGGAAAATATTTATACAACGATCGCAAAAGTTCAACTAAAAATAATGTGTCTCATTGAACTTTTTTATGCTTTCTATACTTGGCATTTTTTTCCAAATGGCCATGCCTAGTGCCGTTAATCCTGCTAATATTATGAATGTGAAAGTTTGTATGTGAGGGAGTGTGTAGGTGTGTTTGTTAACTTTGCGTGCCAAAAGGACTAAGGGGATTTCTATAGAATTTAGCCTGTAAATAAACCACGTTCCGAAATAACATATAGGTTATACTTGTTAATTAAATAAATAAATAAGCTGAATCACATGGAGGCAGATTTGACACTTATGTATATATGTAGCCCGGTATATGGGTTAATATATGAGCAATTTTTTAAAGGCAGTTACCACCTGTTTAAAAGGAAAAATGGAAAAAAAATAATGACCGGATATGCAATATGGCTACCAAACTTCATTTCCAAATGTTAAATTAATTAAAAAAATGAAAATTTGCAACATGAGTGCCAAATCAAATATTTTGAGAAAGTTTAATTTCAACAAGTTTTTTGGTGAGGGTTGCCACATGCTTAAAAAATGATAAAAATTATAATGAGATAAATGAAATATTGAAATATGAAAATCAAGTAAAGTAAGTAAGTTTAAGAACGCTTGTTTTTTAAAAGCTTTTGAAAAATGTATAATAAGTTTGCATTTAATTTCCAAACAGTTGGCAATCCTTCCAAATTTGTTCGAGACAAAGTTTTCCTAAAAATCGAAATAAAAAAAAAAATAAATTTAATTAAATTTTTAAGTTAAATGGAATATTACGTCACAGAATTCAAATGAAGTAAGCTTAAGAAAAATTGGTCATTAAAATATGCTTAAAGAGCGTTGCCATTTGTTTAAAAAGATTTGTTTCATTGAATGTCAAAGCTTAGTGAAATATAACGGTGTTGATGTGAATTGAAGGCGTTTTTATGAAAACAATTTTGAAGATGGTTGCCACCTTTTAAAGAAAGACTTTTCAATTTAATTGGTAAGGTGCATAACTGCCACCTCTTAAAAAAAATTAACTCAACTAAATTTATATAATAAATTAAGCATTATAATACTCATTTAAACAGCTCGATTTTTAGGAAAACTTTGTCTCGAACAAATTTTGAAGGGTTGCCAACTATTTGGAAATTAAATGCAAATTTATTATTAACGCAATATATTTATTTTTTCACACAAATGTTTTATAGCAGCTTATAAATGAGAGTCCAATCTTCCAAAATTAAAGAAGTTTTGGTTTAATTTAAATTAAATTAAATTGTTTCGATAAAAAAGGTTTCAGTATATACATATATCAATAAATAATTTTGAATCGGTAATTATGAAATGGAGGTGGATTTTTTTGATAATAGCAAATTAAAAACATAAATTGAGTATTCATTAAAAGTTGTTACGTTTGGTGAAAAGATTTATTCCCTTCATATTCGACCAAATGTCGTTCGATCGAAGCCGCCATTTTTTTTTTTATTGAATACACCAAAAAGGTACTTTTTGAAAAAATATTGTCCGGAAAATAATTACACTAGTTTACAGTACATTTGTTGCCGAAGAAATTTTAGCTGTTGCTGACTACATATAATATGCTATTTTCAAAAATATAATTAGAATATTTTTATCAGCTCTAGTTTCTGAGTTTCAGCTATGTAGGTATTAGACAGAAAAAACATGTATTTAATAAAAAAAACTTTATTTAAAGAAACAATTAATCATTGAGTTCTAAAAAACTTCGTTTTAAAGCTTTTCTCCGATGTGTCGACTTTGGAAAATGACGTATTAGAGCCCAACAATAGTCAGACATTATATTTGTATCCCAGAAACCCTGATAGCGCTCTTCCATGTCGCGTAAGTCTTGATGCATACGCTCTCCCTGCTCTTCGCTCATATCTCCTAAATTTTTCGAAAACCTGTCCAGGTGACTATGGAGAAAGTGGACTTTTATACTCATATTGCATCCCATATTTCTTAATTGTAGCAGAAGATCTTCTACAAGTTCAACATAATTTTCAGATTTCCGATTTCCGAGAAAATTCTGCATCACAGATACGAAAGCTGTCCAAGCCTTTAGTTCTGACTCAGTCATAGAATTTCTAAATTGAGTATCATTCGTAAGTTGTCTAATTTGAGGGCCATCAAAGATACCGGCTTTAATCTTTTCCATAGTGAGCTGAGGAAATTTTTGGCAAATGTAAGATAAGCAGTTCCCATTTTTATCTAGTGATTTTACAAACTGTTTCATGATGCCCAGTTTTATGTGTAATGGTGGAAGGATAATTTTGTCACGAGATACTAATGAATTGTGGACTATATTGTGCTTTCCAGGCTCCATATTTGCTCTCAAGGGCCAGTTTTTTCTTACCCAATGTTCTTGTTTAGCTCTACTGTCCCAAAGACATATAAAACAGGGAAACTTGGTGTAACCACTTTGTTGACCGATAAGAATGTTGACCATTTTTAAATCGACACAAATTAGCCACTTATGGTCATTGTATTTTATTTTGTTCAAGACTAGCGAAATGTTACAATATTCCTCCTTTAACTTTGTACTGTGGGCAATAGGTACCCCAGCATATTTATTTCCATTATGTAATAGAATACATTTTAGGCTACGTTTTGAGCTGTCAATGAATAAACGCCAGTCATTTGGTTCGTATTGCTTCAAGCCCATTTTTATCAACAATTTTTTGATATCTGAACAAAAGGTAATGCCATCTTCTTCGGAAAAATAACACCGTAATTCTGTATCTCTTTCACGATAAAAACTTATTTTAGTATCCGAGGATAGCAAATTTTTTTCTTTTAGTCTTGATGCTAACAATTCTGAAGCTTGTTTAGAAAGATTTAAATCTCTTACAAGATCATCTAACTCATTTTGGGAAAAGCATTTTGGCTCATTAGACATAGCTTCAAAATCAGGATCATTTTGTGATGAGCTTGGTCCTTCAATGTCTTGCTCTAATGGTTCAGATATATTTTTAAGCTTTGAAGAGTGAGGTGAACGCTGCACTGGACGTTGAACACAACTAGTACTTGGGTATTGCCATTTAGCTCGATTTTTAGTGTTTAAACCGTTTATGTTCACACTACAAAAATAACAGTCTATGAGATGATTTTGTGGTTCTCGCCAAATAGTCGGTGTTCCAAATTTAAAGGCACTTCTTTTACCACTTTTCCATAATCTTAAATATTCCACACACGATTTACAAACACAATTGGAAGCCCAAGACTTCTCATTTTTATCCAAGAGCATCCCAAAATACTCAAAATAGGTATTTTTCACCAACTCTGATATAACTTTTCTACTATTGTTAAACACATATTCTCCGCATATATAGCAAAAATGATCTGGATTGTTTAAACAACGTCTCCTTGAACTACTCATGACGCAAAAACTAGAGAAACTAATTTTAACACAGTAAAATTTGCCTGTTATCGATTAATATACATGATATAAATTAATATAAATGATGAAATCAAAAACAAAGTAACTCGAGCTGCTCAAAAAATTTTGAGGGTAGATTTGACAAAAACAAGTGATGAGTGAACAATATCAACCACAAGATTCGCGGCAACAGACAAAAAGTTTAATATTGTAAACCAGTGTTATACTTCGAGTAATAATTAAAAAAAGGAATGTGCAGAGCTTCATAATATCTTTAAACTGCATCAAATTGCTAGGCAAATAGCATGGTGGACTGAATAGGGCAGGGTGGACGATCAGTGCTACCACTATTTTGAGCTTGTTGGTTTTGACAGTTTCCAAGTAAAAGTAAACCAACCTTTTTCTACAAATAAGCGGCAAAGAGTCACTACTTTTAGTATTCTTAAGATTAATTTACTATTTTTTAAGTCATATTTTTACACTTTAGTAAAATTAAAACACACTTATCACTGAAGAATTGAGTGTTACTAATTTTTCTTTCTCCAATTTTTTTGTTTACTTTAAATTGAGATATGTCACTCGCCGCAGGATGGCGCAATATTGTATTCTATCATTCAAATAGCTTTAAAAACTTTAAAAACTGAGATACTAGATACAATTCTCTGAAGTGCATAAATTTTTCAAGTTTGAACGAATACTTTAAAAGTTAAAGCAACGGCAACACTGCCGGAAACTACACTCAATTGCATATAAATTTAAAAACTATATGTGCACTCGTGTGCTTTTATTTGTTTTTTGTGCATGTCAGTAAGTGAGTTCAACAAAAAGTTGTGCATTAACAATTGGCAAAATAAAATCAAGCGAAATGCGGGGAAACCAACGCGCGAGCAACCAAACATTGCAACGGTTGTACGCTTCTGGTACGCCAAGCGAAGTTATGGTATACCATGTTGCGGTGTATTGACATTGTAAGCTGATTGTGTGGCGGCAATGTCAGTTGTGTTGGAAGTTCGAAAGTTCCCAAGTGACAAGCGGCAGTGTGACGATGCGGCGCGCCATCGCTAACTGGAGTTGAGAAAGAAACAGAAAGGAAGGGAGAGAATATAGTTTTTTTTTTGGATGGAAAGAGGGCTTACATGTTGCTGCATGGATTTCTTTTATTTTTGGAGCTTAGGAAGTAGAGCGTTATTTTTTTGTTGTCAATAAGTACGCCATTGTATGCATATTTTTATAGATAACTGTGTATGCTTCATTTAATTGCATCTGCTTTATATATTCATCTTACATAAATACTCGCATACAAACAAAATAAAATACCCGTTTTGACGGGTTGACAAACACCAAACGTCAATTGTACATAGCTTCAAGTAAAGATGTAACTCCACAATACACCTAACAGAAAGAAGCACGTGTGCTGGTCCTTGATGTGCTAATGTTGCCTATGTTGCATATTCGAAATAGAAAATTCAAAATTAGAAATAATGTTAATGAAAGTGATAATGAAAATGATACTGATAATGATAATACTGATAATGATAATGATACGTAATTTGCTCATAAATTATGATAGTGTGTCCGGGCTTTTATGTTTTTACGCATACCTATATATCGGGTCTTACAATAGGAACGCTTCAAAAGTTTTTTTAAATAAAACAAAAACGGTTTGGGATATGAATTAAATTCTTTATTCCGGTGAAAGTACGTTCGATGCCATTATGTATGGAACTCGATTTCTTTTGCATGGGTACCACGGGCACACTTGCAGAAGTCCAGAGGCTGAACCCAATTTTCGCCGGTTGTCAAGCATAAATCGGCCGATACTGCTGCAATTTCACGTTCGATATTCGTATGAAGTTCATCAATCGTCGCTGGCTTGTTGGCATAGACCATAGACTTGACGTAGCCCCACAGGAAATAGTCTAACGACGTTAAATCGCACGACCGAGGCGGCCAATTGACTGGGCCATTTCGTGAGATAACACGTTCACCAAATTTGGTTTTCAATAAATCGATTGTGACATTCGCTGTGTGGCTTGTGGCACCGTCCTGTTGGAACCACATATTGTCCAAGTCCATATCATCCAATTCGGGCCAAAAATATTCGGTTATCATTGAGTGGTAGCGATTCCCATTCCCAGTAACGTGCCGGTCTTGATCATCACGGAAGAAGTACGGCCCAATGACGCCGCCGGCACATAAACCGCACCAAACCATAATTTTTTCGGGATGCAATGTTGACTCATGGAGTACGTGTGGATTGCTGCCTGTCCAATAACGCATATTTTGCTTATTCAGCCAGAAATGACGACGACCATAAATTGGACGTAGCGCTCTTAAAGTTCAGGCAATTGACTCCGAATTTCGGTAGTAAATTTTAATAATTTCGACTCGTTGTTGGATCGTATATCTTTCCGTGATCAAATGGCTAACCTTACTGAAGAGAAATGTCAAAAGAGCGGGAAACAATATGGCGTCGTTTGCTGTCACTATCGGTCTACTTTTGTAGCGCCCCTCTTGCAAGGCCCTTTACTTTTTCGACGTCAAATCATTATCCTTCTTTTTCGAATGCACCGATGATATACATACATTATAAACGTTTCAAATCAACTTTTTCTCAACTTTATTTTTCACAGTGCACCTGAACTTAGCTCGCTAGCCTAGAAGTATGCAACAGTTATGCGGTCATATTGTATGGTAGGTAATTATCGCGATCGCTGATCTGGCATACACACATATATGATTATAATAATGTGTACGGACGTACATATGTACATATAGTCTTTGATTCATTTTCAAACATGTAGTACGTGCTGTCCGCCAAAAAATTAACGCATATTTTGTAAAACACCGGCCTACTATATTTCATATGTAGTATTTAGGTGTACATATAAACATACATAGTGAGCACACATTGTGTAAATAAATATGTATCTACATAAGTATATGTACATGCATTCATATATACAGAGTATGTACATATTTGTGACACTGTGTTACTCTAACTAAGTACTTGCTGCCGTCGCTTGATATGAAATTACCGATTTGTTTGTCTAAGCATAGTACAAATGCTACAATATTTCTAACCTAAATATGTACATATATACTTGCCTATGTATGTATGTATGTATGCGGGTAGTAAAGGTTATCTTCTCGTGTCGTCCACATCAAATGATGAAAACGAGAACAATTGCCGAGTTGGCGGAGGTATGAATTAAAAATTTTAAATTATATTCATATTCTCTAAATTACATACTAATAGTATACATATGCACGAATATTATGCAGGCATTTTAAGACGCATATCTACCGTAGAGTATGAAGTGTGACACTTCTCTACTTCCCATTTTCTATCCGGAAGAAAAGCTACATACATATGTACATACATACATACCTAAAAATAAAAATAAAAACCAATGGAGAAATTTGGGCAGTAAAGTCCATAGACACGTGGCTCGAGCAATGGCTATATTTTAATCCGTTAAAAGGCGCATGAGTCGATATATTCAGAAAATCGGGAAAGGAAATAGTTTTACGGGATGGCACTGGAATCGAATCATACAGAAATCCTGTATGCATTGTCCGATAATGGTGATATTAGAAAACTATGTCAGAGATGGTTTTGCGGTCTGATTTAGATTAAATTGATAATTTATTGTTTAAAATTGAATATAAGGAGAACGTTTGTAAAGATTTGGCTCTCAAAGTACGGATCCGATTTTATAAATTTTTTTTTTAATAAGCATTTGCGAAAAACCATAGAGTGGCATACTTATTTTTTTATTTTTTATTTTTTAGATGCAAAAGGTAGTTAAATTTTCAGGGCCGATGTAACTCAATTTGATCATGGAAAGATACACAAACGAGCAACGTGTTAAAGTTATTCAGGCTTATTATAAAAATGGGCGTTCAAATCAAAATACACATTTCACCTCACAAAGGCACATTTTCACCTCAGTGGATTCGTCAATAAGCAGAATTGCCGCATGTGGGCGAATGATAATCCAAAAGTGATTGTCGAAAAACCAATGCACCCACAAAGAGTGACTGTTTGGTGCGGTTTATGAGCTGGGGCATCATCGGGCCGTATTTTTTCCAAAATGAGGCCGGTCAGGCAGTTACTGTGAATGGTGTTCGCTTTCGTGTGATGATAACGAACTTTTTGTGACCCGAATTGGAACATATGGATGTGGACGATATGTGGTTCCAACAGGATGGTGCCACTTGCCACACATCCAACGAAACAATGGCTCTTTTGCGCGACAAATTCAATGGCCGTGTTATCTCACGTGGTGGCGATGTCAATTGGCCACCAAGATCATGTGATTTGATACCGTTGGTTTATTTTCTTTGGGGTTATTTGAAAGAAAGGGTGTACGTCGATTAGCCAGCAACAATTCAAGAGCTAAAGGATGAGATAATTCGGCACATTAACGGCATAGAACCTCAATTATGCCTCAGCGTCATCGAAAATTTGGATCATCGGATGAAGATGTGCCGCCGAGATCGCGGCGGACATTTGGACATTTTATTCCATACATAATTGAACCACACCATATTATCTTAATAAAAA
Organism: Anomoia purmunda; assembly: GCA_951828415.1. Lineage (NCBI taxonomy): Eukaryota > Metazoa > Arthropoda > Insecta > Diptera > Tephritidae > Anomoia > Anomoia purmunda. The sequence goes on from OX639995.1 coordinate 19,692,732, forward strand.
GAAATTATAATAATTTACAAAATAATTTGTGTTTTATTAAAAATCAACATCGGCCCTTAAAATTTAACCACACTTTATATAACATGAGGGAGCGTCACAACTCCCCATGCAAAAAACACGGCACTATTTTTAATCCGAATTGTTAAACTCATTATATTCTATGACGCTGAAAAAGATAATTCGTAAGAATATTAGGATTTCGTTGAGCTGTATCGATTTAAAATTGCCTTAATTTTTGGGGGTTTTTTATAAAATGATTAATTTGGAATTGTTTTTTTTTTGTAATGTTAAGTATAAAATATTAAAAAAAAATTATTTTTATTTATATAAAAGCCTAGGACTTAAAGATAAATTTTCGAATCGATCTAGTTTACCTAAATTTAAATGTTTTTCGAAATACTTTTGAGGAACTCATAAAGCATTATAAATTTAAAAATTCCGGTGGGAAAAATGCAGCTTTTTTTTGATGGGGTACCCTAATTTACATACGTATATTTTTTAAGTTGAACTCAAGTTTTTTTTTAAATAAATTGTTTTTGTAACAAAGTGGTGAAAAACTTCCTTTGTGATTTTTCGATACATATGTGTCTATTTTTTACAAATTCCCCATTGGTAGTCCGATCGGTTAAGCAAAGCACATATGTACACTCTGAAAACAGTATTTCCTTAAAACAAGAAATCAATCCCTTTATTTTAGAGTTAACGTTTTTTACTTGATAATTTCAAAAATTACCTCAATATGAGAACTTTTCTCTAAAATCAGGTTCATACCAAAAACATTGTGTCATTAATTTGAAGAAGTTAGGTCACTCACTATAAGTAATAATTTCCATAAATAGTTTTGAATTTTGCCAATGCGGCGCCCTAATTTGACATACAAATAAAACCAAATTAAGAATTGAGATTTTTAACATAAAATACATAAAATATCTTCCTCTTCAAAGGCACATTTTAAGCAAATGATCTTAGTTTAACCTAAGCCTATTTATTAAAATATCTACATACATGGCATTGTAAAATAGTAGAAAGTAAATATATCGAAAGCGTGAAAAATATAAACGAAATAAAAACTCAAATATTTGATTTCTTCTTGAAAAAAAATTTATATAGGTTTTCTTCAAACTGATAAAATTTTCATTTCATCAAGACAAGTAGAAAATTGTCAATTTCCTTAACATTAAAAAAAAAAAAATCGTAAGAAGGAAGGATATAGTACGGATAATTTGTTTTCCTCAAACCGAGTAAAATCGTTTACCCATTTTTCCCATCGCCACGAAATTTTTTTCTGAGTGTATGTATAGAACACATTCTACACACTATGTATTCCGATTTCAGTAAAGATTTTAAATTTGTTTTTAACCTTAAAAAATATGAGATTCTTACCTTAAACTCTACATTTTTCCTGACATTGCTTAATTAAGTGTCCATTTATAAGCTAACTATTTTATTAAATTTATTGTTTTGTATTTCTTAATAATAATATTGATATATGTATGTAGATATGGACGTGTGCGGGTCCAAGTTTTAAATTTGTGATCTGGGTGGTGTTGTTGTTGCGTCACAATTGAAGCAACCTACAGTTTTACACCAACTTCGAACGACAAACGTTTTTTGTGACAAGTTGTTTCATGGCAGATTTAAGCTGTTAAAAAAATCTTTCGAAACGCTTCGAGGAAAGCGAACCGCTTTTTGCTTAAATTAATTATTTATTTCTCCTTAATAAATTTGTATGCGAAAATAGCATTGGTAGTTAATGATTAGAAAAAAATATTACCACATTGCAATTAACTAAGGGATATATTTTATGCATATGGCGTTGCAATATTTTGGTTAATTTTTTATTTAATTAAGATTTTTTTTAGAAATTAATAAAAACACAAAACGGCATACTTAGGCCGCTTTGCCAAGTGTGCTGGCACTGAAAGGTGGCACTCCCTTATTGCCTTCGCCTAAAATTTGAGAAAATTATTTTTCCAAAACTTCATGTCGAGATTTTCCAGGATCGGGATAGTCAGTCGCAGAGGTAGTGCTCTACACTTTTTATTTCTCTTTCGTCGCTGTAGCTGCGGCGAAAATCCTGTGGTTTATTGGATGATGAAATTATTACGCTATTTATTTGAGACACATGTATATAAATATATAGTATACATATATATGAAGTATGTATATATGTAGGTACCAATATGCCATGGCAGTATTTATAAGTAAACAAGTTTTTATAATCCGAAATGATTTCAGATAATCAATTTACTTATAATAATAATAACAATCATCTCAATGCCAGAGTGCGCAAAACAATTATAATTACTTAGTCATTGTCAAATTATTAAACAAATATATAAGTATTGTGATTAAGTGCTAACTTTAGAAGCACACACTTACAGACATACACATGCACATAAAAATTAAACGATATAATAACTTCCGCCATCCAAGCTAATTTGTAATAAATTTGTTTTGTTGTTGTTTTACAACTTTCATTTGCGAATGCACAGCTGCTTTAATTGATCGATACTTATTTATCCGCATGATATGTATATGTACGAAAAAGAATGTACACAAGGGTGGATCACTTCCTATTATAAAAACAAAAAAATTGTGCTGTTTTTCATCGAAATTATGAAACTCATTATATTCTAAGACATCCACCAAAATATTATGGAAAAGTATTAGGATTTGTCTCTTAACCAAATTTGACAAGGAATAGTCGAAAATCTTTCCAATGTACATCAACTTTTCGACCTGTTGGAAAAATATAAGACCAAAATTAAACCATTAAGATTTACATGTGCTGGACCGATATGAAATCCTTTTTTTTTGTCTCATAATATCAAAAAAAAATTCTAAAATTAAAAAAAAACCCCACAGATCACAAAAACGTTCCCGCATAAAAGGTCTGCATAAACCGATTTTTTTTTTAAATATTGCAAATCTCAATATTACGTTTACGGTGAGGAAATTTTTTAACAGTTTTATGCAGAACTTTTGAGCTTAAACTGTTTTATCACCCAGGTGGTTTTGAACAAAAAAAAATATTTTTGTAAAAAAATTTTTTTTCTTATAAAACTCCATATTTAGATATTTTTCAAATCAGTCAGATCACGTACCTTTTAATATTTTTCAACAAAATTTTGGTGGGAGTCCTAAAACAATAAATTTTATAATTCCAGTAGAAAAACGGCAACTTTTTTGGATGAGTCACACTAATGTATCTACACATATTCTTGTGCACACATACATATGTATGTGTGTGCATAAACAGGTATAGCTAATATTTAACTCAATTGATAAGATAGAACAAAATGAAAAAAGATATTCCGTATATAGACATCACTTGCGGTAATAAATGCTAATTTAATTACTCGAGATCGTTTCTAGTAAATGAAATATTTGCATCATATTTGTCACCAATGATAATTATCAAATGCAATTTATTAGACTCGAAAAGAGATCAAAATGTCAATAACAGAAATATGTTCGCAAATTGTTGAATTAAATACGCGATAATGTACTATTGAGATCGCTCTGACTCAGATTCGAATGGCAGGAACTGTGTTTTTAACATATAGGTATGTATAGAATGTCTGTGTGAAATAAAATCAACAACAACGACGATATTAATATTCCTTGAAGTATATTTGTACGTGGCATGTATGTATGTATATACTTTGTACATATGTCTCGTCATAATTGTTTTTTACGTGATCTCATTTAAAGTTCAAATCCAAGTATTACCCATTCTACATAGCTAAGTATATATGTATGTGTATATTTAAATACATACCAATACATCACCGCAAATATGTAGTGTATATAGTCGTAAAATTTCTGATTCAAGTTTTTGACACTCGCATGATTTTTTAATGGAATTCTACTATACTATGAGGGCCAGTTATTTTCGAAATTGGAAAGTTTGTTTAAATTTACTATGCCAAGTTACTTGCAAAACTTTATAGTTCTTAACTAAAAATATCCTAATTTAAAAAAAAAAAATTGTAAACGAGCACCGAAAATAATCGTTATTCTTAGAGTTATATTTTTTCAATCAATTTTGAACGTTATTTTTTATTTTTTTTATCAACTTTGATCGTTATTTTGGGGTATCTAATTTTTCGATACAAAATATTTCTTATTCTTGGATTAAAATTTTTGCAGCCTTGATTGATCGATATTTTATAATTTTTATCGATAAAAAATAATAATTTTTCTTGTAATTAAAATTTTTCATTTATAACAATCGCAAAAAAAATGTGTCATCGATGACAATAATATATTTTATAATCATAAAAAAAATTACGAATATATCGATCAAAGAGGATCGAAAAATTTTATATTTACAATAACGATTATTTTTTATCGGAAAATCAAAAATCAAATACGATCGGAAAAATAAGACTCCAAGATTAACGATTTATAGAAAAATCAAAAAATTACGAACAGACTTGATCGAAAAAATAAAAATTGAAAAATAGTGATTATTTTTTATCGAAGCAATACAAATTAAAAAATAACGATTATTTTTGATCGAAAACATAAAAATTTGAAGATAACAATTAAACTTTATCGAAATTAATTGGTATTATTTTCTGTGCAAAAAATAAAACTCAAAAAACTAACGAAGTTTTATAACTGTTACGGCCCATACTTTAAAGTGTTTTTTAAAGGTGGCAACCCTGTCGAAATTTAATCGAGCCTATAGAATTCTCGCTGAACTTTAGTTTGATACCCACATTGATGTGCATTGTTAAAAAAAAAATATGTACTTATTTAACTTTATCAATAGGTGGGAACTTTGTACGACTAAAGCAAGTAGAATCGCGAAAGAGTTGATTCGCGTAAAAGTTTATCGGTTAATTTCCGCGTCCACGTACCGCTCTAAAAATTTAGCTCTAGAGCGCGAAATTAATTTTTTTATGGATATTACGACTCGGTACAATTAAATCTAAGTTAACAGGGGTCTTCACATCAAGCTTGTTACTTGACTACTTGGCAGTTCGACATGAATTTTGTGTTTTGTTTTTTAATCTAATGGAAATGTTGGTAGAAAACCAGTTTGTCATATTAACATAAATAAGCAAATCAAGCTAATCCACAGGAAACTTTTGCCGAAAAATCGATGTGGTTTAATTTTTTTTTTTCAAGTTTGAAAACCGTTTAGAAAAGTGAAAGATGCTACAAAAAAAGTTTTCGAGATTCTACTGTATTCGCTGTAAGTATTGGTTTGGGGTCCTTATTACTATATTCTACTAATCTATAATTACCTTTCCAAAATAACGTTGACAAAATTTATATGTGTATATTGATATTTGCTGTAATATTTTGTGCCCTTCAACTTCATACATACATATGTATGTATGTAGTTGTTTTTCGTTTTTCACAGCATTGTCTGATCACAGACAAAGGCTTCATTCAGTGCAATTTATACCTATGTACGTTATGATTATTACTGAAATATGGGATTAAAAAATTATTGTAAAAAAATATAAATGTATATACAAACACAAGTATATACATATGAATAAATATAGAGACGTAAATTGCAGTGAAACTTTTGCCAGTGCGCCGACAATGCTGTGAAAAAGTAAAGCACAAAAAAAAAGAAAACAGAACACGTTCAAAAATAATCATAACAAATTAGCAAAAAAATTTAAAAAGTAAATAGTTGACTCTGTTTGTATGTAACGGTCAGTAAAATCACGTAAATTTATATTAACTTACATACATACATTCAAAGCAAATATAAACAAAGATATGCTACTGCATAGAGCAAACTCCTCCGAATCTGGGTAGATGTATGAATGCTGTTGTTTTTATTTAGTAAGCAACCTAGCAAAAAAAACCGACCTAACTAGAATTTTTTTTTTTAATTTTTAAGAAAACCTTTTTTTTTTTACAGAAACGCGTGCAATTAAGATGTGACTCAACCTGAATTAGAACTAAAACTAATACGTTTTTTTTTAGATTTATGTATAGAACCCTCATTTTTCGGCAGCCGATGTAATTGAGGAGTATACTGCTTATCTTTCAATTTTATTAAGGTTTTTAAAATTTTTCATATAAACTCTGGAATGATTGTGTAAATTTTTAATTACTTACATAAATACTTAAAGGCTATTGTTACCTTTCTGTTCTTCAAATGTAGCACTGTTTTTGGATTTCCGACCCACTTAAAGCTAAACCGATCGGTAAAAATAAATTGCGGTCATTACTATTTGCACTATCTACTCAATGATACATTTCCATGTCCCTTTTACAGTAGCCCATCTCATCGATGGCTGCCAAGAGCACCGACGCAATGGAATCTCCATTTTCGCCCGCTCCATCGCTTCTGAACATCTAAAAGTCACTAATATTACTGACATAAACTTAATTGATACATTCGTATCATTCTGTAAATTAAATATCTAGCCTATTTAATTGCAGTAGAAATAATAGGCCGGTTTCTTTGTACACGAGTTGCAAAAGAACGCTCGAACTCGGATAAAATTTCCTTTAGTTGCAAAGGCAACCCTGTTAGCTTCTTTTATGAATATTCCGATTTGTTTAGTGCTATTTAAGAACGGAAAATAGCTGCGCTGGCAGTTTTTAGGTTTATGCTGTAATATTTTTATAAATTCCATTGAAATAAAAACGAATTATGTAGGTATTACTCTGAAATTTCCCATGTATTTTTTTCCGACCCATCCACAATAAAGCAGTTTTTTCACTTCGCAACACTACATCTCAGGTCGGATATTATTTTACCGAGTTGGCTCAACTCGCATATTTTTCCGAGTTAGTGTTGTTGCTTTACATGGAATTCGTTAACCTACCTAGTGTTCTTTTGCAACTAGGTTACAAAGAAACGGGCCCAATATGAGACAAAGTACAAAAATAAGACAGTCGATATGAAGACTCAAATTTATTAGTACACTCAGAAAAAATTAACTTATTCTAAGGAAAAATTTCCTTGAAATAAATCCAAAGGAACGGATTGAAGAAAACACATTTCCTTAATTTGCAGTACTTTGACTTGGACAGACTTCATGGTTGGTGTTGTGAAAATCGGTTGCTCATGTAACATTCACTAGACATATGTAGACTTGGCATACAATGTAATGTATAGCTGGTATTATACATCCGATAATGCGTGACTGAAATGAAAGACCTTGGTATTGTATTTGATTCCGAACCAACATTCAATAGACATGTTGATTACGTTCCCTCTCGTTCATACTCAATGTAAACATTTTTTCGTCGAAACTGTTCGAAATTCACCAATCCTTATACGAATACGAATAAACTTCTGGTTTGTGCGTTTGTCAAGTTGAGGTTAGAGTACGCAGCGTTTATTTGGAGGCATTACAGTAAGATCCTTTCTAACCGCTTTGAGTGAGTTCTAGAAGTTTTTTTTTTGGTTTTGCTCTCCAATATTTCAACTTTTCTACGCCATTACCTTCTTATAGTTCTCGATGCCTGCTGATTAGTCGGGATACCCTTGAAAACGCGAGATGTCTTTTATCGTGCCTAGCTATTTGTTATCAAAATCTTAAATACGTAGATTCACTGTCCCTCCGTTTTAAAGAAAATTTCACCAATTATGTTGATCTTCGTGCTCCTATCTCTCGTACAGATGCATTATTGTATTTTGTTTTCAATGACGTTGATGTTGATTTCATACAACCTAGAGTCTCAATTAACTATTTACGAGTACATCAATTATTTTCCCCAGCTACATCAATAGTCATTTATTGCTCGCATGTTCCATTGTTATTGTATGCTAGTCCTATTTTTACATTAATTTGTAAAGTTTTTTAGATCTAAGAATATTTGTTTTAAAAGACTAGCAAAAAATAAATGAATGAAATAATATGCTCAAATTTGAAGAAATAAGTGGGCCGCCGTAGCGGGTTTCAAGTCCTGGTCGGGGCAAGTAACATCAAATATGGTGGAGCTTTTTTAATAGCGGCTGCGCCTGGAAAACCTCCGAATGTATTTCTGCACACCACAAAATATAGAGGGAGTTCGGCAAAACATCAAGTTATGATTAGTTTTATTAAAGAAAATCAAAATCATTGCACGTGTGTAGAAATATGGCTAATATCCTCATTAATAAAAGGGGTTTGATCATTACCTAACGTATAGCCATTATGGTATGGGGAGTGATGCCAGAAAATGCCAGTAAGGCTTCAAAATTAACGCAAGTTATTACCTGAAGGAGTTTTTATACATATATGCTACCATAGGCAATGGATTTTTTAGGTAAAGCGCGATTTTCTTTCCACAAGACTCTGCTGCGAATTCATATAAGGTGAAGTTGATCAAGCAGCTGATTGAATTCGCTTGGTGGTGGCGAACGTTAAGTCAAAAGGATGTGTTTGTTGTAAATCATACAGTCACTGTGCGTATGCTTTGTTAGTGTAAATTTTGGTTTTTGTACGTATAACACCACTTGATATGAATTCGCCTTGGTGATGTTATAAGTGCAACCACAAAATTTCCATGTATTTTGTTTTTGCTTTTGCGTAAGAGATGTCAAAATTTACATATATTTTTTTTACGCCAATTGAAAGCTCTTACGCAAAAGCAAAAACAAAATACTCGTAGGTGAATAAAGAAAAACAAATCGGTTGCTATAGTAACTACACCTTATATGAATTCGCCTTTATATTTTCTTTTCAAAATCCTAAGGTGTATTTTCTTTTCAAACAAAAAAGGTGTCCTGTGGATCTAGTACTTTATCAAACTTTGGTGTACGTGTTACATTTGTACTCAATAAACACAATTTATATTTATTAAATCATATAGCAACTTCGCTCAAATTTGGAAGGAAGAATTTAATTTTTTTTATTTATATGTAAATCAATCAGGGACCGTAACTGTTATGACTTTTTTTCAAAAGAGTCAATAAATAATTGTTATTTCTCCACCGATATATTTTCAGTCAAAAATAAAAGTTAAAATTTGACTCTTATTTTTTCAGTCAAATATAAAAGTTAAAATTTTACTTTTATTTGTTCAGTCAAAAAAAAAAGTTTAAATCTGAATTTTATTTTTTCGATCGAAAATAAAAGTTATTTTTATTGCTAATCTATTTAAATGTAACTGTTTAAGATAAAAACATTTTGTTGCTACGTATAAACAAGACATTTGTCATTTGTTGTATAACTTAAACCTTAAATTAAAGAAATTATATTATTGTCTAGGAAATATATTTACAGAAGACGGAAAATTGCAATTAAAAGGAAGTGAGTTTTTTACTTTGATTTTTTTTTTATTAAAACATATTGTATTGTAATATGTAAACTGCTATTTTTGACCGAAAAATTAAAACTAAAACTTCAACTGTTATTTTTCACCGAAAAAATAAAAGTCAAATTTGAACTTTTATATTTGACCGAACAAATAAAAGTCATATTTTAACTTTTATATTTGACCGAAAAAATAAAAGTCAAGTTTTAACTTTTATATTTGACCGAAAAAGTAAAAGTTAAATTTTAACTTTTATATTTGACCGAAAAAGTAAAAGTCAAATTTTAACTTTTATTTTTGACTAAAAATATATCAGTAAAAAAATAATGGTTAATTGCTGACTTTTTTGTAAGAAGTCAAAAAAATATAAATCATATATAATTAGCATTCCTTGGCTAACAAGCATCACATTGGTATATACAAATGTTAAAAAAGCAAATTCTTTCCAGCTAACTTTTTAAATTGAAATTTATTAAATTTTCCATACGAATACATTTATTTACTGGTTTTATTTATTGTATACGACAACTAATGTTTATTTGAAATACTCTAAACTTCGGGTACAATTTAATGCCTTAGATGATATACTAACCGTAACTCGAACCTAAAGTGAAACTCGTAAACTTATCATTTCTTAAAAATATCAGAATTGTAAATAAAATTAAAGTGTTATTCACATTTTTCTTCCAAAATTTTTATATCCAATGCTCAAATAAAACTTAAATTAAAGTATCCCTAAATTAAAAAAAAAAATGTCAGTCTATTGTTAGATCAGTCAGTGTTGGATCTTCATAGGCAAACGCCAAAAAATTTACTTAAAAATAAAGAGTTTCATATATCATTTAAACCAGTTTTTTGTGAAAATATTAGAAATTAAACAGATAAATTTCAACATTCGTTTGTTTTCTCTGCAAAGCTATATTCGCTGCAATCTACTCGTATGTAGTTATTCGAAATTAGTTATAATTAACCGCGTATAGAGCACAAAGCTAAAATTATTACACCGATTATTCTTCGTATTATTTCTAATACAAACCAAATTTTGTATATTAAATGCAAATATATACAAGAAAGATTTCAATATACATTTATTAATGAAATTGTATTTAATTGATACCTTCTCTGTAATTAAGTTGAATAGTTTTTATTTACACAAACTTTTTGAAATCAAATAGCGCTGTTCAAAGCAAAAATGTACTCGCAGGTTTGCCTTTGTTGGGCGAGCGGCAATCTCCATTTGAAAAAAACATCAGCTAGAAGATTTTCTTTTTTAATGTAATAAACAGGTAAATACAGATAATTGTCAAACATAAGCAAATATCGACTATTTGCTAAAGGTTATAGTATATTTATAGTTAAATTACTTTGGTAAATATCTAAAAACAAATTATTTTATTATCAAAAAAAAAATCATACACATTTGTTTATTTATAATTTATATTGGAGGAAGTAGTATGCATTCCAAATGAAAAACTGTATTTAAGCTTCAAACCATATTATTCAAAAGCTAAATGGAGCAAAAAAAAACAACAAAAAAATAAGCACCAGTCAACATTGACGCCATTGAAAAAATAAAATTGTATTCAAAAAAAATTGATTCTAAGCCATTTTTGAGAAAAATTGTAATTGTTAATTTAAAATTTTGACAAAAATACGCTATATCATGGCCGCGGTTAAACAGTTAGTTAATGACAAATGAAAATCCATTCCGTAGTTTCGAAGATACGTGACTTCAAACACACAGACAAAAACAATGGTTCAAATGTATTCTAAAGGGGTTTTCAATAGGAACGCTACAAAAGTTTATTTAAATAAAACAAAAACGGTTTGGGATATAAATTAAATTCTTTATTCCTGTGAAAGTACGCTCGATGCCATTATGTATGGAACTCAATTTCTTTTGCATGAGCACCACGGGCACGCTTGCAGAAGTTCAGACGCTGAACCCAATTTTCGACGGTTTTCAAGCATAATTCGGCCGATACTTCTGCAAAATTTCACGTTCGATATTCGTACGAAGTTCATCAATCGTCGCTGGCTTATTGACATTGACCATAGACTTGACGTAGCTCCACAGGAAATAGTCTAACGGCGTTAAATCGCACGACCGAGGCGGCCAATTGACTGGGCCATTTCGTGAGATAACACGTTCACCAGACTTGGTTGTGACATTCGCTGTGTGGCTTGTGGCGCCGTCCTGTTGGAACCACATATTATCCAAGTCCATATCATCCAATTTGGGCCAAAAATATTCGGTTATCATTGAGCGGTAGCGATTCCCATTCACAGTAGCGTGCCGGTCGGGATCATCACGGAAGAAGTACGGCCCAATGACGCCGCCGGCCCAGAAACCGTACCAAACCGTAATTTTTTCGGGATGCAATGTTGACTTATGGAGTACGTATGGATTGCTGCTTGTCCAATAACGCATATTTTGCTTATTGACGAAGCCATTCAGCCAGAAATGACGACGTCCATAAATTGGACGTAGCGCTCTTAAAGTTGAGGCCATTGACTTCGAATTTCGGTAGTAAATTTTAATAATTTCGACTCGTTGTTAGATCGTATATCTTTCCATGATGAAATGGCAAACCTTACTGAAGAGAAATGACGGAAGGGCGGGAAAAAATATGGCGTCGTTTGCTGTCACTATTGGTCTACTTTTGTAGCGTCTCTCTTGCAAGGCCCTATATTATATTTCAGGCGTTATTTTCGGTCATTTTTTCAAAGAAATTTTCCATTCACGCAACTTGACTTCAGTTTTTTTATAGTATATTTTGATATAAATATAATAAGGCTAAACAATTTATATATGTATGTGTAATTACGTAACTAAATTCTGAACTGCGGTTTTTAATATCGTAAACTCGTAAAAAACTTCCTTTAGTTGCAAGGGCAACCCTGTTGGGATTTTTCATGAAAGATGCTTGGTTTAGTGCTATTTAAGAATGGAAAATAGCCGTGCAAACAAATTTTAGGTTGATGTATTTATATTTATATATTTAAAAATACTATGCAAATAAAAACGGATTAAGTGTTAAAATTAAATTTTCCGTAGGGCTCATTCAAAATAGCGCTGTTTTTATCACTTCCCAATACTACATCTCAGGTCGGATATCATTTTACCGAGCTGTCTCAACTCGCATATTTTTTCGAGTTAGTCTTGTTGCTTTACATGCATTTTGTTAACCTACCTAGTGTTCTTTTACAACTAGGTCACAAAGAAACGGGTCTGATTGCCTGTATTGAAATATTATCAAAACGTATGAAAAGTTGTTGGCCCACTACAACTGATAACAAGCTCGGCTCTATGTCGCCCTTTCGTCCTGATAACTGCGCTTTGAAGAAAAATTATGACAAGTCCTTGCTTGAATCGGCGCCCGACTGTTAAGTTTAGCGAAAATTGTCCCAAATATTCTGTGTCTGAAAAACTTCAAGTAAAGATGCACATATAACATGAACAAAACGCTAAGTATTTTGAGTATGGTATAAACTATCTACTAAGTTTATGAAATTTCTCATTAGTAAATTATAAGGCATGTGCATACATATGTAGTACTTTGATTCAACGAAATGCTTGCTGAGTTTGAATAATTTTGTTCGAGTAATGATATTCTGGCTGTGCTTGATATTTTCTCAAGGAAATATGTAAATTTCTCGTACTGTATTGGACTAAAAAGTATGAACATTCTCTACGTGCTTATTTTCCACAAATCTATCCCACATTTACATACAGAGATCCGGAACAGCCGATTCCATTCCTCTCCTATATATTGGTGGTTGGATTTTTTGTAACAAAATAATGTTTTTCGTTAATAACGTTTTAATATTTACGAATTGTAGACTACTGGAATCTTCGCGCCGTACACAATTTTAATAAGTTTTTTAATTCACTTTGGTAAGTATAGAGTTAATTTGCGATTTTTGAGCGCATTTGTAAGGACATGCTGTTGTAAAATAAATTAAGTATTGCATCACGTCCCGATTTGTTGGTAGCTGCTTGCTGTATAAACTTTTCGGTCCAATCACACATTTTTTACAGCTGCGATCGCTACTACAGTAAAATTTCACACTTTTAAGAAAATAAGTTTTTGATTTAGCTAAGCTACTCGCTCAACTATTCGAAATTTTTTCCAAACTGAGTAACAACCCGCCAAGAGTACGAACATTTTTCGATGGTCGAGCTATATTCATACAAAATACGTTAATTTCGATCACCTTAAACGGTAAGCTTCCACACAAATATTAGAAAAAAACAATACAACTTTTTTCGGGATGGTAATTCCAACGTTAGTGAAGGTACAAATTACATCGACTTTTAAGGCCAACACCTTTCAAGGGTTAAAAACAGTACTGAGAGGGACCTTTTTGGCGACATTAAAATTTAAAAAATCGGAGATCAAATAAGAAAATTATAGCAAAAAACGCAATCAAGCTGCTTTTAGCGGGAGCTTTGAAAGAATTTGTACATGCAATATATTTTCAAATAAAACTGACACGCGCTAAACTTTTTTCCCGTGTAAGTAAAGCAGAGGTTAAAATTTGTCTTCAAAGATTTTATTTGATAACAAAACGAAGTTTTATTAAAACTATATATTTTATATCCATTGCGAAATGCATTCATTTTGTTTATAGCTCTTTTTCAACATTTCTAACTAAAACAGAATTCGCTCAGTAGAATTAATTTACCTCCTTCTATTAAGAGACAACTAAAGTGATACCGCAAAAAGTGTATTTACATACATATTAAACTTGTTTTTTATGCGGGAGAAATATTAAGTAGCTGCTGCAGTTTTTTTTTCACGCGATCAATGCCAACAGCACATACGGCGATTTTCGTACGTTCACACGAGTATTCGGTTACACAAACAAAAACGAAAAAAAAAAGTTTAAAGTGCATAACTGTGCATACTTCAATATGAAAAGGCTATAACTCGTCATCGATCACAGTTTTCAGCAGAAGGAAAAAAATTATTTTTAGGTAAAAATTTTAGACAAATCTTACATTACAGTGCATGATAAATATTACAAGGGAAATATATTTGCTTCTCATTTGTATTTCTTTTAAATTAAATAATTTATAAACCATCCTATTCTAACGATTTGGTGACAATAAATTGTCACCTTAAATTTTGTGACAATTTGGTTACCAATATTCGTGACGGGCATTCTGGAAACTTTGCAACAAAGAAAAGTTCACCTTGTGGTGAAAGTAAAATTATGCGTAGCACTGTTGACAGCTGATGCTTGAAATAATAAATTCGGCTAAGCAAAGTAAAAAGGTTTTTTATTGATAAACGAAATTTATTAAATGTTTTTTTTTTGTTGTTTTTTTGTTTGCAGAATATTTGAACAAAAATTAGTCAGACATGTAGAATTAATGGGTCACTGCTGTCCCCTAGAGATCTTGGGAGCCTTTTCATTCCAACACCTCTTTTTGCTCCATTTCCAGAGCTCAAAGAACTCGAAGTGCTTCTTATATTCTATATTTGTAAATTTAAAAGTTTTATGCGAGAATTCAATGAGCATACTTTATTTATTTTATATAACTTTAATTTCGCTTTGATTTTTTCATTTCAAAATATTTATAAAATCAGCTGTAACTAGCGTATTACCCCCCTTCTGGCAGGTAACAATTTTTGTAATTCGTCTCGGTAACAAAGATACAGAATACCGAATCGTGGTGACTATTTATTGTAACCATATCATAAACGATGAATAAAGTGTGTTAAATCGAGACAGCATTGCCATTCTGCAGTATTCTTATGTCAAATTGTTAAGCCTTAAAAGAAACTTTTAGGTAAAATGGAATGTTCAAACTTGTCATTAAATTTTGTGAAAATAGCAACCCATTCGAGTTTAGATTTGGGGTGTATGCAGTCCACAGTTGTGCGTTTCAAAGAAGGACGCGAACACAAGCTTGAATAATAATTTTTATAGACGAAAAATTACACTAAATATGGCACAACGCCGAAATGGGGGTTCTACAAACCAAACTTGACAAGGGATGACGGAAAATCTTCCCAGTATACATTACTTTTCGCCCTGTCGGAAAAACAGAAGATGAAAAAGAAATTTGTACATACTTTTCCGAAATATGTGCGCTTGATTTTGAGAGTGCGAATTATTTTTATGGAACATAAATAAGATTACAAAATGGAGCTCTTACTTAAAATCGAATATCCGACTATTCGACTAGTCGATAAGCAATTTTTTTCGTATTTGAATAATCGTTCACTTTCGACTAACCGCGCACCATCGAGTAGTCAGAAAATTGACTAACTTTAATTATTCGAATAGATTCATAAAAACTTCAATATAGTAGAAAACATAAATAATCGATTATGTGAAGTCGACTATTTTTCTTAAACAACTTTTGCTAATCGATTAACCGGTTAGTCGATAATTCGATTAACAAGAGCTCCACTACAAAACCCACCCTAACCAAAATTCTAGTTCCATCAAAATGAAAGATTATCGGTATCCAAGACTACTGGATTTGCATATTTTGGTACATTCGTAAAAATCGTTGCCATAGTGATTTGCAAATGCCGTGATCCTAGGCTATTTGCATGAAATCGAGAGTTTTTCTGTTAATGAAATGGATTCACAATAAGAACCTGCATTCATTCTAAATCAATTAAATTTAAAAGGGAAAATTTTGAATTATTAAACTGAGACTTGGCGACCTCTTGTGTAAGAATCTCAATATCGATATTATGTTTGTTATTGGTTTTTCAAGTTAACGATATGTTTGTAGGTGTATACACACACTGTAAATATTTACATATATTCGAACATAGAGGTGCTATATAGATTGCGTGATCTCAGCGTTCAGTGATGAGCGTATTGAACAATTACTATAAAAGTGGAATAATGTCATGAAATTACCATTAGATATAACTGTCAGCAGCGGCTGGTTTTTAGAATACGGTAAATCTTTTGCTTACCTTAAATACCAACATATAATCCAAAGATTCAAATTAGTACGACATTTTTAATGATTTATTAATGATTTATTGATTGTACACACAAACTTTCAATAGCATAACTAATATATAAACAGAATGTATGTGCTTATCTTTCGGAAATACAGTGTTATCTCAATCAAGGAAAGATATTCTTTTTACCATATTTAATAGATATATGGTTTATATTAATTTTTCATGGATTTTATAAAAAAAATTGAATTCATGAGAGTACTAAAAAAACACTAAAGTTTCCAACAGTTAAAAAAGTTGATCAAAAAATTCATCCCAGTTTCATTAATATTTTCATTTTTTCAATGAGCGCTTTTAGCCTATTTTCCCATATGTATAGATGAAACTCCTCTCAATTCTAGTACAATAATATGCCAGCCTGCTAAAGCTGTAAAAACCCCAAAAAAAAAAACAACAATGGCTCCATAAAAAAATAATTGACAATTAAAAATGGTTAAATGAACAGCTGAGATAATAATTGTGGTTTTCGATAACTCTCTAACATTTCTACGAAGTATTTTTTCGCACTATTGAAGATGCATGGGAAGATTTGAGCGCTTTAGCGCCCTCTAAATATCCCCAAACTAAGTTTCAATTAATTAACTTTTGCTATGCCACTAGGCAACTTCAATTTACGATGGCTCGCTAATTGCGAAAATTTGGTTAATTTTTTTTTGGGATAGTCCTAATAATTTCTGAAAAATTTTCGATATACATATGTAACAAATTTTTTTCCTTATGCAAACATTAAAAGCAACATAAATTTTTCAATTTTTTTTCTTGTATATTAAAGTTTGCTTTTTCTTCGAAAAGCCCGAGGTACTAAAGAAAAAAATCAATGAACAAATAAAACAATTGTATCAAGGCGAATTTATAGAAGATGATGACATAAGAGCAGCTGATTTGATTTTTTTTATTCACCTACATGTATTTTGTATTTATTTTTGCGTATGAGCTTTCAAAAGCCGTAAAAGCAAAAACAAAATGCAAGGCGAATTTATACAAGGTGTTAGCATCCCATGAGCTGCATGCTTGTTCTTCTTTCCAAACCCGCTGGGTTGTTTTGTTTACACAAACAAAATACATGAGAAAACGGGGCGAATTCGGTTTTTGACATTTCACTCGCAAAGTTACACTAACAAAATACATAAGCAATACTAGACGAATTCATATTTTGACATTTCGCACGCAAAACAACACAAACAAAATACACAGCGGATTCGCCTTATTTATCTTGCTATCACCTTCTATGAATCCATCTTGACAAAATGTATTTAAATTTTGACAACTCTTACGCAGAAACAAAAACAAAATACATAGGAATTTTGTAGTTGTATTTATAACACCACCTTGTATGGATTCGCCTTGAATTGTATTGTTCATGATAATTTTAATGCATGTTTGACAAACAAATTTTTTTGACTTTAGAATTCTTGTTTCAAACCAATAAATTCGGAGGTCTCACAGCAAAATGTAATTGAGAAATATATTTAAGATACAGGGGCCGAAAATGATCTTTTTTTGATTTTTTCCGGAACAAAAAATCATGGCAAGATTCGTTCTAAACAAACTTTGAATATATCGATGTAATCCTTATACCATATGCTATAAAAAATCTGACGTTATTTTTATTTTGAAGGTTTTTTTTCTTTAAATCATTGCTCTTTTTGATTTTTGTTTCTTTGATTGAAAACGATCGTTATTCTTGATTTGCTAATTATTCGATCAAGTTCTATCGTTGTTTTGTAATTTCTAATGCTTCGAGTTCGCGTGGATATAAATTTTTCCGATGATATCTGATCGATATTTTTGACTTTTGTTTTATCGATAAAAAATAATGGTTATTCTAGTATTTACAATTTATTGGTTATAACGTAAACAAATTTGTCGGTGATAACAATAATATGTTCTATAATCGAAAAACAATATCAAAAAATATCGATCAAATGTTATCGAAAAATTTTAAATTCCAGAATAACGAGTACTTTTCATCGAAAAAACATACATAAATCACAAAATATCGATCAAATATGATCGGAAAAATAAAAATCTGGAAATAACGATTATTTTTTATAGGATAAGTAAATATTGAAGAATAACTATTGTTTCTGATCGACAAAATAATAAGTAAAAAAATTATAATCAATATTGATCGAAAAAACAAAAATCCGAGAATAAATTTCCATCGGAAAAATAAAAATAGAAGTATATCGTTTGTTTTTGATTAAAACATCACTATCAATTTGATCGAAAAACCAAAAATCCAAGAGTAACGATTAATTTTTATCGGAAAAATAAAAATCGAAGTATAACGATTGTTTTTGATCGAAAAACCAAAAATTAAAAAATAGTGATTTACTTGATCGAAAAAATAAAAATCTAAGATTAACGATTATTGTTTATCGGAAAAATAAAAATCGAAGTATATCGATTGTTTTTGATCGAAAAAATTAAAATTAAAAAACAACGATCAACTTGATCGAAAAAATAAAAAAACCAAGAATAGCGATAAATTTTTATCGGGAAAATAAAAATCGAAGCATAACAATTGTTTTACAACGAAAAAATAAAGCATAAAAAATAATGATCAACTTTATCGAAAAAATAAAAATTCAATAATAAGGATTATTTTTTTATCGATAAAACTATAATCACACAATAACGATCATAAATTAAGTTAAAACGGAAATTTTATTTTTTGCAGGTAGTTCCGTCAAGTATTTACTTTTTTTATAACTTTTTACTGGGTTGCTAAGCTACAGCTTTGCTTAAATAATCATTCAAATATTTTCTCAGAAGATTTATTTAATGCGAGCTTCTCGGCCGAAAATTTATAACTCCAGATAAGTTGTTTTATCAAAGCCGGATTTATATTCATTCATACAATTCGATAAAAGCGTGTCGTCTCTGTACTTGAATCGAACGTATAACTTAATCTGTCTGTAGTTGTTCAATAAGGAGTTTGTTTTCTTTACTTCTCAACCCGTTAATTGGAGTGTGAACCATAAATATAAACTAGAATTAATTTATCTGCTGTGCCTTAATATTTTTTTCTTTTTCAAATCTAATTCTTAAGCCCAAAAAAAATAACAGTTTACTTAATGGGTTATCACATTTATTTTCCCAAATTTATTTTTAATTTCAATCATACGTTAATACCAATTATGAAAATTTATTGTTATTAGTAAATGTGCTGATTATTTATGATTTATTATACTTAATGTGAATCATCTATTCAAGTCTGGCTTTCTGTAAATGCAAACAACAAATCCCTTTAAATTTCCATAATAAATTTGGTCGAAAACCGTCACTTTTTTTTATACGAGTACTTCACTGCTGCTCAGGCTACTAAAATTAGTTAATTTGAAAATACATTAAACATTCGGACGGCACATACGTCGATGATCAACCGATTGCCCTCTAGGACATTCATGCGTCTGAAAGAGGAAACGATCGTCAATACTAGAAGGCTTAACGGGGGTTTCGTCGATCTGCTCACCTTTGCCAGCAACCGCTGCTACGGGTGTGTTGCCTGTTGCTGCTGCTGCTCCGGCTGCTTCACCGCTCAACGGAGCCAAGGGCACTTTCTCGGTGGGCGCATTTGCCACGGGGAATGGCGTAGATGGACCAGCGGCATTATTTTCGTCTGTCAGTTTGTGCTTCAATTCGTCGTACTTCTGGGCAACCGAGCTACCAAACTCCTTGGCCGAAGCGCCTATTTTGTCAGCCCATGGCTTGGCATTCTCTTGTATGTTTTCGGCACCTTTTTGAATTTTGCAACCTAAATTCTTGAAGAACTGCTTAACTTCACCATCGTCGGCACTCTTTGATGAATCCTCGTCGCAGTCAGCGTGTACGTACGCGACGCATTGGGCGAAAGCCAACACAACGAATAGTGTGAACGATTTCATTTTGTTAATGTTTGTTCTTGTATTTTTTTTATTTACTTTTGTATAAATGCTTTATTTATTTTTTCAAAAAACCCGAATTTAGAAGTTTCAGAACTTTCAATAATAGCAACTGATTTTTTTTTTTATTTTTAATTTTGATTCACTGTTATAGTGCGTTTTGCTTTAACTCGAACTGCTGTTGACAAAAGTCGCGGAACAACTAAATTTCTCACTTGGAGCTGTCAACTACCAAGCGTCTGGGTATAGCGACATCTCCCTTTGCCAACACAAGCTTTTCAAGCCAAGCGTTGGGAAGTGTGGTGGAGTGCATGGTGTGATAACCAACTAAACTTGTTCCAATCAAGTCACTAGCATCGCCAGAGTGGCAGTGTTAGATTTTTAGTACGCTTTAGTCGCTACAACGTAAACGCAGGCGCCAAAAATTATGCAGCCTTTACAATGTGCTGTTCAGCAAATGCTGTTTGTCAAAAAAAGAAAGGAAATATGAAATATTAGTTGATACCCGAGATAATAGACTTGTAATAGATTTTTAGAGCTAACTAACTTTGAAGCATTTGAAATAACTGCCCCGTAGTTTGAATTAAAGTAGAGTCAAGGCGAATTCATATAAAGTGCCGTTAACCAAGCAGCTGATTTGATTCACTTGCTATACTGAATGCCAAAAATTATATGTTTGCTGTGGTTCTTATTGTTATTGCGCGCATAATTTGTTTTTGTGCATATTTGTTATTCGACACTAATTTATTTTAACTATATTCGAATGGTTAACTCATCTTAACGAATATTTTACCGGGTTTGCTATTCAGCAGCCATTTTTAACGACATTTACTATCGCTGGATCAGCTGTTATCGTTGGATAGTCGATTATCGCAAACTAAATGACAACATATATGAAACTGTTAACTCAATCGCTAAAAGAAAAATTCGTGAATTTATTTGCATACAATTGAAAAAAGGAAAGTTCGACAGTGCTGTGAATATTTAAGATACACAAAACTTATCACGAACTTATGAGAAGAAAGCAAGCCTATACAACAATGGAGTGCATTGTGTTAATATTGTGTGTAAAAGACATGAGTTCCCCTTGAGCCAAGTGGAGCTTCAGAATTTCCATTGGAGCTATCGGCCGTGCTCATATTTCAATTATGGAGACAACCTCCATGCCTACCGCAAATAATAAAAACAAACTTTTATCTAGGATTCAGGTATAAACATACAAATATTTTTTATTATTAATTTAAATATAAATTATCCAAATAAAAAAGATTTAAATACATATAAAAGCTAAATTCCATGTAGCACAACACGATTCATAAATGTGGGCCTACTCCGTTGTGGGAAGGATAATGAAGCGAATTTTTGATTGGTAAGTTTCACTGAAGGCGATTTCGTAGAAGGCGGTTTCAAAAGAACAGTTGATTTGAATTTTTCATTTAAATTCGCCTTAACTTTGTGTAGTGACTGTCAAAATGAAATTTTTTTTACAATAAAACTTTCGATTTGGTAATAACAAATTGTTTACACTGCCGAGCAAAACTAGTGGAGTGGTCATTTCTTTTAGAATATTAGCAGAGTTTTTCGTGATCAAGTTTTTCCCTAATCTATATGAATAAAAAAAGAGCACGGCTTGATTGTTTTTTTTTTGTTACAACTTGGCTTAGGAACTGATAAACGGATTTGAATCAAATTTAAACCGACACGGACATAGGCTATATTTTAACCCGTTAGGTGGCGCATGAGTTGATAATAATAGAAAGGTATGGTGCTGGAGTAACATAAAATAAATGAGCGCTACCTTGCTAGAAGCGAGTTCAAAAAAACTGAGATTAAAAACGGATAATATAAATCCAATGGATTTACAGAAAACTCATATTTATGGTTCGACTTCGTTCAAATCGAATAAGATTTGTGCAGTTAAAAATCCCCTTAAACATAGTCGGGTTAAAGTGACCCTTCAGTTAGTTGCAACTACATTTGGCAGATATCTCATTGAAAATTTTGTGAATAAATTGCAGCTAGCTTCAGAGCTGACTTCATCTTTACCGCGACTACAGGACATTGTTTCAAAATTCATCGATGCTGCATTTTTAGATTTAACAAATATTCAGTAACGTAGTAAGCAACTCAGACGAAGATCGTTTAATATAAAACTATAGCTCATTCAATAATAAAAACCATGAAAATGAACGTTTCGAACTTTTCAAAAAATGTATAAAAAACCAATAAATGCCTTCAACTTGGATAGCACACGCTCAATTGATTTTTCTATTCCTTTTAGTGTTTTTTGCTCATTTTAACATTAATTTTGACAAAGATGACATTCCTTAGTACTTTGAATAATCGACTCAATTCTAGCGCCATTTTTCTAAAAATATTTCACGTTCCACTCCATTGTGATTTTCTGATTCATCACAATCTGATAATTAGTTAGTAGGAGTATTTTTTAGAATATTTAAGGGACTAGTTTTAAAAAGCTAGCCATATTCCTTATCGAGCTAACTGCATACCTTTCTAATTTCATCAAAATCGAGCAATGCAGATTTTATGAACATGCACCACGTAACAGAATAAAATATAGCCGATGTGCGTGCTAGAGGTCTAAGGATTATACTTTCCAAATTTGGTTAAACTCCTTTTTCACAAAGAAAACGGATTTTTTTTTTTTTTAGAATATAATAATCTCATGTAAAACTGTTTGCGGCTGAACTCATCCGGAACGGCTCGACCGATTTTTATGATATTTGGTATGTATGCAAGTAGGAGAATAGGTCATATTTTTTTTTAAATTACGCACAAGTTATATGAAATAGTCAAATATGGGGGTCAAACGGTTCGTCTCGGTGAGGAAAAGGTTCATACACATATATGGGAGAGGGTTGCCACCTGTTTAAAGAGTAAGATTTAATTGAATTATCACAAACTTTATGAACCATTAAAATTTTGGTGTCAAACGAATAGGAGATATGTTTTGAAAAGGGTCGACCTATTTGAAAAGTCAGATTAAATTATATTATACAAAAACTATAAAATACTGCAATATGAGTGTCGAACTGTTTGTCTCGTCGAGGACAAGGTGCTTATCTAAAATCTTGATAACATAAACCGAAATGCGTTTTCTAGTCATATAGGCAAAGGGCTATTAATAAATAAATATATGCAGGACAACATAGAAATATAGATAAATTTTTGGAACCTAGTACTTGGCGACGAAGTTTCCCTTCCTCCACAAATCCAACATCGACTTCTCTCTTACACATGACATCCATTTAATTTCCTGTGGCGCATCTTTGGCAGGTACAGAGCCATTTTTGGAAGCACATATTTATATAGAAGCCCCACTTACTGGTGAACAGGCAATACTGACTTTGTTGGACCCTTAAACAGTGTAAGGCGCAGTGGTTCCACCAAAGCTCCCGCTCTTTCAGCCGTGATCTATGGCCCACATGGGTTGGTTACCGCATCTCACTCAGAGTACACGAACGGGAGCGTAAGACTCGGGATTGATTATAGCCGTTAAATTATAAATGCACACCTAGAAGATCGACCATATACCACAGCGACCTAATCTTTTGCTGCATTAAATTAAAGTCCGCAATCTCGACGACATCACGCGTGAACAGATCAGCTTATTTCACGCTTCATCCGGTGAATTGTCTGCCTAGATCCCGCGAATTTTTCTATAAGCCTACGAGAAGTGCAAAGTCTACGCGGTTAAGCAGAAAACGATTGACGAATCGGACGACAACATTACTCGCGTCATTCACGAAATAACAGTCGAATTCATTTTCGAATGGTGGAATTTCAGAATCGTGAATATCTTTGAAAAATTAAGTGAAACGCTTTGTTCCTTTGGTTCCTCTCTATTTGTGTAAGTTTGAATTTAATTTGCAATAGAAAGTCGCAAAAGTATGCACAGTAGGAAGAAAGAATTATTGACTGCAAATTTGCGTACTTACATTTACATACATATGTACTTATACATAGGCAATTACATATTTTGTATGTAAGCAATTGTGGAACAATTTGTACGTGTAGGTGAAGGTGATGGTAAATTGTACGAGTTTTATAACGACAAAAATCATTTAGAAAGCAAAATACAGCGGATGCATTTATTACACTGGTCAACAAAAAAAAACAACAATTGTTTGCTTCCTGTGATTCTTTTGTAGTTTTTATCTCAAATTGACGGGTATTTTTTTTTTAAATATGGTAACAATTTTTCTTTAACAGCTCTTGTTTTTGAGTTACAACTAACTATGCTTATTTATTATTTTTACTGTGATTTGCGTTATAAAAATAAATGGAATTAACCTTGGAAATCGAAATAAGTGCTCAATATCCTAACTTATCTTCTGCTCAACGACCTTAATTTAAATCACGAGAGGTTTAACCCAGCACTTCCAAATCTGCTGTTGATCTAAATCCCTCTGAACCGGAACGAAGTACATCAAGGGAAAGCCCTGATTCCGACTAAAAATTCAGCCAAGAACATCAACCATTTAATCAGAAAGATCTAAATGGAGATATCTGAATGAAGCTTCGTTAAAAAAAAAACAATTTTGCATACTTCGGAAATCGACTAAGATTTTATAGTAGGATTTAGTAGTAGGATTTTTCGGAGATATCAGTAAAAAAGTCTGAACTATGTTTGCGTCATAACGGTAATAACTACGGATGGTGCTTTCACGCAAATCTCATTAAAGATTATTTCATTGCATTTAATAGAAATTTTGTTAGGATAATGTATTAATTTCTGAATTTTTTTGGTCAAAAAGTAAAGCTGTTAGCAATCTCCCTGTATTTTTTCATAGTCAGAGCAATAGAAATATCCAATAACTGGAAAAAAAGGAAACAAGGCTTGTGTTGACCTGTGTCATCAATAAACATTTTTGTTGTCTATAATCTACAATAAATTTATCTGAACTTAATTCTGCCTATTCAAGAGGTTTGTATTGATATATTTCAATTACTTTAAATTAAAACACTTACTATATCTTCTAACGTCTGTATAGTCAATGAGTAGCGAATAAGTTGCTTGCTGTATATGAAGTTAGTGGATATGCTAAAAATGTATTTAACCCCCGAGTAGGCGGTTTTCATTCCGCGGAACAAATTATTTCTTTATGTTTTTCTATTAAATAAATTGTGTATAGATCTACTTTGAAATTCGCAAATATAAAAGCATTTCTAGCAAGAAAGTACGGGTGAAAATAAGCTCAATAAAAATTACATATATTATATATATTTAGAAATTATTACCAACGAAAAATCGCCTTATTATATTTACGTATATTTGTTTATTTAAAAATATATATTCGATCTCAATAAAACCGCATCTCTTGAAATGCAATTAGTTGTTTACTTTTTGGCAAAAAAAATCACTCCTTTATTTATCAACTCAAAATAAATCCAGACTACTAGAGGATTTTATGTGATTTGTATTTCTTATACCAATGAGTAGCACCGAAAACAAAAAAAAATAATTATTCCGTGGAGCGAACCTACTTCTTAATAAGCTTACTCTTAACTGTGAATTGACTACCGTTTTTTAACCAGACAATAACTTTATACTTATTTTTGAAGTACATTTTTTTAGCATCATGAGAGTGATTTTTAATATCGCGTCACGAAAGTCGTGTGTGGAATTGACGGGACTGGTTCACCACTGCAACTACTACTACTACAACTTCTACTTTTATTTCTACTACTAACTACTACTACCAATTACTATTACTATTACTATTCGTTTACAATAAGACTTAAAATACTTAAATGCAACCCGCGAAGCAACAGTGCTTGTTGCAAAATTATTACCTACAGTTTTTATGCTTTCATTTTGAAAGCTTTGTACTATGTGTTCGTCTGAACTGATTTTCTTTCGTTTTTTAGCTGCCAAGTTTTCTTGGTTACTACGAAAACCAATTACGACTACTACCTACTGCTACTAATTAATGCTACTACGAGGGTTGCCTTTTATATTTTGAGCCTAATAATGAAAACACAGTCAAATATTAAGGAAAATAGTTTTATTGTTTTTCGAAATGTTCTCCATTCAAGTCAATATACTTCTGCATTCGCTTGAACCAATTTTCAAAGCACTTTTGCCACTCAGAAGACGAGCTGTTTGAAGGCTTCTACAGCTCCTTCAGGCGTTGAAAAACGTTTTTTTTTTGAGTCCTAAAAACTCTCTTTTGCGAATCGATACGTGAGAGCTCGCATTGTCTTGGTGAAGAAGGATTTGTCTTCGGCGATTGGGTTTCCTTAATTCTCCAAAAACATTTGGCAAACAAATGGTTGTATACCACTCAGAATTGACCGTTTTAAGTTTATCTAGTGGAACAGTTGCGACTTGACCAGATTTTCCGAAAAAACAGGCGACCATTTGCTTTGAGGTGCTTCTTGCGCGAACAACTTTTGTTGGATTAGGCTCGTCTTGGAACACCCATACAGTCGATTGCTGCTTTGTTTCCGGCTCATATGCATAGACCCAAGATTCGCCACCTGTTACGATGTCATAGACGTGCTTTGATCTACCGCGGCTAAATTTCTTCAACATTTCTTTACACCAATCGACACGAGTCCTTTTTTGGGCAATTGTCAAATTATGCGGTATCCGACGAGAACAAATCTTCTTTACGGCCAAATGTTCACGGGTTAATTCCATTTTTGGCAATATGAATTTTATACTCACTATAAATAAACACAAATAAAACTCGTAAGTGAAAATGTTATATGCAAGTTTATGCCAAAAAATACCAAACTTTACGATACAAATTTCTAATTACAGGTAATCACATGTAGTGTTGCGAAGGCGAAAAACATAAAAGGCAACCCTCGTATTAATTACTACCAGTATTTTTATTAATGTTCTACTTCTACTGCTATTTTTACTAATGCTACTATTAATTATTATTATTTTTACTAATTGCTACTAACCGTTCCATGAATACTACTACTACTTACTGATTACTACTACTAATTTCTACTACTGTTTTTGCTCATACTACTACTAGTTAATACTGCTATGTTTTACTAATTACTACTTTTTTATGCTAATATTAATTACTGCTACTAATTTAATAAGTTCTGCCACTGTTTTTGCAAATACTACTACTATATTTAGGAACTCTACTACAATTTAACTAATTTTTACTACTATTTTTACTAAATTTTAATCTCTTTATAAAGTCGGCAATAAAGTTTTACTTCTGGGTCGCGCTTTTAGGTCCACGAGTGTTTTTTTTATATTTTTATTAGCACTATCGCACGTATTCATTTCAGACCACCCCAAATTTATGGCACAAAATATCTCCTAATTCGACAATTGTTATTCGTAAGCCAAATTCAAAAAGCATAATATATACAAAAGAAGCTCGGCTTTGCACATGTTCATAACAAACAATATAGGAGTCTATTAACATTGGCACAATTGTCTTAATAGCTTATGTAAAATGTACATACATAGATTTTGTACTTATCAATTTTAAACGTCTTTTGTGGTTGCAAAATTTTTAATATTTTGCGTTTAGTTTTATTGTGCAGCATAAATCTTTTTTTTGTTGTCAGCTCAGGTAAACAACATAACTCAGTTAAAAGCAATCAGACAGCTTAATATTGGATTTTAATGATTTATTTAAATACTTTATATGGAAATACTTAATCTGGTTTTTGTTACACATTTAAAAATTACTTGTTAAACGATATTAATATTAAGCACAATTGTAGAGTTTCAGACTTTAATGTATGTATGTACATATGTATGTATTTCTACACGAATTTGCAAATTCATATTTATGTACTTTTCTCAAACACCTCTCTTTTGCTTCTGTTAGCTCTTTGTCCTCCCTCGAGGGCTCGCTATTGGTATTGCTCGCCGGCGTGGATTATTTGCTATTGGCGTTGGTCTTGTTTCAAAAATTTTCGATTCCGCCAAACCGCTAAACTGCATGCTGATGATTAAAATGCAACAAGTGAGCACCATGAAGGAACGAACGAGGATGAGCATCGTTGAACTACACGATTTTAATGGAATTTCCCAAACGTTCGTTCCGCCGCCTACCTTTCTGTTTATGCCTTTGATTGTTCTCGTTTGCGGTCAGCTGTGGCGAAAACTGGATTCCGTTATTACTGATTCACAAATGCAAATTATTAATTAATCGATTAGTAATGGCAGCGACCTGTTGTGTACATTGCAACTTCTCAGTGTAAACTGACAAATATTCGCTTGATACATTTGAGTTTGCGACTAATTGAAATTTTGGTGTTCACCGCACTGCCAACGGATATTAAAGGCGTCACTAACCAGTCATCAAATCATACATATGTATATACTTATATAGAAGTAGTTAAAAACAAGAACTGAAAATTCTTAACAAAAGAGAAAGCAGGAGTTAATACA
Organism: Anomoia purmunda; assembly: GCA_951828415.1. NCBI lineage: Eukaryota > Metazoa > Arthropoda > Insecta > Diptera > Tephritidae > Anomoia > Anomoia purmunda. The sequence goes on from OX639995.1 coordinate 19,721,252, forward strand.
AAGTGAAAAGAGAGTACAGAATCGAATTTTAGTAGGATGCTGCCGAATGTAGTGAAAGCCGTGAGACCATTGATTTTTGTACACCAAAGTGTTCAAGGATATCTTGTCCTAAAAATATTCGTAAGAAAATGAGTTACAGCTTCATACAGTCACAAATTGAAAAGATGACTTGCCTAATTGTCCTTCAAAGTAGAAGGCTTGGTATTCTTATAATTATTATTTAAATTCCTTACCGAAGTTTTTTTCGTCTCACACCTTCTATTTAAAATAAAAAGGTATCACGGGCAGGGTAACTACGATATCAAGGCTTCGTTTTGTCAGTCGAAAATTTGGAACGAAATCTTGTGGACATTATCTGCATTTTAGGGATGCCTTCGATTTAATATCTGCATTTTACTAGTACTTCAGTGATGATGTAAGGACCTCGTTAATTTGGTTCAAGCTTTTGAGATTCGCCAGTAGCTATCGAGTCATTCTCGATAAAAATGAGGTATCCCTCTTTGTAGGCCGTAGGAATACAGTGCCGTTTTTCAAAACGCTGCTTTTATCGTTCTCTTGAGGCACATTTATTTTTTACTGTTTTTTTTTTAACATTTTTCGGTAATTTTGATGGAAACCGTAGTATATTTTTGGTACAGCGGCTAAAAGCTGATTTTGAATAACGTCGCAGAGTTTCAAATCAAGTACGCGCTCATTTGGGCAAAAACCCGTTGTTGAAATTTTCTGCGAGTTGTTAGACTATTGCGCCTCTCTCAGGATTCAAGATTCCATTCTTTAGGGTTTTGAATCGTCCACCTTTCTGTTGACTCGAGGGCTATGGACGGCTGGGCATAAACGCGGCACCTCTGTCGCTGACGATTGTTGTGCTCCACAAGTAATTTAGGTAAATTTTTGCTAATCGCCACCTAGTGTGTTAACCATGTTGCTAATGTGTATTATGATTTTCCAGATTAATTTTAGGAAAATAAGTAATGGAAACGCAGTGTTGTTTGTTGGGTGGTTGGTTGGTTGGTTGGTTGGTCGCAGTGGCGAGCGAAGAACTCCAGATAGAACAGGGAATGAAGCATTGAAGAAATAGCAGACCATTGCCTTTGATCCAGCGCGTGGAGTTTAGGAACCTAAGCAATCCACGTTACCCAATTCTTGCAGATTTCCAATATGGAAATTGTCCAGAAATCTCATTCTAGTTCTGCAAAGACCTGAACAGGTGCAGAGGAGATGGTGCGCCGTTTCTTCCGCACCTGGTTAGTTGCAGTTGTGTTAGTAGGCGTTGTCTTCCAACCCGCATTCGGGTCCGTTCGATTCATTTTAATGAGAGTATAAGACCCTTTGGCATCGAAAGAGGGCCACAGGATATTGCATACTCTGCGCTATTCTAAATTGTTCCACTTGCAATTAGCTTTCTGGCTGAATCCAGGCTTTGAGTTCTTTCACTTTTAGTTCAAAAATTGCGCTATCTCTACGGGATATGGCCAAGCAGAACAGCCTCTACCTCATTTGAGCCCCTGACCACAGGGACGTAGAGGGAAACTCCATGCCAGATGAACTTGCAAGATAAGGCACGACCAAGCAGATTCATTTGAATAAGGAGCGCATTGGTATGCCGTTTGCCACTTGCAAACTGCGCTCACGTAGCGGATCCTCTCGAATAAGAGCAAATATTTCTATCGTGGTTGGGGCTTTAAAAGGAAAACATGCTGAAAGGCTGGCCGCTCATTTCAAAAGATGCTAAAGGAGCTGCAAGAATGTCGAAGAAAGCGAAATGGTGTTGCATCTACTGCGTAGGTCTCCCGCACTGTGTAAAAGCAGGCTACGGTATCTAGGATCACCGTTTCTGGATGACCTTAGTGAGGTTTCAAACACCGAGAATAACTGCCTGATGAGATTCATCAGCGAGGCAAAATGGTTTGGCAACGGGTAATCTTTCGTCGGATAGTGGCAACGTTTGTTGTAACACAATGGACCATCAGGTTAGTCCATATATTTTTTGTTAGTACTCACTTAGAATATGCTGTTTTTATTTGGAGACCAAGTACCAAGCAAGCTATTAATAGAATAAAACGAGTACAAAGAATTTTTCTTTACTTTGCGATTCGATCTCTGAACTTTATGGCCAAAGTCAGAACCATGATAAGAACGTTAATGGCGCCCTGTAAGTTGGTTCTGCCTACCATGGCGATGACCCTGTAGGTAATTATAGTACATGGAGTGGGCGTGTAGTTCCATCTCATGGTTTTCGGAGAGCAGCCCCAGCTCTTCGCAGACACGACCCGTACGTTCTTCCCATCAGACTGATACAACAGTCTCTAGTCTCAATTCTGAGTTTCTTTCTTCGATCATTGTAATAAGGGAGTCGCAGTAACATCTATCATATCACCATTTAAGCCTCATTCTAACGACAAGAAGGCTGGCAGGGATGGAGATAAAAATGATAGCTCCATTTCAGTTTTTTGAAAAATATCAGCTATAAGTTTGATGATATATTTCAAGCTATAAAAAGGCTCTTCATTTTTATTGAAAATTAATAATAGTTGCTATTGCGAAGCTGTATTTTTCAGCTAATTCAAAATATATACATATATACATAAGTATTCCAAAATATTGAGCAAAGCTTAAGATACCAAGAATACAGCTATCTTTTGTATGCCACTCGAGTTCTACAAGGCGAATTAATAGAATGTGGTGTTGAGCAAGTAACTGAGTGAATTCGCTTGCTGGACTGAATGTCAAAACTATGTGTTTGTTGTAATTCTCACTGGTTCTTACTGTCATTGTGCGTACATTTTGTTAGTGTACATTGTTGTTGTTGTACGCTCAACACCACCTGGTATGAATTCGTCTTGATGTTTATATTTATATTTTAAACTGATTACTAATCTGTGAACAATTTGTTGCTGAATCAGATCGATTTTGCGATGCGTCATTGTGGTTTGAAAACTCCGTATATCTGTTTACGAACACCATAGAAATAATAAATGTAAAAAAAGACAACAAGAAAAAAAACGTTTTTCCACATAATTCTTGAAACACAATATCGGCGAACGGCGAATTTTCGCTCAGTACAGCGACGAAGTCAGAAGCGTTCACCCGAAACTTCGCTCAGTAAAACACAACTACGTCGACATCTAAATTAGCTAATAATAGTTTTTACTAAACAAAAATTTTACAAATGACTAAACTAATAGTTTTAACCAAAAAAACACTTTCGATTCAAAACCATGGATATATTAAACATTTCGCCAAAGTGGATTGTATTTTGCCACTTTCGCCAGTGACGACAATAGAAATAAAACTAACGCAACGAACAATTCGTCAGGCGCAATAGGGGTGTACGCTTTGATTGTGGACATTCTTGTATATTTCAGTGTGTGCTATTTTAGACAGCGAAAATACGCGACGAAAAAATCGCTGTACGCCGGTAGTGTGTTTCAAGCCTTAGCAAAACTTAGCTGCATTTCATGCCGGCAAAACCCGATGAATTGCAAAATTATGGCACTAATTTTTTTATGTGCAAACTATGCAAATTAGTTATATGTATATTTATTAAATTAAATTTATTAAATTGACACAGTTGCTTTGAATTTTACACTAACTTATAACATATTCGCTGGTTGCGTTTAAACCATTAAGTCCAAATTGAGTAATTGTAATGAATTGCATAAATAGTACAAATGATTTTGATGCATGAACGGTGAATTCTCCATTTACCAAGTAAATTGCGCTCAACGCTTATCATCTCATTTGTGATTGCGCAAACAGATGCCATTTACATCGGCCACAAAGCCGTCGGGACAAAGTGCGTTATCGTCTTGCTGTCCGGAAATTTCATTCTCGGCATCATTGGCAATCGCAGCAACAGCGCCAGCGGTGGCAGTGACAGTGCCATCAGTCGCATTTGCAGCCGCAACATCAGGCAACACTTCGACAACAGTAGCTGCTGTGGTTGTTGTGGCAAAATCAGGGGTTTTGTCCTCTACGCTGACAGCGAGCACTACTGGGCTGGTTGTTGATACTTCGCCATTAGTTGCAGGTTTCACGCCAACTTTAACATGACCTCCACCAATCAGCCGATCAACAAAACTGCCAAGGCCACGTATGACACCCTCACCAATACGTTTGGCCGTCTCTTCCAGTCGCTTGGCTTCCTTTTCAAACTCCACCACCCATGGTTTAGCTTTCTCCAATGTATCCTGTACCGTTTGCAAAAACTGTGTAACTTGACTTTGGCTGCCGTTGACTTTGGTGCCGTCTACATCGCTGTGGTTGAGTAAATCGCCACCAAACTCTGTTGTTTCATCTTCGCCAGACTGCACTGTTGCATTCCTCTGGTGTTCATTGACATTTGCGTCTGATGTTTGCGTTTTGTCCAACGATGACTCATCGACACAAATTACCGCGGCGGTTGTTAGCGCGACGCAAGCGAACAAGGCGAAAACGTGTGGCACAGACATCTCGAGAAATCGCAATTTTTCTGTTATTTTTTTTTAATATTTTTTTTTTTAACAATCAAGTGCGTTTACAAGTAAAGCTCTTAGTGCGATCTACTCTGCGTCGGCAAAGCGTGGAATGCTTTGCGTTTGGTGTACAAATCTTGACTGAAACTTGTTTTGCAGCCGCTGCAATTGTTTGCCCAAACTTTTCACAAGCTACGACGAATCTGCCATCCATCCAGCTGCTTGACTAGCTTTATTAGTTCATTTCGTTTGCTCGTTGTCTATAGCTCAATACACAAGGTGATGGTGGTTCGTGGATTGAATACCACAGCTCAACAGCTACACAGCTCTCGTTGCCCGCCGTGGTCCGTTCATCGGAAATCTCATTTCTTTGGTGTCAATGGGTTTCCACTTTGTCACATCATATTTGTATGGCAAAAGTTGTAATACTTCTTTCGCCTCTTTTATTATACCGCATATTTCTTGCAAGTCACGACCGCCGGTTTGTTTGGTTTTCGTCGTGTAGTGCGATGGTAAAGATATCAGATGGGCATACCTTTGGCATTTGGTATTGTAATTGTTTTGAAAGTTTTATGTTATTGTTTTGACACAGTTTCAAATATACAAATATGAACGAAAAACAGGATTGTTTTGATTAAAAAGTACACTGTTCTTTCTCTGTTAGGCGGTTATATTTTTTCGTTAGTTTTACCGTTCACTTTCCAATATTCACTGAATGTGATTTTGCTTGGAGTTTTAATCGTAGTTTTCATTTCGATATTTCTGTTATTGACGGACGATCAAGCTACTGTCTTAACATTGAAATTTATTATGAATGGGAGAATGCTAGTTTTAGATTTCGTATGGTGTTCGTTGATTACTACACTTTACCAATATTGCTAACACTTGCAAAACAATATAAATTTTATTCATAGCAGGCGGAAAAACGCTTCAAATTACTCTTCTATTTGCATTTTACATAAGCGTAAAAGTCATATTTTAATATTGGCATATCATAACTATGCGACAGAGACTTATTTACAAGTTTCTGCACTTAACTCGTTTGTTAAAGATTTTTAGTTCATTTTTTTATAAAAATATAATTCCTTCTATAATAGTAAGCGTATAAATCCAGGCTTTAAATTTGATGTAAGCTAATAAAAATTTTTAAATGTTCACCAAAATTTCTAACTTTTTAAACAGAAATTCAATTTAAGTATAATATTGTGCAAATTTCAACAGATTGAAAATCGCATTGTAAAGTAAAATTTTTAATAATTTTTCATGCCGGCGGTGCTTTAAAAACTTTGAACGTTTTTTTGAATTTGATTACAATTTGCACAAAGTTTGCAGAAAAGATTTATACGGCTTTTGTTGTGGAATTAACTGAAATTTTTATTCGTACGAGCAGGGGGAAGGGGGGCAACCTCATTTCGACACCAAGATAGTATAATTATACATTTACTTACTTACTTAATCTCCTATATTAATTTGATAAAAACACATAAGGGAAATTAATCTTACTCAATATAAAACAGTGAGCATCTTCAGAAAATCTTTCTAAGATTTTTTTTGCAATTTCTTCTTCATTTTCGCATTGCGATTTTTCTATGAAGCTTCAGCAAAGATAATCTTTTGTCTTTCCAAATTTATTTTTCGCGATTTCTTCTTCATTTTCTTCTTGATTTTTCTTTTAACACCCGCAATGCACAACGCTGTGAGATTCATTTTAAAAAACGTCACAAAAACTGCCACAAATGTTCAACACTATACAGTTTGACACTTAGGTTCATTAATTTGATTTTAAATAGTTTTTATTTAATTACAAATAATTCTGTAGAAGAAACCGTTTACAGTAAAATTTTAAAATTCACAAAAGATCATCATGTTTGACAAATTTTTTAAATTTTTTATCAGAATTTTTAGAAAACTTTTGTGAACTTTTTTTTTTTTTTTGAACAAAATACTTAGTTTTGAGCATTAGTTAAATGGAGGAAAATCCGCAAAACCTCTTACATTTTTTTGTCATTAAGTTTTCCTCTCTGCTAGCTAATTTATCACATAAATTTAGTTGAATTCAAATTTTTTAACAAATAATTTTTATTATTACTATAGTCTGTAAGGCACTTCGACCAGATTTGATTTATTGTGCATTGCTGGTTTCTTTTAAAACCTTAGGCTTTTGATATAGTTTACCACAACTTGCGGCTTCTTGTTTCATAGGTTATATGGTGGGACAACGGTGTCACCTAGATGACGGAGTCTTTGTCTACCTAGTGCAGGAGAGTTGCAGAGAACATGTTATGATCATTCCGGTTCTATTTCACATAATCGACAAACGTCAGCATCAGATAGGCCCAACTTTTTCCTGGTTACAATGTCTTGTAAAATATCCAGTAAGAATACGTAAGTCCTCTCTACTTAGTGAAATTAACTTTATCGATATTCCCCTTGACGTTGCCTTCACTCTTTAACCAAATTTATTTTCTTCTAATCTTCTGACGACTTCGTTTCAATGGCTTTACTTAAGGTGTTTAAGTTTCCCTGTTTGTTGAGAAGAGTTTGGTACTCAAATGCCAGTTCTGAGGTGAACTTGCCTGATTTTAGGGCTTTAAGGAGAGGATGTACATATTCGCTCGCTTATTTTCCTGCGCAGACATTACCTAACACAGCTTTCTATGACATGATTTTCTGGGTATACATTTTTTTGAATTTGGCGCCATATATTCGATCCCCTGTTCTACCATTATCCACTGTCGAGCCAACCGTAAACTAGATCTGGGAATAAGGTTTGAAGTTGATGGTTATTGTTTTCCAATCTTCTCGATCATTAATATTGACTTGGAAGAAAGAAAAGAGATAGTTTGTAGCAAAGTATTTTAAGTCTTCTAAGATCTTGAGATTCCCCTTAATATCTCCTCTTTTGAGATCGGAGATGTCCTCTAAGCTTAGGTCTGCAATACTTTCCTCTCTTTCTATTAAGATAAGTGGTGGTATGGTGTACAAAAGCATTCCCAAAGCATCAGTTGAGCAAGCCTACGAGTATGCAGTTTGCCTAGCAAGTCAACTGCCTTTCTTTGTCTAGTTTTTGCTTTAACAGATAATAAAGCTTCTTTAAATCTTTTTCGATCAACATCAGCGACAAATAACTTCATTTCACATCAATGCTTCTATATTGCAATAAGCTTAAAAATTGAAATAAACTAATATTTTTAACAGTCGCAAATTTCCTTTTAATTCCAAAAATATTTCCAAAATTAAACATTCCTAAACTTTCTTCCTTTGAGAGTGAAATAAGTATATAGTTGTTTTTTACATGCATAAAAATGAATACAAAAATTGTGAGAATGTCAAGCTGAGTCGATTTAGCCATATCCGTCAGTCTGCCCTCTCTCCATCTGGCTATCTATTTCAACGTAAACCGGTCGCTCAGTTTTAGAGATATCTGATTCTCACTAGAAAATTCAACTTATTATTCAGCTATGAAGTTTGGTTTGAAACTCCTTCAGTTAGATAACTAAAGTGTGATATTTTGTAAGCTATTAACTTATCAATCATGCATGCAAAAAATAAGTAGAATTCAATATTTTTATATTTTATATACAATAGTACAAAAATTATTGCCTGTTTCTTTCTATGCTCTAGCCTCAAAAATTCGAAAAGCGACGAACCTTGAAGTTGAGCGTACTTTAAAAATCTAGAAAGGTTTTTGCATTGAACCAATTCGATTAGGCGATGATACGTTCGTAGAGATCTACAAAATGAAAGCGATACCATTACTACCCACAGCGGTATGAATACCGACGGTGGCACCGTTAGTGGCACTGTTACTACGGTTTCGCCGATTTTGACCATTCTCAAGTAAAAGTAAGCAAATCCAAAACAAAATTATAAATGACTACTTCTCACTAAAAAATTAAAAGTTACTCATTCTTCTTTTCTCCACACATTTGTTTACTTTTACTTGAGATATGTCACTAACCGCAATATTTATTCTAGCATTCTTGGGAACAACCCTCAGGGCAGTCACGTACAGATGATACTACCCTAACAGCAATGGAAATGAGGCCATACCAAGCAATCGCTATTCGATTCTCTACCGATATCGCGCGATTTAATTCGTTTAGGTTATTTTCTCTGGGATTAAATAAACTCATTAATTTAAGGAGAATACCAGACTGAGCTAAATGTAGTCGAAAATTGGAAATCCATATTCAGCCTTATTCCGAGTTTCATTTTCGCCCAAAATGTTTCAGTTTTCTCTCGTTATCAATTTCGCCGTAGAATTTTTCGCTTTCGAACATATTCTTCGCTTATAGGCAATACTAATTTCGGGCGAAAAAAGTAGCCAATTTCACGGGACTTTTGCACTTAAGTTTGAGAGGCGAAAAAAAGGATAATAGAAATATAAGTTATGGTTTTATTTATAAAGAATAAATAAGAACCAGAGTTTGAAAGACTTTACCAACGCCATTTTTATAGCCACCGTAAGAAAAAAACGCTAAGAATCGATAAGTTTAACGATTGGCGGAATACCAAATTTCTTTCCTGCGTAGTCAATTATTTACAAAAATGCAAAAATAAATTTCATTAAACTTACAAAGCTTCAGATAGCTCCAAGGAAATGGAGCTGTCTCTCAAATGTCTCCGCGTTACCCGTTGATATGCATTGCCCCTTTCTTTCCTCACACAAAACTCGAATTGCAATAGAGTTCATGTTACCTAAATAATATAAATATAAAAAGAGGGACCTAAATGTTTAAGTTATTGTTTTTGGCTTTTCTCAATTTTACAGTTTGTAAACAAAACACAGAGTTGTAATTTCCATGTTCGAATTTCACTAACTAATTCGAAGTGTAATTTATTTCGGTCGAAACTCACAATTAGCGTATTCACTGTAGCTGTTATAAATCGACTGTTATTAACTAGTCGACTAATCGGTTAATGGACTAACAAAAGTTGTTTAAAACAATAGTAGACACCACTTAATCGGCTTAGCGTTTCCTTTCAACTTTTTCAACTAACCGCCCATAAACAACTAGTCGACTACCCGTTCGTTTTCGATTTTTTTACGAGTTCCTTTCTTTCAATGCATATTTCTGTTATATGTATATGTGTTTGATTGTTTTATTGACAAAACTCGCTTGCCACTATACTGAAGCTTTTATAAATTTCTTGTGAGTAGCTGTCACTATTCGAATAATTTCGTTTAGTCGATTTTTAGGTTACTCTAAGCTGAGTGATTAGTCGAAAGTGAACGGTTAATCGAATAGTTCCAAAAAAGTTGATAATCGACTTGTCGAATATTCGGTTAGTCGATTTTTAGCAAGAGCGTTAGTATTCACTTCGGGCGGATGAAAAAATTACGGCACAATTTTTTTTTTCGGACGAACTCAGAATAATGCTGGATTCGAATTACGTGTTCAGTGAACGAAATGGCAATCTGATACCAATAGTTTACGTGACGGATCGTATGTAGGATAATATTGGAATTACGAAATAGTGATGAAATACACAGGGTGCACTAGATACTAAAAAAGATTGCAATAGAAATTCTGACAAGATAATGTCATATCAATGTTTGTACACAAAAAATTATAAAACGTTTTCAATAACATGGATGCCGAGCTATTATTTTATTTAGAAAGTCTTAAAGGTATTGCTTTGCCCTGCGCACAATTTGCCAGCATATTTTTTGCCAAATGAGAATGCTCCTTCATGAAATCCCCTATAATGATTTTCTGCTGCTGGTTAAGTTTCTTGAACTGTCTTAGGATTAAAACACGATTTTTTTTTAGCAAAATATGTATTTTTTTATTTATATCCTTCCTGTTTCTTAAATCTTTCCTCTTTGGTTTTTATGATGTGTTTAGTTTTGTTTGTCTGTAAATCAAAGTTTCAGTTTTTTCTTTTATAGTTGCAATCGTATCAAAATTTTTGAAGCTTGCGTTAAATGAGTTACGTTCATTGAACTTATAATACCAAATTACGATATAAGGGATACGTTTACTTCTCGTGTAATACCAAATATTAACTTTTACCCTGATTATGTCATGTAAATGGCTCGCTCGGTGGTCACATGCCCCTACACCTCTAAAACCCCACTTTACATGCAAAGTTGTTTTATAGCAATTTTTGTGATTCATATTATTCGACAAGAAGCAAACTAATTTGTGGTCCACAAATTAACTGGTATTTTTTACTAAAATTCAATGCGCACCTGATATTTTTTGGTTTTTAATTATAAATTAAATTTTTTTTGTATCATAAAATTTACAATATCTTTATTAATAATTTGCGTTGTAGAAAACATGCTAATATTTAAGGGTTGAGTTACTGTGGCATTTTAAATAAAGATCAAAGATAAAGGATATAAATATTTTATGAAACAAAAGTATTCGCAATTTCTCTCATATAATTTGCTGTTTTAAATTGACCAAGGCGAATTCATGTAAGGTGAAGTTCTTTAAGCAGCTGATTGAATTCGCTTGGTGAACTTTAAGTCAAAATGATGTGTTTGTTGTAGATCATACTGCCATTGTGCGTATATTTTGTTAGTGTAAATTTTTGGGTTTGCACTTATACTACCACCTGATATGAATTCGCCTTGGTAAGAGTTGTCAAAATTTTCAACTATTTTATTTTTGCTTTTACGGCTTTTGGGAGTTCATACGCAAAAGCAAAAACAATATACATGTAGCTGAAATATGCCATTTCATATATTTAAACCAATATTGAAATTTCCATGCTATCCCTTATTTTATGTTAAAAAAATAAAACACTAATTTTGAATGCTGCAGACGAACGGCGTATGCATAGGTTTTTTCTATATACATATGTACATATTTCTCGATTACTCACATACGTGAGTTATATTTTTTATGCCCTTGAATTAGCTGCAATATATGTAAAATGTATCTTAAAAGTAAAAGTTTTATTTTCATAAACAATTTTAAACAATTTATGCGTGGAAGTAATAAAATGAGCAGTTTGTTTCAAATAACAAAAGATTTTACTTGACTGCGAAATTGTGCAAATATCAATGATAATAATAAGCTATAACTGATTAAGATACCGATGTAAATATTTTTTTTTTTTGTTATAAACATTTGCATATCTTCTCATTCGAGCTAAATTAATACGCCTCGTGGTTGCCTGTTTTTGCACTCCAGTTATTTGTATGTTTTTCTATCAATTGTATAGATAAAATCCCTTTAGGTAATAACTTGCTTAATCTCACATTCTTTCGAAATACTATATATCACTTTCTAAAAAAACAAAAAACACTAAAATCTACATTTAACTCCAACTCAAAATCACTTCCTCAATTTGCTGCAATTGCCCAATGCGTCCAAAATATGCCCATGGCCACATTGTTGCTCAATTTTGAGCAAATCGGGATTTATGATTTCCACATTGCGCAGTAGGCCATGCGCTGTGTTTTCTTCGGCAGAGTCACTGGAAAATTTATCCTTGAAATCACCAAATTTATCTTTTATATCTGAGCCCAAATCCTTTGCCTTCGCACCAAACTTCTTGGCGCCCTCCTTTAAGTCGGTGCCTAACTTCTTGGCATGTTGCGAAACTTTTTCAGCGCCTTTCTTTATTTGACAGCCAACATTTTTGAAGAAATCACGCACTTCATGCTCTCCGCTATCCTCGGTACTGGCTACCTTTGGGCCAATGACGGGCAAATCGGAGAGAGATGGTAAGATTTTCTCATTGCAATCGAGTAGATCGGCGCGTGCTGCGGCGGTGCAGAAGCATAGCAGGGCTGCTGCGAGTATGAAAATTATATTTTTCATTTTTTTTTCGCTGATTATATTTAAGCTTTTTTTTTAAATTTATTATTCGCGGTTTCACTTTTTATAGTTATAGTTTTCACGGTTTCGAGTTTCGCCTAACAGTTGGAGAGGTTTGATAAGCGTTTGATCCGCTAACGAATACGCAATAACTGTGACTGCTTCTGTTTTCAGCAGATCGCTACGGTTTTTATTTAATTGAAAATTTTCAAAGGAATTTATTCAATCAAACAATTACGTGAAAAACAGCGCTGCGTCATAAGTTCATTGTGTGTGTACATCCAAGTACACATTCTGATATTTCGCGGTTATTCATTTACGGGCCTTTGTGTTGATCACAATTCCGTTGTACCCAACAAACAAATTAAAGGGTACTTTTATAAAGGTGTACTTCTTTAAAGGTGTAAAAAAATTTACTGAAATAAAGTAATGAAATTGCATAATCAAAACTGATTTTATAAAAGTTATATTTTATAATTATAATTGTATAAAATTTTATTTTATTCTTATTTCAAGTCCAGTAGTTTCATCGTGTGCGACTGTCGCGTGTGGGTGGAGGCACTCCGCATAGGTCGTTGTTATAAGCGGCTTCCTGATGGAGTTGATAAGAAGAGGCTGCTGGGTCATTGCCTGTGCGGACGATGTGGAACTTATTGTCAGGGGAAAATTCTTAGACGCCCTATTTGACGTCATGCAGGGATACCTAAACATGATCGTGAAGTGGTCCAAGGGGTGTGGACTCGCTATTAACCCTAGCAAGAAGGAGCTACTCTTGTTTACCAGAAGGAACAGAGTGCCAGATGGCACTTATATTTTCTGACCGGGTCGGGTACTTGGGTCTGATTTCGGACAGGAAGCTACCTTGGGGTCTTATATTGTGACATCGGTAGCTGTATTCTGTTAGCGGGATACTATTGGGAAGAGATGGAGCGTCTCTTTCAAGGTAAATCACTGGCTTTACGAAACAATAATTTGGCCAATAATGCTTTATGGGGTAGTTGTCTGGTATCAAAAGTTAAGCAGCTAGAGCGGGTTCAGTAAACCGCGCTCATTGGAAGCAGTGGGGCGCTTCCAACCACATCCACTCTTGGGCTCAACGTTATGCTAAACGTGGTGGCTGTAGACATTGTCAGCAAGGTTACTGTAGTCAGTGCAGTTCGGCCTATGCGCATTCTAAAATTCTTGCCACCTTCAACTTTATCCCTAATGGATCCTTGGTCACTCACATCCCGCTAAGGGATGAATGGGAGGGGGGTGGCGTTTGAAGCTAGGCGCCGGTGAATTTCTTCACGGATGGGTCAAAACTGGACTGCAAGGTCGGAGGAAATTTAGGCTTCCGAACTACTGTATTGTGTCTCAGGTGGAGGTATCCTCAATCAAGGAGGCAGCTGATTGGTTACTTTCGAATATATTGCCCTGTAGCCGGGTGAACATCTATTCTGATATTCGGAGCAAAATCAAGGCCTTAGGGTCTCTAATGGTCGGGCACTTCTGAATACGTGCACATCGCACTGATTTGGATGACGGGCCACAGCGACACTGGAAGTCATTATTCCGGTCAGGTAGAAGGTGGGACTCTCTTAATCGCCATCGGCTTTTTATTGCATAGATGGCTCTATGGCGGCTCAGCGAGCGCTGGGAAAATACCAAGACGTGCAGAATTGCAAGTACAGCGACCACTCTCCATCCTCGTAGGAGTTCTGAGTTCCGTAGCTGTCTGGAGGACGTCGAGGTTTTAAAATCTCTTTATTCTCTACGGTGTTTGTTACCGTGTGGTATCACAATGGACTATTTTAATAAGTCTAAGTGAATTCCTCCTTCCGTGACTACACATGAACCTAATCTAACCTAAAGCCCACAGTTTCTAATTTTCCCCGTAAATTAACGACTTCACACAAACCCAGAGAAAGTAATCTGAATATCAGTAAACCAAAATTTCGAAGCTCGTAACTTCTATGGACTGTCAAAAAAAGTGAAATATCGTGGTATAACAAGATCCTAGATTCAGTGGCGGCTTTAAATAAAAATACCCAGAGGAGCCCAGTTTTGAGTTTCGCGGCAATCTAGTTTATTTGAACTCTGAAACGGAGCGTATGTGTTAAACTTTTCGCAAGATTCCAGTGTTAAATAAGACTAATAGTATTTAAGTTCTTAGTTTAGGTTACAGTAAGATTTCACTAAAGTAATATTGCATGTTCGGCACGCAAATATTTCCATAGCAGAATCTAAATTCAATGATCTCCCTGATGTTCTTTCAACGTAAGGGATTAAACAATTATTTAGGGTATTCTCAGTTAAAGAGGCATGCATGGGATCTTCTTTAACTATTTTCATTAAGCTCATGACACTTTCAGCCCCTGAACCGATGGGCAGAGGCACGAACAATCTGAATAGCCCGAAGTATTCGGGAAAGCTGAACATAATTTTGAATGTTGTGGTTCTTAATTATATTGAGAAGTTTTTAGTTTTACAGATTACCGTTTTGATTTTATATAAAACATCCAAAAATCATAGAGAAATATGCTAAATTTTTTCTGATTTATAGAACATTTTTGGTGGTATTTTCGCTCTGTGTCCTTAAATTGTTAGTTCATCCATTGAAATTGTTGTTGGAAAAATTGCGTACTCACTTAGCGTGCTATGCTGCCCGAAAATAGTTGTGCCTATTATGAAAATATTAAGCATCACTTAATTAGTAAATAATCTTTGAAAAAAACTTTAATTAATATTGTTCCTAAATTTAACGTTTGCTGGGTACATTGTATATATACTATACATTTAAGTATATTTTTCGCATTGTTGTTGTTGTAGGAATTTTAATGAATTCGAGTACCGCGAGTAAACATTTGTTGAACATTTGTATCTACTTATGTGAATTTGTATATGTTTGTCCAAAACATTCGCTCGACTTTTTTTTGTCAGAACACAATTCTCCTGCATTTGGCGTATGAGGAATGAGATTACTTGCCACTTCCAATAAATAATTCGCAAGTAATGCACAATGCATTGTACACATACTCAACGATAACAGTAAATTAAAAGTGTCACTTTTGTATTATACACTTGTAAACCATACAGAGCAAACAAGAATTAGACAGGAAATGTTCTAGTTCCCGGACTGGTTTTTAACGGCTAAAAGTTTTGCAAAAAAAAGTTATGATTTAAGCGTTATTTTATCATTAGACTTTGGTCGCTCAAACATAGTTTTTATTCTTGGATTTACATTTTTCCGATTATATTTGATAGGTATTTTGTGATTTATATTGTTTCGATCAAAAATTGTCGGCGATGACCATAACATGAAATAT
Organism: Anomoia purmunda; assembly: GCA_951828415.1. Lineage (NCBI taxonomy): Eukaryota > Metazoa > Arthropoda > Insecta > Diptera > Tephritidae > Anomoia > Anomoia purmunda. The sequence goes on from OX639995.1 coordinate 19,736,795, forward strand.
GATCGAAAAAATAAAATTCCGAGAATAACGAATTTTTTTTATCGAAACAATAAAAATCAAGAAATAATTATCAAACTTGATCGAAAGAAAAAAATAGAAAGTATCAATTATTTTTCATCGAAAAAAAAACTTAAAAAATCGATCAAACGTGATCAAAAAAATAAAAAATTAAAAACGGTTAAACGGTTATTTCTAATCGAATAAATTTAAATTTCAAAATAACGATCCAACTTGACCGAGAAAATAAATATTAAAACCAAACGATGAAGCTCGATCGAAAAATTAGAAGTACAAAAATAGCGATTATATTTTATTGAAAAAATTAAGTGACTTAAGACAAAGAACTTCTAAAAAAAAATAAATTGTGGGTCGTGTTTTGTTTCGAATGAATTCTGGCAAATGATTTTTCGGTTTTTAATGGTCTACTAAATGAAGTACCAAATTAAAAATAATTTTCTGTCACCTTAAGAATTATCAAATATTAATGATAATATTTGTTTTTGACGTTTATATGTTGTTGTTGTTTTTGTAGCGGTTACTCAGACTCTGGAAGATCGGCCATACTCATTGCCATCAAACTCATCTAGGGGGAGGTACAAGAAATGTTCAGTTTTAACAGGGTCAAATCAAAGAGAAATGGTGATTGGTATCGTGTAGGCAAATTTCAAATGCCGTATGTTAAGTTGCAGTCTGCCCTTCTTCGTCCAGGTGGTAAACAGGGTCGTGGAGGACTTAGTAGAAGAAAGGTGCAGATTCCGACTAGTGAAGAAACGAGCACAGGTCATCAATCAGTTATTTCCGAATGCCATAATCAAACAGTCGTCTTTATATCGGACTATGGAAACTCCCTCGGGTGGCTGTGGGACGTCGAGTTTTAGTGATACCGAGCAGAGGACGCTACCCTGTGGTACCCCTTGTTTACCCCTTTTCGGTTTTGACGTTGAGGGTATTCAAAAAAAGTGCAACTTAATCATTTTTAATCATTTTTAGTCTGAAATTATTTTTTTATGGGATATATTCATTTTCCAAACAAACTATTATTAAACTACGAAGATAAATAAATATGTAAGTTATGAACGTAATAAATTAATGACATGTGCTTTATATCTGTAAATAAAGTTAACCATGATCTAAACATGACTTAACACATCGAGATCTTAGCGTGCAAAAACGTAAGCGAAATTTTTCTCAAACATTTCTTTTTGATGCCGAAATGCATCTAGATACTCTAAGAACAATTCTCAATCGAAAAGAAAATTTTGAAAAAAATTTCGTTTACGTTTTTTTCGCGGTTAGGGCTCGATACGATAAATTTCGAAATTCAAATTGATTCATCAATTGGTTTGATGTCCATGCTGAGGTTAACTATAGACAATTGGAAGCAAAGCGCCATTTTAAAATACCAGAGCTAACAATATTCAAAAAAAAAAAAAAAATTGAACTAGTTAAGCTTTAAAGCAAACTTGGATTCGCTTTTTTGGAACTACTGAATTTGACTGTGTGGAAGTTATTCCGTTGTATATTTGTCTACACCCAAATTTAGGCTTAACTTATTTAAGTAATTGGAATGAGTAATAGTATTATCCGGAAAATTGTATTTATGATAATTTTTCTTATCATTTTTTTTCTAAGCAATAAAGAATATGGACAGTTTGCTGATTTATGATCTTTTGTGCTTTTAATACAATAATATAATAGCCTGAATGAAATGTAAACCTATTTAGAAAAGTTGGGTTGTTTTTACGAAGTGCTAATTTTTTACCATTTAATTTATATAGCGAGAGCGTGAAAGCGTAGATGACTTAAATTTTCGCAGGGAAATAAAATCTTGTTGCGAATTTGTTCAATTTTAAATATTAGAACATAGTAGTATCGATTTGTAGTATAGGATGCAAATATATTAATAATCCTGACGGAAAAAAATAATATTTTGATGAACATCATTGTAGTGAAACTTCTTTAGCGACATGAGACTGATTTTTTTATATCTCGTTACGAAGTTCGCTTCACGAAGGTTATATTTTCAAGTTATATTGCAAGATATTTAAAAATTTGCTCTGCGGTCGTAAAGAGATTTTGGAATTTTACTATATGGTCTTTTATACTTAGTTGGAATTATTCCGTTTCCAGGTTGGTTCTAATGATATTAATAACAACAATTTGACGCTAACGTCTTAGCTTAAACTTTGGCGGAACTTCTCCAACAATTTGTGGCGTGCGTCTCGAGGCTCTACCACAAATTGAGGGACCTACGGATTTACGCCGACTAAGAACGATAAATGAATTTTATGAGAAGTTTTTCTTGGCAGAAATGCATTTGGATATTCCTTATTGCCTGCCGGAAGAAGATCGCAATTACACAAAAAAAATCTTTGGTTTAATTTTCGATGGATAATTTAGCCTTTAAATTTCAACCGCTATTGTTACTACAAATTTCTATAACTATTTTTATTAATTTCTACTACTTTTTACTGATTTCTATCCCTATTCTTACCAATTTCTACCACTATTTTTCTTTAACGGTAAAGTAAGTAGTAGTTGTACTTACTATCACTATTTCTACTCATTTCAACCACTATTTTACTAATGATACTACTAATTTTTACCACTATTTTTACTTACTTCTACCACTATTTCTTACTAATTTTTTCCACTATTTTTACTCATTTCTAGCACTGTTTTTACTAATGCCACTATTAATTTTTACCTCTATTTATATTAATTTTTGCCACTATTTTCACAAGTTTCTACCACTATTTTTACTCATTACTTCCTTCCACTATTTTACTAATTACTTCCACCATTTTTACTAACGGTGCTACTAATTTTTACCACTATTTTCCCTAATAATACTACAAATTTCTTCTACTATATTACTTGTTTCTACCACTATTTTTACTAATGCCACTATTAATTACTACCTCTATTTTTAGTAACTTCTACCACTATTTTCACTAGTTTCTACCACTATTTTTCCCAATTTCTTTCACTATTTTTATCAATTACTTCCACTTTTATCACTAATTACTGCGACTACTTTTAGTAATTTCTACTACCACAAAGAAATTTTACTTCTGACTCGCACTTAGTGGCACGCGTGTTTTTTTTAAATTTATTTTTATTTAGAAATGTAGCAGCTTCTTTTCACAGAACAGATAATTACCAAAACCCTATTCTCTTTAAAATTGTTCAGTATAATAGGAAGGGTTAAAATTTATCATCATGTCCTAGAAAATTAAAAGTTTCAGGTATCTACTATTCATATTTCTCGTTCGGTAGCCCCAGCGACAAGTTTACATATCGGGTATCAAGTACCCCAATCAAGTCTGTGCAGCATGATGGAATTGACGACTCTTACGATCTGTAAGATGAGGGGTAACAAGATCAATGAATATAATATCTATTGACAATATTTCCCGTAGTGATGCGTAATAAAATCAATTGACGTTATTACCTTTTCAAAGGGGAAATAAAATCCGTTGACTTTGTTGCTCTTTCAAATATTTAATTTACATTCCATTGCGGCAGTTCGCTTTCGCAAGCCACCACGCGACGTGACCCGTCGTGCGGTTTTTGCATTCTTTTTTTATTTACGCTTTTATATTTGTCATATATTTTCATTATTTATCATTGTTATATAAGTTATTATACATTGTGAGGAAACGATTCAACACTATGTCTTCTTCCTCCAGCAGAGACTTTTCAGCGTACATCCAATTCCTAAGTTTCATCTCCGAAGTGGCAGCAACCAAATAGCCAACTCTGTAGTTTATTTGTTCCCGAATTTTAAAAGTCTACATAAAATGATATAATATTAGCCCCGAACAAGTTGATATATGCAACTAGAAAGAGGCATTATAAATTTTGATGTTATTTAGGAAAGAGTTTTAAAGCTCTGTAATTCATATAGCAAATGTTTAGTAAAGAAATAATTATCGAAAAACTAATTTTTTCAAACATTTTAGCATAAAACAATTACGTTTAGGAAGGAAAATGTATTCCATCTAACTATGTCTTTCTATCCGATTTTTGTGTACTTTTCCCATGAAACTGAAACTTTTAGTATCTAACTGTTTTATGATTACTAAACTCGATCTGTATGTACATATGTATGTATGCACATGCATATGTAAATAAAATATTTAAATTTTCGCTAAAACTAATACAGTGGTGGCTAAATAAAATTGCTAGTCAACGTCAATCCTCGTTGTGAAAGTTCTCTGAAAAGAACGTATAATTTTAGGGTGATATTAGTCACACAAACACATGCATCACTTTACGATAAGTGTACCCTGTAGGAAAAATTTTATTGAGTGAAATAAATCTCAGTAGACACTAATCACTAACAAATACAGCATCTAATTCAGCTGTGGCCACATACATACTATCGGGTGTTTTTTTTACAGGTTTGTTTTTCGAATAGAGATAAAACTGGCATTTTGTGGTAAAATCTGGCAACTCTAATGTCATTTATGTTCAGTTTGGTTTGTCATTTCATCATGAACAGGTTGACAAAAGAACAACGCTTGCAAATCGTGCAAATTTATTTCGAAAATAATGGTTCAGTTCGCGAAGTTTACCGCGAGCTCCGTCAATTTTATGATCGACATAATCGTCCATCAGAGCAATTAATTCGGTTAACCATGGATCGTTTTCGCACTACGTTTACTCTATGTGATAATACGCATCCGCAGAGACGTCGAACAGTGCGCACCGAAGAAACAATTGCCACTGTAGAGCAAAGTGTTGAAGAGGACCCGAATGAATCGATTCGCCACCGTGCACAGCAATTGGAGCTTTGTCCATCAACTTTATGGAAGATTTTGCGCAAAGATCTTGGCTTGCGACATTACAAGATCCAGCTTGTGCAAGAATTATAGCCGCGAGACCATGCAATGCGTCGAGATTTTGGTGAATGGGCCGAAAATGAGATTGATCTCGATGCTGATTTTCATCGCAAAATTTTGTTCAGTGATGAGGCTCATTTTTGGTTGAATGGCTACGTCAACAAGGAAAATTGCCGCATTTGGAGTGAAGAGAATCCACATGAGACCCTTGAAACGCCAATACATCCACAAAAACTGACTGTTTGGTGTGCTCTATGGGCTGGTGGAGTCATTGGGCCATACTTCTTCCAAATTGATGGACGTTAAAACGATTTTCTTGTGTTTTATTTCAATTCGAAGTTCTATACCCCTAAAAAAAACACCCGATACATATGACTTCGAAAATGTCAGTTGTAAAAAATATGTCAAAAAGATCTCGTTCAATATTGCTAGTAATGTTCCGATACCAATACTTCGAAGGTGGGTATCGTTATAGAACTCGAAGCAAAATAAATGAATCTCGGACGAAAAATATGAACGCACAATACATAATAAAAAGGCAATGTACACTGAAAAAAAGAACCATTTATTAGAATTTTTCCTTAAATTGCGATATTTTCTTCAGGTTGAGTAAATTAATTAGTTCCTACACAACATATCTATTTTCTCCAAAAGGGTTTCTCTCGTTTAATAACTGGATTGAAGTGAAAGATTATCTGGAATTTTGTTTTTTTGAGTGTATTGTCAGTTCTTTCATCAAGGGTAAAATTGTAAGAGATTGTGTACATTTTTGATATCTATAAATTTTATTGTGAATAAAAAAATAAAGCTTCTAGTGGCAGTAAAAATCAAGAAACAGTTGAGTGCAATGCTAATATTTCAAAATGCCTCGTCCAGTTTGGTTATGGAAGAACAAAGTTTTTTGATTATTATCGATAAAAGAGCCGACACTATTTGTACGTGATTTCGTTCTTGATTTATGATAAAATATCTCATTTCATTTAAATTTTACAGGGCGAAATTACTTGGTTTCATTGTAATTTGCTCATAAATTAAGAATTAATGATACATTACGATAGCGTTTCCGGGCTTTCAACTAGATTATCTATTTAACGTTTTTGAATTTCTAATTTTAGATTTTAAAGCACCATCTTATTAGCTTGATATAAACTGCAAAACTTGAACGTGGTATTAGATGTTTCGATATATATTAATTTTTTTATTAAATTATAATTTTGTTTCTTATAAAGTTTGGCTTTGTTTATTTAACAAGATACTGAAATCAAGTTAGAATTTAAAGCTGAGAAAGTACAAAGTAGAATCTAGTATCATCCTACAATAATTTCCATAACATCGAGTATTCTCTCTGATACTTGTAAATGAGTACTGACATCGAGTACATAGTGGTATCGGAATGTCACTATATACTGCAAACATATTTTTTAACTATATAATTACTTTGATTTTATAGATTGGCAGTAGAACAATGAATTCCGCGCCAATAAAAATTCGAATTCTTCATTACGTGGTAAGATCCATGGGTGATTCAGAGGGAGAGCTTGTAAAAAATTACAGCTAAATAGTGTGATATGCAGTAGGGTAATTTACAGTTTATTATATTTGAGCTTGTAAATTATAAATATTTGTATAGTTGGGAATTTACTCAAACACAGTACAGACAATTTGAATTAGAAAAAAAACGCAAAGTACTCAAAAACAAAAAACATCTTGAACATAGCATTGTTTGCTTGTCAGCAATGATCGTTGAATGATGTGTAAATTTTCATTGATCAAATAAACATCCTTAACATTAAATGCATTCCTTTTTAACAATTTCGTCATTAGAATTCAAAAGTTATTATCGGGGGTTTTCACTTTAAATGTCTTCCGAATATCTAACTTATATTTTTAAACAAACTTGTTATCGATATATTAATCGATATATCTATATGTTGCAGTATTTATCAGGGTCCGTAACGCTTAAAACTTTTATTTCAAATAATTACTTTTTAATCGCTATTTGTTGAGTTTATTTATCGCTCAGAAAATTCAAATTAATTTATGGGTAATTTTTTCCAGCAAAGCAAACAAACATTGTTTCGAATTTGTGAGTAGTTGCTGAGCAAAACATAAAACTAAAAAAAATACGTGTTTTTTTTGGAGCAAAAAAAAATCGCAAGGATTAGTGAGTATTTTCTGAACAAAATATAAAACTCGAACAATAACAATTAAACCTGAGGTGGTTCTTGTAACCCTCTTTCTATCTCTATATCTGTCTCTATCTCTATCTCTATCTCTATCTCTATCTCTATCTCTATCTCTATCTCTATCTCTATCTCTATCTCTATCTCTATCTCTATCTCTATCTCTATCTCTATCTCTATCTCTATCTCTATCTCTATCTCTATCTCTATCTCTATCTCTATCTCTATCTCTATCTCTATCTCTATCTCTATCTCTATCTCTATCTCTATCTCTATCTCTATCTCTATCTCTATCTCTATCTCTATCTCTATCTCTATCTCTATCTCTATCTCTATCTCTATCTCTATCTCTATCTCTATCTCTATCTCTATCTCTATCTCTATCTCTATCTCTATCTCTATCTCTATCTCTATATCTGTCTCTATCTCTATCTCTATCTCTATCTCTATCTCTATCTCTATCTCTATCTCTATCTCTATCTCTATCTCTATCTCTATCTCTATCTCTATCTCTATCTCTATCTCTATCTCTATCTCTATCTCTATCTCTATCTCTATCTCTATCTCTATCTCTATCTCTATCTCTATCTCTATCTCTATCTCTATCTCTATCTCTATCTCTATCTCTATCTCTATCTCTATCTCTATCTCTATCTCTATCTCTATCTCTATCTCTATCTCTATCTCTATCTCTATCTCTATCTCTATCTCTATCTCTATCTCTATCTCTATCTCTATCTCTATCTCTATCTCTATCTCTATCTCTATCTCTATCTCTATCTCTATCTCTATCTCTATCTCTATCTCTATCTCTATCTCTATCTCTATCTCTATCTCTATCTCTATCTCTATCTCTATCTCTATCTCTATCTCTATCTCTATCTCTATCTCTATCTCTATCTCTATCTCTATCTCTATCTCTATCTCTATCTCTATCTCTATCTCTATCTCTATCTCTATCTCTATCTCTATCTCTATCTCTATCTCTATCTCTATCTCTATCTCTATCTCTATCTCTATCTCTATCTCTATCTCTATCTCTATCTCTATCTCTATCTCTATCTCTATCTCTATCTCTATCTCTATCTCTATCTCTATCTCTATCTCTATCTCTATCTCTATCTCTATCTCTATCTCTATCTCTATCTCTATCTCTATCTCTATCTCTATCTCTATCTCTATCTCTATCTCTATCTCTATCTCTATCTCTATCTCTGATATCTGACCTGAGATGTAGTGTTGGGAAGTAAAAAAACTGCGCTATTGTGAATGGGCTCTATAGAAATACATAGGAAATTTCATTTTAACACTTAATCCGTTTTGATTTGCATAGTATTTTTAAATATATATGTTAATACAAAAACCTAAAATTTGTTAGAACAACTATTTTCCGTTCCTAAATAAAATGGGCCCAAAATTGTTCGAAGAATGTGTCAAACAATGACGTTTCGCGTAAGTGAACGTTTTAATGAAGAGGAATTGCGATTCGAAGGTGATGGGTGCCAGATTGTCTAAATGTCTTGGGTAAACATATTTGAAACTCAGTTGCTTATAACTACAACCTAATTCACTTCATTCCAGACCACCCAGGCTCTTACTTGCGTCAAAACGTACTGTAAAATAAATTAAACAATTATTTTTAATAATATTAATGTTTTTACTATTAGTTTTTGCCTTTTGTGCTTGAATTATTTATTTTAGGGAGTTACACTAAAGCAACAGCTTTTTACGAACGCAAATGAAAATCTGTCAACAAAAGGTAGTACAACAACAACAACAACAACAATCTTTGAACAGGTAAATATGAACTAACTTTACTTAAATAAGAAAAAGTTTTGCGAGTTACTTCATAGACTTTTTGGGAATATTTATTCACATGGATCCCAAATGAGGCCGATTATTCACATAACAATTTTAATGAGCAATTATATACTGGGTAAAGGTAAATTAAATAATTTTATTGCTAATTTTTGATTTATAATTTACAAAATTGTTAAAAAGTTTGGAGATTAGAAATACTTCTAACCAAATTATATATTTTTTTACAAAAAAAATATGAAAATACTTAGCGTCATTGGCAAGGGCATACTCCGATTTTAAGCACTTCCATATTGTTGTAGCATTGTAGGATTGCATTTTGTTTATTATTTGACAAGGACTTTTATTTCGGTATAAAAAATATTACTAGATTATAAACAAAAATATGTAATTAGGTTTTTGGTGTCGATATTTCTGTAAATTTTTATGATACCAAATTTGTTTTGCTTTTTTTTACTTAAAAACATTCGACCAAGTCTAAGTGTTATTTGTGGACGAAAAAACTAAAGTCCGGATTTTCTGAGTTATTATGAGACTTTGCCTAAATAGTTGAAAAATAAAAAGAATCGAGGATTTTTGTAGAAAAGGTGCTGGGGCCAAAGGTACATTGATAGTTTCTTCTTGATTTTGTGTTTTTCCGACAGGGCGAAAAGATGATGTATATTCGAACGATTCTCCGTCATCCCTTGTCAAGTTTGGTTTGGAGACAAACCGGTTTTGGCCATCTTAAGTGTCGTTTATCTATCAATGATATAGAAATAGCTTTCTTCCACAACAATATTTCGCCTCGAACAATTATTACATCGAAAAAAAAAAACTGTTATTTTTTCTTCCTGGCCTGGGATGCCGTCAAAATCTCGAAGTAATAAACTGGCAGGCTAGCGAAATTTCTGCAATATACATTTTTTTTATTAGTTCTGATTTTCCAGTAAACAATTTTTATAATTTGTGAATGGTATGCCAAAATCTTGTTAAATGTACTTAGCTAAAATATTTAAAAGTTTATAGCTGATAATTTTCATTAAATTTTTTGGTTTTTGATGGCTTTTAAAACTGTATAGCTTGTGTTTTTCACTTTTATTATGCACAAGATATGTAAACAAAATAAAAAACACATAAATTCAATGAAAAAGTGAGAGGGCTATTCTGGTTCAGAGTGGCGTACAATGCCTACATGCAGGTAAGTAAATTTTTTATAGATTCAGCTGATAAATCAATTCTAAATAGAAACTCATTAAAATTCCAAATTTAACTGCAAAGCCAATATAAATTAATAAACAAATCTTTGGGTATGTTTTGTCTATTGAACCATTAAACGAAACTAAATATGAAGACTAAAACATTGTTGGCAGAGGGCAGGGTTAATTTGAATACACAAAAGACTAATCCATATTGATTCATGAATTAAGTCTTGAAATAACTCGCTCAAGTGTTAGAGATATTTTCATAAGTTGACAAATGCAGCACCTTTTTTTTAATTACACAATTAATAACTTTATTGCGATTAAATAGCAATTAATAATAATAGCATATGTAATAATATCTAAATGCATATAAATAAATTAAAGTAAAAAATATCACGAAAATGTACCAAATTTGTTTATATTTTTTAGCCACTTTTTGGCATGAAAATTACTCTAATAGTTAGAAAATATGAAAGTACACATCTTAACATTTTGAATATCAGAATTTGCATAATTTGCATAATAAGTTGTGAAATGAAAAGTTTTTGGCAAGATTTTCAACTGAAATTGTGATGTATTTGGATGGCAGTAACTCAAAAGGTACTATTCCCTTTCACACAGAGGATATATTAACTTAAAGAAGTTGAGTATTGGAATGTATTGAGAAAAAGTCAAAGTTTAAAACGATAACGACCCATAAGGGTTATAATTGGTTGGTATTCTGGAGTTTTTTTGGCAATAACTGCAAAAGGATTTCGAAAACAGGATTGTTCAGCGACCCAAAATTAGTCTGGATAACACTTTCCACTAATTTATCAAATAGTTGTAAGCTGGTGTTATTCGCTACAAAATTTATCCATCAATTTCATCACTTTCGCACGTCTCGATTGCATAAAAGTGGCACTGTGCGTTGGCTACCGAATCTAGTTAAGCATTTTGATTTTATGTTTAAACGAAATTGTAATACAATTTCGATATTTGTTTACATTTAGAGTGTTCACGTAAAAAATCCAGTAAAAATCTGACAACATTCGCTCTCTGACAAAAAACTATCCTTAAAAGTACATGAACCCTTTCTATTCTGTACATGTTTTTCTGTGTTTTATTTTATTAGAATAGTTCAAGAAACCACATTTTTTATGTTTATTGTATTCAACTATTTTTGGAATTAGCTATTTTTTTTACGGAATAGTTGAGAAAGAGCTGTCATTTTGCTTTCTCAATGGGGTAATTTATAACTCGCTGAAGCTCAAATCAGTTGCTTCAAATGTGCATTACCGTTGTCTGTCAGGAAAAAATCTAAATGTGCATTACTGTATAATTGCAAAGTGATATCTTCACAAAACTAATGCTTTGGACTATGTGATTTTGCTACATTTTTGTTATTTCACTGAGTCGCTATGCATAAAAATTCAGCACCAAATTCACAGATATGCCAATCGTAAAAGGGGTTTGAAATTTTTTTAAATTATATCTAATATCAATACATACATACATACAAATGTGTACATATATATATATTAAGAAATGGATCGCGGTTCGACTGCTTAAAAATTGAAAACGACTTTACCAAATTGGATATTTCCTTCTACGTGCTTCTTCCTAATTGCTTCGTGAAGGTTTAGGAAAATGGAAATGTCGAAAAATTCTTTACACATATTGCTAAATAATGACTGAACAGATTTGGACATGATTTGCGACATACAAAAGAGTCCGTTGTATGGGCTCCCTTATAAGCAGTTCTTAAAAGGAGTTTCCACCTTATAAAAAGCTTACATTTAGTTAAAGTAATAAAATATCCCAATATTGGTATCAAATGACGTTATTTAGCAATATTTTCAAAATATTTTGAGAGAATGTTGCCTGTTTATATGTTAATTGAGTAAAATTAATAACTAAATTAAATTATCAAGCTAAAAGGTGTATGAAAGTTTCATTCCGAAGATATGTTTGTCGAGGGATGCCACCTATTTAAAAGCTTAATTAAAATCAACCAAATATGCCAGTATTGCTACAATATTACAACAAAGGACCTTTTTGTAGAGGATTTTTTTTTTTTATTTAATTTTAAAACTTAAGTAACATTATATTGAGTTAAATCAAAATGTGCGACCAATTTTATAAGATCAACGAAATATATCGGGTCTTGCAATAGGAACGCTATACAAGTTTTTTAAATAGAACAAAAACGGCTTGGAATATGAATTGTGAAAGTTCATTCGATGCCATTATGTATGGAACTCGATTTCTTTTGCATGAACACCACGGGCACGCTTGCGGAAGTCCAGACGCTGAACCCAATTTTCGACGGTTTTCAAGCATAAATTGGCCGATACTTCTGCAAAATTTCACGTTCGATATTCGTGCGAAGTTCATCAATCGTCGCTGGCTTGTTGGCGTAGACCATAGACTTGACGTAGCCTCACAGGAAATAGTCTAACGGCGTCAAATCGCACGACTGCGGCGGTGAATTGACTGGGCCACACGTTCACCAAACTTGGTTTCCAATAAATCGATTGTGACATTCGATGTGTGGCTTGTGGCGCCGTCCTGTGGGACCCACATATTGTCCAAGTCCATATCATGCAATTCGGGCCAAAAATATTCGGTTATCGTTGAGCGGTAAAGATTTCCATTCACAGTAATGTGCTGGTCTTGATCATCAGGGAAGAAGTACGGCCCAATGAGGCCGCCAGCCCATAAACTGCACCAAACCATAATTTTTTCGGGATGCAATGTGGACTCATGGAGTACGTGTGGATTGCTGGCTGTCCAGTAACGCATATTTTGCTTATTGACGAAGCCATTCAGCCAGAAATGACGACGACCATAAATTGGACGTAGCGCTCTTAAAGTTCAGGCCATTGACTCCGAATTTCGGTAGTAAATTTTAATAATTTCGACTCGTTGTTGGATCGTATATCATTCCATGATGAAATGGCAAACCTTACTGAAGAGAAATGCCAAAAGAGCGGGAAAAAATATGGCGTCGTTAGCTATCACTATCGGTCTACTTTTGTAGCGTCCCTATTGAAAACCCCTTTACCAGTATTGGTGCAAAATAAAACAAAGGACATTTTTGAAGAGGGTTGTCAATTTTTATCGAACGTTGATTTAATTTAATAAGTAAGGTAATGGGAATTCTTCAATACTGATGTCAAACAGCATAGGTTTGGGATTGTTTGAGAAATAGTCCTGCAGAGGGTTGCCAAATGTTAAAAAAATTTAATTCAATTAAAACTGCAAAATAAATTAAGAATTAATGGAGGTGTGAAAGGAAAGAGGTTAAGGAAGGCCTCAGATTCAAAAAAAAAAAACTTTGAGGGGTTGCCAACCCTTTAATTTTGAATTAATTACATACATATGTATATATTAATAATGCAAGAGAAATCCGGATATCCCACATAACTATGTATGTACATATATAAATAAAAATGTACAAAAACTTTTTTGAAAGCAGTTTAAAAAATATTGCCACCTTGACAAATAAAAGAAAATTTGTCTGTTTAAGTTGAAGAAAGTAAATTAAAAAAATTAAATATATATGAAAAAATATTTTGGATATGCTTTCGTAAAGACACATTTTTTAAGATAATTTTAACAATGGAAAATTATAAAAAAATGTATAATGTATGAGTGGATAAAGAGGCTATTATATGGTAAATAAAAATTTAAAATGATATTATAGCTCTTACATTTGGCGAAATTTTGTATTTACACTTGTTCTGTTACATTCGAATTCATAACGTTAAACCAAATATCGAGCAAATGAAGCCGCGGGTAAAAGCTTGAATTTACGATTATTTCCCAGTTGTTTATATTTTTCAAATGGGAAAATTCTCTAAATGGTTTATTTAATGTAAAAATATAAAAAAATAATAAATACAACGCATATGTATATACACACAATATTCCCATTTACATGCCTATGGCAATAAATGAGCCGCAATGAGTAAAGGAAATTTGTTGAGCATAAATTAATTGCAGTTTTGCCAAAAATGCTGGCGAGTGGCTAAAAGCGGCTAGAAAATTTTGGCGATACGAGAAAATTTGTAAGAGACTCTGAGAACAACAGTGCGTTGAGCTTTAATAAATGCGATTAACTGTGCTTGTTTTTTTTGCTGTTTTTTTTTGTTTTCTTTTTGGCCTGCAAATTGAAAATTGACAGTGAAATCGCTCATATCCACCGCTTTAGCGAACACCCCACGGCAGTGTGAAATTCTCTGCTGTGCGCAGCTGTTCGGGTCTGTGAAGCATTGAAGCGATCGCGGAAATTCGATTATAGTACTAGAAAATAGGATTGTCGCGTTGACGAACAGAAAAGAAATATCGACGAACGGATACACGACAACATCACGTCACCGTTGCTAAAATTTGACTTGTGATAGCAGACAGCGCTGCTCGGCCTGTTGCTCGCGTTATTGCCTGCCGCCTGTTGCTGTGCTAATAAGCGATATATTTATCTGCGTGTGGTTGTGTACAAGTTTACTTTTATTGGGGTTTTTTTGTGGCATATGTATGTATGTATGTATGTACATTAGGGTGGTAAAAAGAAAAATTTTTTGATACTTTTATGTGCTCACTCGCTAGGATTGCTTTAGATTGAAAAAAAAAAAAACCAATACGATATATTTTTTTAAATCAAAAAATATTTAGAGATCGCTCAAAGCTCGAAGTCTTCGCTGAATTTATAAGTGGAAAAAACTATTTTTCGTGGAAGTAATATAGAATCTTTGAAACTCAATATTTTTCTCTCCGAAGCCAAATTGTTTAGTTATCCCTTTTTTAATACAAAAAATATTTTGTTATGAGTCGCCCTAAAAATTAAAATAAAATCAAAAAATTAAATTAAAAAAATATTAAAAAAACAATTATTTAAAGAAAAATGGAATTTGCTGATTAAAAAATATCGATTTTCCAGAAACCTTACCATTTCTACGAAAAAAAAAAAAATAATTTTTTGATATCTTTTAAGTACATAGAAAATTGTGAGCGCTTGGAGCGACCTCTAACTATTTTTTTTTGATTTCATAAGAAAATAAGGCTATTGTGTTTTCTATAAAGAACAATCTCACCTTGCTTTATAATAAAAAAATTAATACCACTTTTTTTGCTTGATAAAAAAATAATTAGAGATAATAGGTAGTAAAGCGCTCAAAGTTTTCCTTAAATTTTAAAAGTGGAAAAAACAATTTTTCGTGGGAATGGTATAGCATCCTTGAGACTTCGAAGAATAATATCGAAATGTTTATTCAACCATTTTTTCATATCAACTATTTTTTACGATCCCCCCCAAAATTTAAAAAAAATAAATAAATAAAGTTACATAGAAAATAGTTAATAATAAAAAAGATTTAAATAAACAATTCTTTAAAAAAAAAAGAAAAAAAACCTTTCCCATTTTTTAATCACACAGAAAAAAATGAGGGCTTTGAGCGACCTCTAACTATTGTTTTGATTTCACAAGAATAGGGGTATTGTGTTTTTTTTTATAAAGAACAATCCTTGGAGGTGGGATTGCTTTATAATGATAAAAAGCTACCACTTTCTTCTGAATAAAAAAAATATTTAGAGGTCGCCCAAAGCGCTCTAAGATTTCCTTAAATTTTAAAAGTGGAAAAACCCATTTTTCGTGGGAATGGTATAGAATCCTTGAAGGTAAATATATTTCGCTGCCGGAGACTTCAAAAGGAATAATATCCAGTTGTTTATTACACAATTTTTTAATATTAACTGCTTTTTAAGAGTCGCCCTAAAAATTGAAAAAAATCAAAACAAAAACAAGACACAGCAAATAGTGAAAATTAAAAAATATTTAAACAAGCAATTCTTTGAAGAGAAACGGGGGTTGTTAATTAAAAAATGTAGATTTTCAAGAAACCTATACCATTTCTATGAAAAAAATTTAATTTTCCCCATTTGTTAAAGAACTGTGAGCGCTTTGAGCGTTCTCTAAAAATTTTTTGATTTAAAAAAAAAGTGATAGTATTTGTATCATTATAAAACAATTCCACCTCCAAGTAACTATTGTTCTTATAGAAAAGACAGGGCTGTTGACCTTCTCTTCAAAGAACAATCGATAACTTGAACATCAGTTGTGCTCTGCAGAAATTATTTGTTTTAAATATTAAATAATTTATTTCGAATTTTTATCGTGCAAATGTTAAAAGTGTACTGAAAATTTAAACATATGTATACATACATACTATAAAATTTTTAAATTTAAAATATTTCCCACATTCACGAAAAATGAGTCAAAGTCGTCGCTAAGCAATTTATTTGGAATGTGATGGGATAAATAAGTACATATGTATGTACTTGTATGAAAATGTGAACTTCAGTGCGAACGCGTTCGCCAGAAAATAAATAATAATATTTTTTTTTTATACATTTTATAAGCGGATTTAAATATAAAAAGTGCACAATCAAGTACATATATACAAACACACATATACAGCAAATATTTTATTTAAAAAAAAAAACAAAAAAAAAACTACGCAAAGCTCAACAAGAGGAGAGTTCTGAAATAGCTCTTAGCACAATTTCCCTGAAATTGTTATAGTTTTTAGCTTCAATATTTTACTTTGCTCTATTTTAAAGTGTACGAGTACAGATGCAAATGTTTGTAAATAAATTTCGAATATGTATGTATAAAATAAACAATTGGCATGGTAAATATAATTTATGTGTCGGTACAAATACAAGGAATTTTTTTTTTTTTAGTTTACTTAAAAGACTCAAAAGTGAAGAGTAACAATTAAAAAGATACATATAACATCCGTAAGCTGCAACAGCAATAGCAACAACAACAGCCAGGCCCACTTACAAAAGATCAACATGTGCTCGCCGATGGTGTTATCGTGTCCAGTGATAGTTCAATTGATTGGCGCTGAAATTTGTCGCATACATGTGTATGTATGTGTATGTATGTTGCACAGTGGGTCAGAGTGGAAAATATGTGCAGCTCTTACTTGGTGTTTTTTTTTTTTTTTTTTTTTGTATATAATCGCATTTCCCTTTCAAGGAGTATTTTAAAGAAAAAAATTCACCTTTTTCAATAGTATTTCAGAAACACTCAAATATATTTCAGAAAAACACAATTGTATTTCAGAAAAGGCCAAATAGATTTCAGATAAACTCAATCGTAATTCAGAAAGGGCCAAATGAATTTAAGAAAATTACAAACGCGTTTCAGAAAAAGTACAAATGATTAAATTTTACATATTTCAGCGCTGAAATAACTTATTTAAAAAAACACTTGGGCTCAACTTAAAAAATAAACTTATGTACATAGGAGTACTTCATCAAAAAAGTTGCAGTTTTTCCACAGGAGTTATACAATCTAAGTATTATGTTTTAAGACTTCCGCTAAAATATTTAGATTTACATATGTGAGCTGGATCGTTTTGAAAATTACTCCGAAAATGAATTTTTTTATAAATAAAAATAGTTCCCTTAAGCTTACAAGGTATGTTTAAAAATATTTAATTAATTTGTTCAAAATGAGAAAAACTTTGGGCAATGGCATAAAAAGGGTGCCAAAAAACTTTTTTAGTGATATTCTAGTGATTGTAGGTCCGAATTGCGCAAGTTGTGGGTGAATTATTCACGTTTTTCTTAAATCAAAACATCTAAAATTTTTATTTATTGTGATTTCGTTGAACAAGTTTCTAAATATTTTTATTTAGAAGTCTTAAGTTTATAGTCTTTTATGATCTGATTTATTTATTTTTTTTTTTTTTGAAAAATATTCTATAAAACTATTTTTGTTTATAAAAAGTAAATATCTTAACGGTTTTAACTTTTATTAAAAAAAAATTATTTTTAACCGTTATTTGTTGATTTTTATTTTTTGCTCAGGAAGTAATCGCTATTTCAGTATTGGTTGAAAAATAATCGCCATACGTTGAGTATTACATTTTGCTCAGAAAATAAATTTTAATTTGTATGCATTTGTTTTGAAAAAAAAACCCTACAAATTATGTTTTCTTTTTCTGAGCGATGAATAAAATTAAGAAATAGCAATTATTTAAAAAAAAATGCATGTAGTATTTTATTTCCGCATGATTTTTGAGTTGAAATTTGGAAAATAATCCATATTTTCGGTTCGTACTAAAACCTTAAAAATGAAGGCAAATTCAAATCGACCCAGCTCGGCTAAATCCTAATATTAATCAATCATTCAAATAATAATATTATTGTAAAACATTTTTGTTGATGCCCTAAAATACAATGAATTTTATAATTCCGAAAAAGTAGCAATAATGTCGCTCTATAGTTTTTTCCGCATGTTTTATTAAAAAACAAAAGTTATTCAAATCGTTCCAGTACGTTTAGAGTCAAATAGTTACAAGCATTTTTAGTAAAACCAACTTAATATAGTAAGTATAGATTTCAAGTGTTTTATGCGAAATTTTATGAAAACTCTAATTAAAATGTTTGTGTAAAATCGATTTTCGCTACCATAAAGGTTTGAACTCCCATTATTTTTTTGGGCTGTTGGCAAAAAAATTGTGTTCTACTCAACACATTTCATTGTTTTATACACGGCTCTAGATATTTCAAAACGTCTCGTTCAGTTGGATAGCATATTTAAGTTTGGCGCACAACTTTGTTGTGAAAAGGTTTTTATTGTGGAAACACACATAGCCTGCTGAGCAGCTGCGCTACTGGAAAGCCCCTTTCCTACTTTTTTATGGTCTCATGTAGCGCGAAATTAAAATGCTACAAATCGGCTACGAATGCCACCGCCCCTAGGTGAAGAATAAAACGCTCTACTAAAAATGTGCACATTTGGTTCACTCTTGAATAGAATCAAATTATTTTAAAAAGTTTTTAAACTGACGAAAGATAGTAAAATAATTTTATTGGGGTCTTGCACTAATACTTTACCGGACAGAGGTTGTGCTAATAAATTTTATAGTGAACTTTAAATAGATGTAAAAGTAGAAATTAAATATAGCTAATTCAAAAAATTTATTCTTGGTTGCATTCATAAAACCATCCTGCTTATGAATCACCCCGTGTCCTAGAATATAGCAAACTTTATTATAAGCCTTGATTTTGTTTTGTAAGGAGTTTGTGTCATATTATTAGATTTATGTAAATATCAAGGCGATTTTGTAAATTTATAGAAGGTGGTATCAAGAAAACAGCGGAATTGATTCTTTCAGTTGAATTCGCCATGCCTTTATGTAGGGATGGTCAAGATAAATATTTGCTAAATAATAGATTATTTACACTGGCGAGCAAAATCGATCGATTGGTGACCTTTTTACAATATTATCAAAATCTTTTCATGATAAATTTGCTAATATACTTATAAATGCTGAAGATGCTATAAATATTATAGCGAAACGTTAAAGTCATCTACTACTTAGTTTTATTCGCACAAACTATTTAGAACAGACTAGCCTGTTAACAAAAAATTACAAAAATAAAAAAAAATATATACCTAAATTACTGTTTCAAACTTCATATACAATTTAAAAAGGCTCAACAAATTTTTATTAAAATTTTTGAACTTTTTAGAAGAATTTTTAGACAATTTTTGAGTATGCTGTCTATTTAATTTTAGTATAATAAAATGCAGATTTTAAGTGGCTACTAAATTACCGTTGATTTTTTATAATCAGTTTTTAGATTTTAGCTTTGAAAACTTTCTATGCTCAATTTAATTTAGTAAGCTACAAAACTGCAGACACGAAAAATTACTAAAAACTCTTCTAAAAAATTGTAGCACTTTTATGAAAACTTGTAGAATTTTCATAAATTTGTTTTTAAGTTTGAAACATTATGTAATAGTATCAAATATATATGTATATATATAAAACTAACAAGAGAAATTGTATCGTGAAAAACCTTGAAAATATTGTAAAAAGGTCAAGTTTGTTTGTTTTATATTTTCTCTATTCGCTCAACAAATTCGCCTTAGTCTGACTTTGACAATTGTCACACTAAAAACCAAAAACATATTACATGCAAGTTTTGTGATTGAATTTGCTGTTACTATTCCCAACACCACACTAAATACGCCTTGGGTCCATATCATTGGCAAATACTTGACTTTAATTAATCGCACCATTTAACACTCACAACCCACTGTACGCGACTATCGTCACCGACGATTGAAAATTTATAAGTATCTAGTATTTGAGAACATGTACGCATTCTATAAATACGCGCTAAGTAATGCGAAGCGAAGTGCGGGTGAATGTAAACGATTACGGCGACGAACGCTGCGGCCTGCATTAAAATAATATGTTTGTTTTTTTTTTTTTTACAACAAAAGGTGAATGCGTGCGCCAGTCGATGCCAAACAGAGGCACATACAAAATTTTTTGTTATTGTTGTGTTGTTGTTGTGGTGAACGTTGTTACAATTAAAGCGATGCCTTTCGTTAACCAAGCACAGCTGAACGATATCAAATCAATGTGAAGCAATAAAAATGCAACAGAGCGTAGCAAAAAAAAAAAGTTACAAATAAATCAGAAGTCAATGTGACAGAGCAATCAAAAAAAAATTAAAATAAAAAAGTAAAAAAAAACAACAGCTGATCAAGTGCGATACCAAAATGAATCAATGCAGATATACAAAAAAAAAAATGCATGCCTTCAAAATTCCGCGCATTAGCATTGTTTCTTGAATGACTTGACATACAAACGCACATGTGTTATATTTTTAAATTTCAATATTTTGTGCTAATTTTTTTATTTTTTTTTTAATTTATTGTGTTCTTGGCATACAGCCAACGGCTAAATGATGATCTTCATCTTCAGCATCTAGCAGCAAAAGTAATATTAAAAAAAAAAAACTGAAAAACATTTTTCATGCTGCTGGTAAATATTTTGTTGCTTATTGTCGAAGCAGCACAGCTGAAATGAGATGTTGAACGAGTCAGCGTTAGGGCAGCTGTCGCACAACACAAGGAAGCAACGTTATATTCAATTTGGTTAATATAGAATTAACAAAGCGAATAGTAGACAACACAAATACTAAAAATACCAAAAATAAAATAAAAAATACAAGTAAATAAATAATACAACAACAGGTGTGTTCGTACGCTGAATATAAGTACACGAAATTTTTGCAAAACACTTGTTATAAATAACATCGATGTAGTGTGATTTGTTGAGTGAGAGCGACGAACAGCTGACGAATTGCAACTTTCACCACCTATCTACCTACTCACCACGCATTGCTGATCACTCATATGTCCCATTGTATGCGCAATATTCTAGCATAATGTCAGATTTGCTTTTGGACATGCACCTGGGGTGCACAGCCGCGACACTTACGAATCCAATGCAGCAGAAAATTAAATGTAAAAATAAAAAGAACGTTTATGGTGCTGATATTTATAGCAACAACAAACAGAGTTTTATTAGTTCTAGCACACCTCAAGGTCCGACAAGAACTAACTTCGATGCTAACATCGACGACGATGATGATGGTGATGATGATGAGTTCGGCAATGTGCTGAGCTTGCAGCTACGAAAACCAAAACATTGGCGTTGGGAGTTAAGTACTTCCAGATCATGCGCGAATATTGCGCTACCACGCATTTTACTATACGATTACAAAGGTAATCTGCTAGTGGATGCGAATAGTCAGCGAGAGCAATGCTATAGTGAACCACAAAGGGAAACGGGCGAACGTCGTAAATCTACACCGATTGCGAGCGATAGTCAAACGCGTAATCGTAAGCGCGCTAACAAAGCGTTAACCACAAGCTTAGCGCATTCGATAAAAAAAGCTTTGGATCGACAATTTAGCGGTTTGCAAATACAGGAGGCCACACCGTCGCCTGTGCCTTCTCATAACCGCAACGCCGCTACTAGTACGCCAACTACTGAACCGGAGCAGGCTTCCACACCAACATCAGCTATTGACTTTTACACCAATGAACTGCCCGATTGTACGAAACAGCGGCGCGCCAATTCATTGAAGGGTGTGCGCTTTAAGGTCAATGATAATCGGGCCGTAGTAAACACTGAGATGGCCGCCGCTAATAAGAGCAACCATAACTTCTTCAATTTAGCCGACTTGCCGACCCCGCCATCTACCATCACCACCACTACCACGACCCCCACCAATTCTTCGTCGTCTGGTCCACGTGAAAAACGTCGCTATCGACGTTCGCACAGCTCGGGACGCTCTGATCGCTCCCCTGGCACTTCCGAATCGATCCTGGAACGTTTCAGCTTCAATAAGGGCCGCTTCTCTTCACCTGAATATGGGGAGGAGCATGAGGTATACCATGCGCCGCGTTATTTTCTACGTACGAGCAAAGCGGGCACGTTGGTGGTGCAGGAGGAGAGTTTCAGTCGCTATCGTCGTAGACGTCGGCTGCGCAATTCGTCCACTGAGAATATGCAAAGTGGTACTGGCAGCGGTTCGAAGAGTTCGTTGAAAATGTCGGACAGTGGAGCGCAACGTCAACTAAAAGCACACACTGCAAATGGAGAGCCAACGGGAGCGCAGCCCTATGGCAGCCTGTTGAATGTAATTGAGCGGCCAGCGCAGGTGGATCGTCGGAAAGTGTGGGCTGTGCGTCGCCATCGCAGCGATGGTAGCGTACTGTTGCAACCGCAAGCGTCTAGCGTCGCAGATAGTGAGCAAGAGAGCGAGCGAGGAGAGCGGGTTGAAATAAAAGCGCGAAGACCAGAGAAAACGCAACGACGAGCATCACCACGTAAATACGTCAACCACAAAAGGCAGAGCAGAAAAGGTGAGCGTGTGGGCGCAATATACAATTTTCTGTTATTTGTAAATAATTAAATTTTATTAGTTTATTGCTATTATTTTCTTTTTCTTGTTTACCTATTCTTAATGGAACATTATGTCTAATATCTTTTGTATGTGTACACAATATCTATTCCAGAACTGATAATCGTAGATCCAGAAAACAGCGTACAGCCGGGCGCTGTGGCCTTAGAATCAAGGTGAGGGGCACTGCTTGCGCTGCGACGGTTGAGTTCATCTACCTCAACATTAAATAAATCTGTACATAGAATACTCAACTTAGCAAATAAGTTTAACAGGTGTTGTGCTTGATGTGTTTGTGTGATTTTTAATTTTGTGAAAACGAGCAACACTATTTTACTTATTTATTTAAAGCGATTTGTTAATTTTGGAATTTTAATTGTGATTAAAAATTTAGTTAAATACATACATCATATAAATAATCGATTAGCAGAAACTGTAATTTCTTAATTGTAGATATTATAGCTCAGCTTTTCCTCGGAAACTTTTGAATTATCTCGAATAATTGAAATATTTAGGAAAATTTTTTGAATACAAATTTTTAAACCTAATCGCCCAGATACAAATGTACTATAACTCTGTTCACCCAATGCTTGTTTTGTAGCAGCATAAATCAACCGAGATAGATATAGACATCTACATATCAAAATTCTTAGAATTAATAACGAAATCGATTTAGCCGTAAATATTAAGCTATCTCAACAAAACTTGGAGTACACATTGCCCTGAACCCAAGGTACTACTTTGGTATTGCAAGTGGTTGAAATCGGGCAATAACCACGCCCATATAGTGGTGTTTTGTGAAAATCAAAAGAACGTGGTATTACAGGAAGCAGTAAAGTTAACCTGCAAAAATTTGTCACACAGGGTTGGGTTGGCAACAGGAATACGTGTGTATTTTTTTCTGGAAAGTGGGCGTGGCTTACCAACTTTATAAAAATAAATTTATTTCTGCGCAACTACTTGGCCAAACTTTACCGATATTGCAATAGAAGTCAATAAGCAAAATTTGGAAAACTTCTAAAATCGGACGCAAGTTCACGCCTACCACTCATTAACTTAAAATATAAAAATAAAAGCGATATTAAGTTTCGCATTAAAGACAATGTGCTGACATTTAATATGAAGATAGGCCCACACTAGCAAATACACTGAATCAAAAAATTTGGAAATGGGCGTGGCACTGCCCGCTTTAGAGCAATTAACCATGCCACCAAACTCTACCAAATTTGGTGCACACTTTGCATTTAAGTCAATAAAAAAATTTCGAAAATTCTTTAAATCGTACAAAAACCATGCCCACAACTCACAAATGGTAAAAAAAAAACAAAAATCAAAAAATCCGGTATTTATTAACAATGCAAGGTAGTGTACTCAAATTTGATAGACAATATTGGGTTTGTGGGTGTGTTACCTTAAAATTGTATTAATTTCTTTTTGTTTGTATTCAAAATAATAAACGTCATTTAAGGTTTCCCAATTATGTTATGCTAGCATACCCGGCTTGCTTTGATGCGCCAATAAAGCCACATTTTTTTAGATATCAAATGGTGCTATTGAGCTTAAAATATTCTTTATACCGCGTTCTAAAGGAAATATGTACTCACATACAGTGGCTCCAAGCCAAAGTCGGACACCGTAGAAAAAGTGTTCCTTCCTAAAGATGTTTGAACCAAAGCAATTAAAAAACAAGGTAAGATATTTTTTCAACTACTCATTTATTGCACTCTCAAAATATAAAAACAAAACATATAAATTAATTCAGTATTATAAAATATTCTTGTAAAACATCAAATAAGAGTAAGGTCAACGCACAAGCCAAACTCGAACAATCAATAAGTTTTTTGAAATATCGAAATATATTTTAAAAACTAATATTTTGTATGAAGACCTTTATTTTTAGTAATTATTTTGGGCCGGTTAGGCGTTGATTTAACTAATTTTTCGCAAAATCGAACCTAAGGTTTTTCCCATTCTTGTAATAAGATAGATTTCAAGTCATTTTTGCTTGAAACGGAATGCTGTCGAATTTTTGTGTTAAGATAGTCCCATGAATTTTCGATAGGATTAATATCAGGACTCTGGGGTGGCGTTTGCGGAACATGGAGGCTTTTGGTTGCACTTTGTAGGCCTTATGCTTTGGATCATTGTATTGGTAGAAATACCAATCATCACCGAGATCAAATTTTTCAAGACTTTTTGGAAAGTTTTCTCTTAAAATGTTAAGATAGTCATTCTGATTCGTTATGCCTTCAATAAAATGCAAAGATACTGGTCCAGAAGACGAAAATGAATCCGAAATCATTACCGATCCGCCACCATGTTTGACAGTTGGTCTCAGATTGGGCAGTTGGTCTTGTTTGTTGGTTTTGTAGCGCTTAATTATATCGTGAACAGTAGAATGACTTCTGTCGAGAATTTCAGTAATTTCACGCACAGATTTTCCATCGTTGGAATGCTTAATCACCAACCTTCTCAACATTCAATACTTGTTTGGGCTCTTTGTCTAGACATTTTTAAATCACAAACCGTAATTCCAACTGTGCATACATATATTAAAAAAAAACACCCGGGGAATTCCCGTTAGTCTGTTAAACACTATACTTGAAGTTGGTTGCAATTCTTCGACAGACTTGCATTTATTTAGAGGATAGTTGTCACTGTCTGAATTTAGCTTGTGCATTGAATTTACTTTCATTTGATGTTTTACTAGAATGTTTTATAATACTGAATTAATTTATATGTTTTGTTTTTATATTTTGGAAGTGCAATAAATGAGTAGTTGAAAAAATATTTTACCTTGTTTTTTAATTGCTTTGGTTCAAATATTTTAGGAAGGAACATTTTTGCTACGGTGTCCGATTTAGGCTTGAAGTCACTGTACATATATCTAATATGCGGAGTTATGAGGAACTAGGCTTTTTTTATAAGTATATATCGAATATCATATATCGACGTCAAATAGCCGGAATATTATGGAGAGTAGTACTTTCATCGCCAACAAATAACATATATGTACTTACTTACTTACTTAATTGGCGCAATAAACGCTTCAGCGATTTTGGCCGAAATTCTCCTACAATTTGCGGTGTGCGCCTTAATGTTGTAACACAAATTGAGGGACCTACAGTTTTACGCCGACTCCGTGACCGACTTACGGGATTTACCGAATGAAGCGCTACACATTCGGCGGCCTCATATAGCCCCGTTAAAATAACAAATATTGTAAATCTGCGTCAAGAATTTTCTTGCGAATTTATAAGGAATTAGGCTTTCTTATTGCATAGGGCGTGGTATTATATTTTTATATCCAAATATGATTTATCTGCACCGAATAGTTGCGGATACAAGACGTATTCAAATTTTACCTACATACATACATCCTATATTGGGCCCGAATACAATATTCATCTACTATAGAAGTTTCGCAAAGATCGGTTGAGTACTTTGGACGCCTATAAAGGAATCTCACCTTCTTTTTATATAAAATATTAGCTTTAATGAATTCAAGTGTTACAGAAAATATATAAATAATTTCAACATCAAACCTCGTCTGAAATCCCATGCAGCGATACTTTCTTTAACTTACAAATTCCATTTAGTTTTCTCTTTTACCATCTCACCCAAAGGTATTTTCAAAATAAAGCTCCTCCATTTGAGACCCACGCATATTCCCTTTGACCCCTAAACATACTAGGATTTATAAAGACAACAACAAAAAATTCACACTAATGCACGTCCTAGTCCAGTGTTAATCGTTCGAGATATAGATTTGCGCCTTTACAATAACATATTTGAAAGTATTTGACCCGGTATCCGCCGATGATGGCGGGAAAAGTAGATATTTGCTAGAGCAGAGCTGAAACAAGATTTGGCCTAACTGGGCGACTCTGATTGGTGTTAGTTAGCATGGCAACGACTTCGGGCTATGCTGTAATTGGAAAAATCTCTTAGACAATGTCATTTAAAAATATGAATAATTCAGGCGTGAAATTTTGAATACATTTACCATTGGAAACTTCATTTACACGATTTTGATTAGCTTGTAGCTTACAAATTATTATACAGTGAATATATTTTCAAAACTTTTCTAACGAAAATGCAATCGGTTTGAAATCAGATATACTTAAGTCCCACTTGCCTTAATTCTTCATGCAGAAGGTGGGGTAATGGACGCCTTAGCGGTTGAAAAGTCGTAATAATTAAAAAAAAATTAAATTGGGAGAGCTGGAAATGTGACGTGACGTTGCCGATCGCAACGAATTTAGTCTGGTGTGCGCCCCAAAACGCATAATAAGTGGGTAAAGCGGATGTGGTTATCACTCATCTCACATTGTACTTTTGGAATATGATAAAAGAATTTATTGGTCATATATAAGTGAAAGAGAAAAACTGCGTTTTTATTTGTTTCAATAAAATTTTATTATAACTTATATAACAAATAAGTCTTTTATTTAAAATTATTTTTATTAGTTATTAAATTAAAACTCATATTAAAAACGGTCGTAAATATTTAATTGTTTGATTTTATTTTAGTTTTATTAATGGGGTATGTCAAATCCCACCTAGTATGGCATGTAAGATTAGTCACCCGGTACATGGAGGGTTAAGTTTTGGTTGTTCAAGGTATTGTATCCATTTTGCACTTCTTGCTACCCTGCAAAAAATCGTTGGACCATGTGGTCCATTTGTGCTGTATTGGAGTACTTACAAATATGCTCCTCCGTTATGCAGTAGCGGACCAATTCATGTCTCTACACCAGCTTATTGCTACCCGATCACTGCTCGTGTTTTAACGATCGTTATCTCTATACGATCTTGATTGGGCTGTGTTGCCAAGAGTGAACAATGAAGATTTAATTAAGTACTAAAAATAAATAAATTGACAATCAAAGCGAACTTGTAGCCGAATATATATTTTTGAGAACTAGTAAAATGATCGAAGATAAATTTTGGTTATTTATACTTCAGTTGCATCTATATAAAGTGTCAGTTCCGTATGCGTAAACTCGTAACATCTTGCAACATACAGATGGTATCTATTATGGCAACCCTTGCATGATACAACTGCGCAACTGGTTTTAAGTATACAGAATTTTGAAAGTGAAATTGAGTTGCAAAGAAGGCCAGAGTGAGTTTTATTGGTTAATAAATTAAATTGAAATAATTATTATAAATTATTAAATAAAAAACAATATGCAGTGCAGTGCGCGTCACAGAAGACGAGTTATAAAATTGGAAAGGCAAAATTTTGCATTAAGATTGCAAAACGCAAATAACGTAACTGCGCAAATTGAATGCACCGATGAAGCAGCAGGATTCGAAAATGTTGAATCGGTTGGCTTCTTTAGTCATATACCGTCAAATGGAGAAATCTCGCCACATGAAGAATTAAATGGGGCAACAGACCAAAATAATTTTTGTTATAAGTATTTCATGCTGAAAATTGTAAATATTACAACTCGTAAAGTCACTTTTATTTCATTATTTCAAAATATTTTGAGGTGAATAAGCCGGAGAGGTACTTAAACGAGGGTAATTAGGAGAAGTGAAGTGGGAATATTTTTGGTAATTGTAAAAACCAATAAAATATACATATATTTATTTCAGCTGCACTAAGTCACACTACTCCAAATTCAGAAAAAGAATTAAGAATGGCACTTCAAGCTGTGAAAAAACGCCACTTTCGTCAAGTATCCAGCCAAAAAAAGAAAGAAGTCAATTAAGTTTAAGCTATGTACAGTTTATACATATATGCACGGAAATGTAGTTATAAGTAGTTGAAATAATTTTTTTTTTTTTAATATGTAGATATTGTGATGTGATGAATTTTTTTTTAACTCAAAATCTATGAATGCATAATTAGTAAGTTAAACGAAAAGCTATTTTTAAGTTATCTTACTGATTTTTTATAATGAAGAATTTTTAATTTTTTTCGTTTATAGTAATCATAAATATGTGATATGCTTTGATTTTAACAATAAGATTTTTAAGTATATATTTAATAAATAAAATATAGTTATTAAGACTGCTAAAATTTAAGATAGCGCAATTTGATAAGAAAATTTTCCTAAGTTTAATTTTAACTGTCTGAAATTTTTTGAAATGGATCGGTGAAATTGCGATTCTTTTCTTTGCTAAAAGTTTACTATTATAGTCAGCTAAAAGAGAAATATGTATAACGTTTGTATGTGAAAATTCTATCATGTCAAATTTTCCTTCAATATAGTTATCAAATTAGCACCCCTATTGCGAATTTCTATTGTCGAACATCGACAGTTTTTAAAGTGCCGATTTCTCTTTGAATTTTCTGCCGTGACTTTGTTTTAATAGCTTAAAATGTTTATTATCGTAGCTGTGGAAGGGTGGTAGAGTAAGAATTATTCACGGCCGCTAACTGACTGAGAAATCGACTATCAAAAAATTGTCAATAATCGACAATCGACACCCGCAATAGGGGTGTAAATTTAAAGTATTAAAATTTTTGTTTATGTTTCCAATATACGTGCATATAAGTATGTCAACATTTGTATTAGTATGAATAAAGGAAATTGAGTTTTCAATATAAATTTTATATTTTAAATTAGTTTTCCTTAAGCGGCAAAATAGGTAGTATCGAGACTGTTCCTCTGTAGATGCTCCATGGATTAATTACCTCAGAGTAGTTTCGAAAGTACTCTTCCGTAGGAACTCCTTGGAGTAATTACCTCAGAGTAGTTTCGAAAGTACTCTCCCGTAGGGACTCCTTGGAGTAATTACCTCAGAGTAGTTTCGCAAGTACTCTCCCGTACTTACTCCTTGGAGTAACCTCTTGGAGTAGTTTTGTGCTACTCTGATGTCATGCAGAGCTGGAGTATATGGTCCTGCCCTAGGACATCGCAATGTTAATTGGACCACATTTTTTATATGCAATGCGGTTAGTTTTGGAGTACTCTGTGGCCCTAAAGGAGTACTCTTTACATGCATACAGGGAGTACTCGCAGTTTTTGCAGGGTATAAGTGACACACATTCATACAACATTTAAAAACGCCTAAAAGTATACCACATATACTATACTATAATCCAATTCGCTTTTTGTTGTAGTGGCTGGACGTTTTTGTGTATTTAGCTAGTACCCTGCCAGAAAATTTGGTTTCAAATTTGTCGCTTGCTTAGAGTAAATAGTATATCGTAATTTATAAATATATTCACTCTAGTCCTTTTAACGTAGCACTGACCTGGTTTATAGTAATTTATAACTGTTGCGAATGTATTCAAAAAATTATCAGATCTTACAAATGGATACTGAACTGTGCAAACCGTTCCTCTTATAGAGCTGTAAGCTCATAGTGCATTTTTTTCCGAGGTCTACCAAATATGAAAATTTCCTGTTTGCCAAATCTGGACTAAGGAAACAAAATTTTTTGACTTTAAAAATGTTAAAATATAATTTATTAAACACATATCAGAAACCATGTAACAAAATTTTCAAACCTTTTTCACGACAATTCAACAAACTTACAAAAAACTTTCAAACTTTTTAATCCAAATTTTCAGAAACTTTCGGGCATGCAGTGCTATGATCATTTCAATTCTATTATAAAAAGGTGCACGTTTTGGTAGTATTTTTTGCTGAATGTGTTGGGTATTTGCCTCCATATTTCGAATATTCAAAAATATATCGAAATAAGGCATTTCAAAAAATAACTTTGAAGCCGTTTTTCTTGTGGCTTTGATTTTTCCACTTATGATGCTCTTCTAGTAAACAAGCGATTTGACTTGTTTAATTTCGTAAAGGTAAACTTATTAATATTGTTATCGTCTACGTATCAATATCGCTTTCGTTAATATCGTAATCACTACGATATTTATGAAGTTGTAGATATCGATACTATTGTGAAAAACCAAACAGCTTTAGTTCATTTCAAAAAAAGTAAAAATATTCATCAAAAATACATTTGAAAATTCGACTAAGAAACTTTTGTAGGACAAAAAGCATTTAAAACAATGAAAATACTTCCATTAATATAACCACGAGTCAAATTCACTTAACACAGTTTTGTTGATGTTTGTTAATTTAGAGTTATTATAACAAAATATAATTGTGATTAAATCAAACGCACTCTTTATTTAAGCTTGTGGGATAGCGCAAACAAAAATTTAAAAATTCATTTGAAAACAAAAAGCAAACGATTGAATATATATCAATTTAGTTATACAATTTCAAAAAAGGTTAATTTTAAATTAATTCTTTTTATTATTAGCAACGCAATGTCAAGAAGTTTAATGAGGAGATTTTGTCTATGAAATAGCAGTTATAAATTCTATTGCTTTAACTATTGTTGCTTTTAGAAATTTCCAAACATAAAGTAATATAAAAAACGGGACCTTTTATTTTTCATACAATTTTTTAACAAATCCTTGCTTCTAAGAGTACATTTTTTGGCTCCATATTCATCAATACTGCGGCAATAGAGTGTGAAACCAAAATTTCATATACAGTGACGAACAAAATCGTTCATATTGTGATTTTTCATCTTCTCGTGAACTTTTTTTTATATTGAAATCTACTAAGTATGTAGGTAGTAAAAAAAACTTTTTCACATTTTTATAGCTCATTAAATTTTAGTACAGCGTGCGCCATCAGTTCCTCCGCTATGAGAATGTTTAATAACTTTCGGAAGAAACCATAGATTGAAAATAATTGTGTTCTTATTTAGCTCAATCTATTACAATTTATGTGAACTACTTTTTATAACTCAATATCGATTAATTAGCCACCTGTATTCACCAGCGGAAACTGTGCTCTTTTTTTGGGCATTTTCCGTCACCTCTCAGTCGGTATGTCATCGACACGAATATTGCTCTTGACCTCGTCTTCTGGTCTCCTGGTGCCTGGCGTAAACTTTACTCGATAAATAAATCTACAAACAGAAGTACGAGGGGGTTAAAAAGGGGGATCTTGGTAGCCAATCAATATCGCCTCTTACCGATATCACATGTTTAGGGAATTTTTGTTGCTAAAACCGCATTGTTTGGTTTGCTGGGCGGTGTGAGACCCCGTTTTGTTATAAACCTTTTCACCCATTTCCGGATTCCAAAAATCTGCCAAAATCCACCGATATCGTTTACCATCGACTGTTTTGCTGTCCTTGAAAAAGTTTAGCCCAATGATGGTTGGTTTTTGCGCACTCGCCGGCCCAAACAGTCACATTTTAATTTTGTAATCGTCTTTCTTGAATCTCGTGATTTTAAAGGATTGAAGTTTTCGGAACGCGTCTAACTGCTATTCCAAAATTGACGCGTCAAGCGTCAACTAACTGTCCAAATTTCTCTGACCCATGCAATTTGTAGCTTCCAACAATAACTCCGCGCTAGTGCCTATCAAATGGATTTTTCAATTTTAACATTGCTTTAGGTGAGTGAAAAAGAGGCGAACAAAAATGAGAGAGAGGAAAAGGTAAATAAAGTAAAACGCCCACAGCGAACTTTGAGGGAATAAGAAAATGTTACCGCAATTTAAGTACCCTAGTAATCTAGTAGTCTATGTAAAGTGAGAGTTTTGAGTTATTCGAAATTCGAGTTGGTTTTTTATGTTTTCTTAAAAATTTTTGTCTCGCGAACTTTTTTCATAACACAAATATTTATTCTTAAAAATGTGCAAAATGTGTTGGCATGGAAATTTATCACAAATTAAAGGTAGTTTAGTTTTTAAATATATACGTAGCAAGAAAAAAGCTCGCCAAAATATGGAAAAGTCTCAAAACTTAACGATAATTTTTAGTCAATTGAAATTTTACTTTTATGATACTAGAATTGCACAAGATATAAAACTGCATACCCACAAATTTTATAAAAATTTCATTTAGAAAGTTTAAATTTTGATTTAAAATTTTTTGAATTCTTATAAATTGTGTATAATGCTTGAAACTTTGATTTAAACTGTTTTTGAACTATATTTAAAAAAAAAGGTTCATTTGCTCTAATTGACCAAACAATATTCGACTAATCAAAATGTTTTCAAGCCAAATTTTTCCTACAGGGGAGTTATCATTGTCTGTCTAAAATTAGATTTATTTACAAAAAATACATAAACGAATGAACAAAAGGAACGCGCAAAAACAAAACCAAACGAGTGCTTACTTGCGTAAGGTATAGAATTATTATATACATATATCGAGTATATAAAAATAATAAAAATAATAAAAAAAAAATCTAAATGTAAAAAATGCCTTTAAACAAAAGCGAATTCCAGCCAGCTGTTCTGATAAGATTGGCGAGCGGTCAATTCGAAATGACAAGAGTCTCAGCATTTAGTTATGGTCAAAATACAAATTAAACAACAACTGAAAATAGCGCGTATAATTAAATTATAAAAGCATATTTGAAGAAAAAAAAAGAAGATTTTTCTGAGCTTAAAACCCAAACACGAGGAATTGGAAATTATGAAACTGTTTCTCTGCATATGTCTCCTGCTAACCATCTGCCTCGGGGGCATTGTACAGTTACAACAGCCCTCAATGGCCGACGGAAGGGTGATTTTTTACACTAACAAAAACCAAACCGATGCAAGCAGTATTTTCGCAATACATCGACGGCGTTGTCGATATGTCATGGATCATCTGGGCCGTTGCCGCAATGTAAGCTATGGCTCTGGATTATTAACTGCAGTGTTGGAAATTAACTTAAATTAATTTCTATTTACAGTTTGCTTGAATGAGAAACGCGTGTTTTGACTTAGTGGTTTATACAAAACAAATATGACCTCGGCGGCGACCTTGTAAAGTGGATGGAGATTCGAATAACTTGACATTTATTTATTTGCAAAGATTTTATTCTAATTTATAAACTGCAGTAGGCGGCGACATATACAAATATACATATGAAAAATAAATAGCGACTCGTTGAAATAATAAATGTGTGAAATCGTTATCAAGTTTTGTGAAATTATGTAAAACGTCACAAGGTAAATAAACTGGTAGCGACGAAAGAGTAACAGCGTGTATATTTAAAGTGTCTACAAAGGTATGTAGGTAAAATCGAGATACGGCGTATCCGAATTCCCAACAATGACTCACTTGTATTGCTTGAATTTCAACACCTTGGGAAATGTGCCTATAAGAGGAGGCATCTACCTATGCGCACACACACACATATATACATGTGCAAAAAATGATTATAATGTCATTTTTTGTTTGTTTGTAGATTAGGCTGGATCGGAAGAAAAAAGTGAAGAATTATCTTTTAGCTGAAGGCCTACATCGAGAGGTAAGTTTTTTGACCCAGTCATGTGCAAAAAAATGGGAGTTTTTTTGTAATCTTATTTATATTTTAGTCTCAACTTCAACGAGTATTGCTTGTGTACATTATTCGGTAACTATTTTCGATTGCTTTTTGTTATATTCGACTGATGAGCGGTATCCCCGCCTTACATTTCAGCCGAGCTCACTAATCTTCAAGTTATATATAAGATTTATGCCAATGGCAACAACGAATGCAATTTTTGAAAATTGGAAACCCAAATTTGAGGTCAGTTTGGTGTCACCACGTCAAGTTTTTTCATAAACTTAAAAATAAAACGGCAATAGCATATAAATAGACAAATATGGACTGCTCAAAAGAAGCTGTTTGTTTTGTGGAGCTCGTAGTCGCGTAGTTGACGTAAATCTGAACATCAAAGTCGAATACCACATATCGAAAAAAACGGCGAAATAAATATAAAAATTACACTGTGCAACAACCAGCCGAGGCTTTTTTAATATTTTCAGAAAGTATACCTGTAACAAAACTCTCTATGGAGTTTCAAAAGTAAACTTTTCAGGTGTCCGGCCTAAGTGGTTTTTAAAACAGCGGAAAATGGTTTAAATATATGATATACCGAAATAAAGGGGTAACACATTTATAATCCAATTTGACGGGGAATATTTTCCTGGAATATCTTAACCCATTAGCTCCCACCCAAGAGCGTCCTGCTGATACTTACTTTAACCCTCAAAAAATAAAGTTCTTAAGTCGCTGGAAATTAAAATGTTTTAGAGAGATATTCGCCGAAAATTATTTTTAATTTGACAGACCTTTTAAAAAATATTTTCTAAATTAAACTTTCTTAAACTTATTTAATTTGACACCAGCATTTGAGTTAACCTATCAATATAATTGAATCACCCATTTTAAACAGGTGGCAACTCTCTTAAACTGTCTCGTTATTAAGTTGAAAAGACTGGGATATTTCACTTCCTTAAGAAGGCAGACATCCAAAAATAATTACGAAATTAAGTTTTTTCAAACTTTTTCGTTTTACACGCATATTTGTTATAATTTATCATTTTAAGAAGGTGACAACAATTTATTAAAATATTTTTAGCTTAGAAATTAAATTAAAATTAAGCTTTCTCAAGCCTTTTTGGTTATAATTTCGTTTAATTTATTAAGTTAATTGAATACGTATTTAAATAGGTGGAAACCTTCTTTCAAAGCATTTTTACATTTTTTAAATAAAGCTTTATTAGAGATCTTTGGCTGACCCGCATATTATGATACGTATTTCAATTACATAATCCTCCTATTTCGAGTTTAATTGTAATTTTTTAACAAGTTTAGAAATAAAACATTTACAAAATGATTTCGATTGATAATTATATCGTAATACTTAGTTCTACTTATTAAATAATTTAAAACTAAATCAATTTTAGAACAGCCGGCAACCTTCTTAAAACACCTAAGAGATAATGTAAATATTTGGCGATTTTTCGTAGAACGGGGAAGGAAAACAACAAACAAAAGTTCTGTCTCAATTATATTATGGAAACCAACTTGCCGCTTCAATCTGGGACGCCGAAATATTTCGCAGAGCTTTTTGACGAAAGCTGTAAGTTAGGGTTACCATTGGCGAATGGAGTGAACTCTTAATGCGCATCGGTTTAACGCACAGATTTTGATATTTCTTATAACTAGCGCATAATTTAATTAATCAAGTATTTTCAAAAGGTGGCAACGCTCTTGTTAAAATATTCGCACACTTATTCACCCTAATTTTTTTTGGTGCCCCTATAGAGATACAAATTAAAATAAAGCAATTACCTTAATTGAAGTTTAATTTGACTTTTGAAACAGGTGGCAATTCTCGTTACTGTACTTTGGAAATTAAGCCTTTTTCACCGTCAACACCTCCATCATAATAATCCATATCAAAGTAAGAAAAATGGAATTTTCATTCTTTAAGCAAATATAACTAATTTAGAATTTTCAAACAGGTGGCAACACTTTATTTAAATATTTTCAAACTGCACTCTTTTTTAATCTCGTGTTTCTGACATCCATATAGTGACACAAACTTAAATAAACGAATTAACTGAATTCAAGTTACAGTTGATTTTTAAACAGGTGACAACCATTATTAAGGTCGTTTGGAAATGAAGCCTTTTTATCCTTGGCACCCATCATAACAATTCATGTCAAAATAAGAAAAAAATCAATTTTCTTTTATTTTTAATTTTAGTTTCCATGAAATAAAAACTAAACCAACCTTTTTTTTTCTATATGTAGGTGCCAACTCTGCCTAATGTGCAAACACGCATATTTACATTACTTTGGATTGCTTTTTTTTGTACTAATTTTGTCTATACTTGCTAAGTAAATATGCTCTGCGACGCCAAATACCTCATGTTCTGATCACGGAAATATTCCTATAGCGTGGCTTTTGTAAAACCAAACATAACGTACTAATACTCGTACTGGTACTCGTACGTGTGCTGTCGTTTTAAAGTCCACAAGCTAAATTTTTCATACCAAGCATTTATGACGTCAGCGGGAAATTCTAAATTTTTTAAGATTTATTTCTTTCGTTACTTTTTTTTGTACGTTAAAGAGTTTTGTGGTATCGTAGAAGGTAATTATGATTTAATTATGAACTTTTGGGTAGTGACAGATGACCACAATAATTTTAGATGGACTAACTGAGCTTGCTTGAGAAATTAGAAATGGCACTGCTGATCGCACTACCCCGAAATCGGTTAGTCTCCAAACCGAACTTGACAAGGGATGACGGAAAGTCATTCCAATATATATCAAGTTAAAAATAGTTCAAAGACTCAGAAAAAAGTATACCCATACCAAATTTTTCAGCAAAATTCGTCCAACACCTACACATACTGCTATTTTCACTATCATACTGAAGTAAAAAAAAAACAAAATATTTTTTCATATTTTCCGCTAGTTTAAATGAGTACGCAGGCCGGAAAATCTTCGAATTTAAACTGCTAAAAAATCCTTCGCTATAACAAAACAGAAGTTCTAAAATTTTGTAACTAACAAAACACTCTAAAATCCAGCACAAATTATAGAAAATGGAAAAGTAACTTTTTAACATTCTACACTTCGACTTATTGTGGACTTTGAATTTTTTTCTATCGTTTGAGGAGAAATACATCTAGAGGCACGAACACAGAGGTTGAAACAAAACATTTTTTGCAATAGTGATAATTGAAAATTAACAAATTTTTTAAACGATGCTAACCGCAAATTTCATCTGAGATAAACAAACCACACATTTTCTTACTCAAGAGGCTTTTTTTTTATCGTAGATAGACTAAAATATTTGCGATATTCGAAAATTAACCTTTTAAAACCGGCTCCTAAAAAAAAATACGATTTTTAGAAAAAAAAATCGTTGTTGCAGTCGAAAAGTGATGAAACATGATTTATTTTTGAAATACTTAGTCAATAGAGAAATGTTCTTTATGCTCTTTAAATGCATGTTAGATGATGTAAATCGGCTGATTGTTTTTGTTTTTTTTTTTATAATAAATAACACCGTTTAAAGTTCGCGTTCAAAAACTCGGCGCCACTCACTTCCGAGAAGCATCTCTTCCATAATTTCGAGAATGAAACTTGGATATTCTTGGACGATATTTTAAGTCAATATATCTTTCGATTAAAACAATAAAAAAACCGAGTTGTTGAAATGTCTAAATGTACTTCCCACCTTAAATAATTTTTTTAATTGTACCAATAAATTTTGTTTTTCAGCGAATTAAATTTAAGAAATGCCTAAAATTATAACTCCTTATCCGTTACCAGTTAACACTGAGAGTTCATTTATATCAATTTAATTTACTCAGATCACACAAATATTTTAATATCACAGTTTAACTTATAATTCAACTTAATCAATATTTTAAACAGGTGACAACCCCTTTTATATATATATTTTAATATAAACTATTTCATTAAACAACAGTAACTTAATATTTCATTTAATATATTATTTGATATAAATTAAACTTTTTCAACAAGTGGCAACTATCTTTGAAAACAACAGAGCCCAGGACAGCTTTTCCCCGCTGCCAATTCTTCCTGCTCGGCCGCTTGCCCTTCTATTTGCATACTCCGCGTGTTCAACAACTCTTAAGGGAGGAGGGCCTTTTCCTTTACCTTTTTCTTCCGGAGATTCAATATAGGTGCTGGATGGCTTACTAAGGGTACATAGCCCATTCGACTTTAAAGGGCTTCTGTAGACGATAGACCTCTGGCAGTGAGGAGATGTTACCGCAGTGTTCACGCCATGTGGCCTCTTGGATCTCTAAGCTCTTGATTATAGAAGGCCTTTAGGGCGGACTTGTGGGCGGTCTAATCGCCTATTTGTTTTGTCCTATTAAAAACATATCTAGCTTTATGTCTCATTTTCCGAGTTTGTTGTTCCGTCAGGGAACATTACTTTTGGAATCTCATCAGCCTCATTCGGTAGCTCTCTTCAAAAGCTGTTTTGACGATGACTGTAAGTTACTTAGCCAAGGCCTCAAGTTCATGAACCGTGGTATATTCCCCTCCTGCTCTACATATCATCGAAAAAGTTCCAAGTTGGTATATTTTCGATTTCTATGCACTTGTTGAGTTTTCA
The DNA here is from genome assembly GCA_951828415.1 of Anomoia purmunda. Lineage (NCBI taxonomy): Eukaryota > Metazoa > Arthropoda > Insecta > Diptera > Tephritidae > Anomoia > Anomoia purmunda. Next base: position 19,775,470 of record OX639995.1, read on the forward strand.
TATGGGTCTCAATATTTTATATTCACAATATTAAGGCATTGGTATATTCATACCAAATATTACCAAAAATAAATAATTTTTGCTTTGCAGAGGGTTGTTTCCCCGCCACCACATGACTTCAAAACTATACCTACATATATGACGTAATATACCAGGTGTTTAATAAATCGTTGGCACCTTTCAACGTTGTGCCATGAATCACGGGTTTATTATAAATTGTCTATCTATTAATATGCGTGACGTTTCAATATTGACAAATCATGAAATTCCGACATTATATTTATTTAAATGGTATTTACATAATTTTTTTGCCTTCATTGATAGTTGGATGTATCGGGTGTTTTTTTTTTAGACTGATAGAACTTTTGATAAGAATAGCTGTCACTTGACAGCTGGACAGTTTCGTTTTGACATTTCTGTTCAGCAGTTCAGTTCAAATCATCATGGAAAGAATGACGCCGCAACAACGTTTACAAATTGTGGAAATTTACTTTATATCAGTGGACTTTGTCCATCCACAACATGGAAATTCAAAATTGACCTGATCGCATCCGATTCACCAAAGCTAGTCGGGGCGAACATATGCCAGAAATCGTTCTTAAATATTAAATGTCATGAAAATGTCTTTCAAACAAAAAAAATTTGGCATCACACTTCTTTTGTTTTTGTGTTTTATTTCAATTTCAAAGTTTTATCTGTCAAAAAAAAACACCCTTTAGATATGTACGCACGTATGTATAATGAGATAAATCAATGCTCTGCTAAGCCGTAGTTCCCAAACTTTTTTAGCAGCTCATGACTCTTTCAAATACATAATAGTGGGACACAGCTCATATGCAAACTTTTGAGCGAAAAACAGGAGGAAATATGTATTCTTTTTAACTTTTTCAAAATTCTTATACATCTATGTATATGAAACACATACCCACGGCGAATCCATACAAGGTGGTGTTATAAATACAACTACAAAATTCCTATGTATTTTGTTTTTGTTTCTGCGTAAGAGTTGTCAAAATTTAAATACATATTGTTTTTGCTTTTACGGCTTTTGAGAGCTCATACGCAAAAGCAAAAACAAAATACATGTATGTAGGTGAATAAAAAAAATCAAATCAGCTGCCCTTATGCCATCACCTTCTATAAATTCGCCATGCACATATGTACCTAAATAATTTTTTTATTTATATAGGAATAATTTTCCGTCATCCCTTGTCAAGTTTGGTTTGTAAATAAAAATAAAAAAATGAATGAAAATAAATTTGTTTCGGTATATTATTCACGGTGTACTGAATACTGAAGGTGACGCCTTTAGAAGTACCGCTACTTTGGTTTTGCCGGGTTTGACAATTCTCAACTTCAACTAGACTAAGCTTTTTTCACAAATTAAGAAAAAGAGACACTTTTTTTAGTATTTTGCGAATTTATTTATTAAATGTCTGCCTATAAATTCATACTTTTACGCTTTAGAACAATTAGAACACGTTTTTCAATGAAATATTGGAAGTTGTTCAATTTTCTCTCTCCCGTATTCTTGTTTACTAAAGGCGAGATCTGTCATTTCACCGCCGGAAGGCGCAATCTTGTATTCTATCATTCTTGTATATTATTGGTTTATTGCAGAAGGACAAATCGTGCGAGTCAGTCTGCTCTAAAGAAAGGGAATGTATACATAACGACATCGAGACACAAGTCTTCTGAATCATCTGGCTATCCGCAACAAAATAACATTGTGGTGGATTCCGACGTATGAGGGGTTTAAAGGCAATAAAAGGGTTTGGCAAAACTTGTCAACAATATCCGCTTGGTCCAGAGATTTTCTGTGGAATATCCGAGGATTCGACTGTAGGACTAATAAAAAGTATCGGTTTATAACTCTTGGGCGTAATAAAAAGGGTAAAATGCAATCCAAGAGGTTTATATCTCCATATCGGAAGATTTCCGAACGACTTCTGCATCTCAACTAGGAGAGTTTAAGAACTCATAAATACGGTTACCTCATACATAGGTAAGCTCAGATATCATCTTCGTAAGATGGGTCTAGCTGAAGAAGCGGGTTGTAGATTTTGTGGGTTGGCTGATGAAGCTGAAGAGCTTGTATACTGTTATTGCCACGTGTTACGTATAAGTCTTCGACTCACACACCATGGAAAGCGTCTATCATCTCCACCCCAAAATCTGGGATATCTCACCCTTCAAAGTGGTAAACTTATTAAGTTGAAAAAGAAAATATTCAAAAAAAGAAGTGGAATAAGCGCAGAAAAAGCAAATTGCTTTTTTTTCGTCAGCAAACGGGTGGTGTTGTCAAAGCGATAAAAAGAGGACTAGCGATCCCCGGATGAGGCAATCTTGTATTCTACCACTCCTGTCCGTTTATAAATGAACTACACGTGGACACGATGAGCAATACTAGGAAAAATATAAATATGAATACGAATAAAACAGTTCAAAAATGAACTACTATGAACAACCAAGAATCGTCAGAAACGTTTTTTAACATTCGTCGGATAATTTCGCATACTTTAACACAATTGAAGAGACAACAACAAAAAAAACTCGCAAAAAACTAGCTGGTTGTTCCTTTACTATCCACATCGAGTATTAGAGTGATCGTATGCTAATATAATATCAAACAGATACGCTAAACATAAAACAAACCAATATAAATTTTTGGACTTTAAATCAGACTTTACATGTAATTTATTATTATTTTTAAGCAACAATAAAATTGATTACATTTATTTTACGATAATATTAATTTGTGAGCTCAAGGCCAGTGTATAAGGAAAAGTATATTGGAAAAAAGACAGCAACAGTCAGGAGTGGTAGAAATTATAGCTATTTCGGAGATCACCACATCTCCTCATCAGATTTCTGTCATGATTCTACTGGCATTCGAACCAACAACCTACGACTTGCTGGGCAAGTGCGTAGCCAATGGACCACAGCCGGCATGTAAGAAATATTGAAATAATAAAGCAATCACGCTGATTTGATTTCGCTGTAACCGTTAAATGTCATATATCGTCGCTCGCATGACCAACTAACGGAACTGACATTTACAAAATTTTACAGGAGAGCAGTTTTAATATTTTTGACCCTTTATTCCATTGTCCCTGTCGAAAGGTATGCATGATATTTTCAGTCTGCTTTTCTAATTATGTACTCTGACGTCTACTCTTCAATATTATTATGGCAAAATGGTATTATATTGGATTTTAATGCGATTTTTTGATTGCAATGCACGACGGATGTTGTGACATTTTTTTTTGCCTAGTTGCAAATACGTTTTTTTTATTTAAAAAAAAAACAGGATTTTGAATTGAATTTTTTTTTAATCTTTATTGGACTATAGATATGAAATACAAAAATAAAAAAATTTAATGAAAAAAATATTTGTAATTAATGAGGAAGGGATTTATAAAAATTTGTATGTTCACATAACTTGATTACTGGCGTATCTCCAGTAGTAAGCGATACTAAATCTTCGTATTTATTTTGAGGTATTTTAGGAGGAGTTGTGTTTAATTTTGAAATCTCTCCCGTCAATAAACTGACAACAGGGCGTTTTAGAGTCAAGGATCTATAATTTTTGTCTGTATGTTTATTTTTAAAAAACAATTTGAAAGGTTCTCCTTTTTCTACTCTGTACTCAAACATTTCGGTCCAGTTTATTGGTTCTCCTGAGTCGTCTTTTCGAATGGATAATAGTTTAAGATCGGTCGACAATTTCTTGAAATTTAAAAAATCAGAATAATCCATGGTAACTACATCGTATGGCTTCTTTATCCGCGCCAGCCTGAATATTGGGTTTAGTTGACTTGGAACATGAACATCACCACTTTTCTTTAAGGCGTAGGAGATAGCGCTGTGGGCAGAATCTCCTTCGTTTTGTCCATGGCAAGGTACCGATATTCTTAACTCTATTTCTTCAATATTAGTTGAGTTGTTTACTATATATAGTAAAGTAGCAACTGTCACTGAATTTTTGTTCTGACCACTACATCCGTCGGCAAACAGATAAACTTTTTTGCAGCCATTATTGTCATACTTCTGAAGAAAATGATAAACAGCAGTAGACACTTCAGATGCGCCTCGTTTGATAATTCCTTCGTGCCACGTGTAGCAAGAACAATCACCAGATGCAATATTATAGAATGTCAAATTATATACAGAAAGGCGTCTCTTATAAAATACAGCATTGCCCATTGAAATTGGAAGACTTATGACTTGCTGCATGTCAAAAGTTGCGCACAGAATTGTCGGGTCTATTTTAGCGGCTTCTTTACATCCATTTCTAATTAGTCGAAATTTGTTTTTTTCCTCATTGTGTATTTCAAACCGTTTGCTTAAATTATTTTTGACTTCTTCAGTTCCTTTATGATAACTCATACATAGTCCACACTGATCTTTTTTGGGCCGATGGAATGACAAATTTTTTGTTTGAAATATCTTTCGATAAGTCGAAAGGCTGGCAACAGCGCCCTCTCCAATTTCCTTTGTAAACAAACTATACATTTTTTTTATTGTCAGATCGCCGTTAAGGTACTCTCGAGTCGAGTTGTTACGGCAATAATGAGACTCCACTCGTGGAAATCTATCAATATGGCTTTCCACTTGAAGAGTTATAAGTCGATCTCTTTCGATGTAATTTTGACGACGACCTCCTCGTTTATCTTTGTCTACAACTCCTGTTGAGGTAATTTTAGACATCGCTGTCCTGACTACTTGTTCGGAAACAGCTAGTGTATTTAGGAAAAAAATTTACAAACTTGTTTACGTACGCCATTTAATGGAAGGTATTATTTCTGACTATTTTTTCTTCTTGTGAGCGGACCAGCTGTCTTACGTTTTGTTGAATTTTTTTCAATATACCGTACAATATATTTCCTTTGGAATTGCAATGATCCCAATGCCCAAAAGTCTTTAAATATTAACTGACGAGTTTGTTCGGAAAAACAAAAACAGCTGCGGCTTTCTTTTTACAAAGTTCTATATTGCACGTAGGACCCAGTATTCGTTTAGGTATTGTTTTGTTATGAATTCGGGTCTGATACTCCGTTCCAGAGTTCTTCAATTTTTGTGCCACTTTCTTTTTGTTGGATTTGGTAGCTTTATGTTTTTGAGCATGAGATTCACCACCTTCTACTTCATACATTTCAGGAAAATCATCCGACGTTTCTATGGAGTGCGAAGTTCCTGGTAAGGGATCATAATGCGTTTCACATGTTATATTTATGGCAAAATGAGTAGAGCAGAGCAAACAACCACATTTAAAGCAGGAACTGATAACATTTCTGCCGCATCCTAGAACTTCACAAGATTGTTCCAATTTTTCTGCCATGTTTAAGACCTTCACTAAGGAAATTCTACATTTGTTTTTGATTTAACAAAATATTTGTACACTTCTACTTACCTTTTATTATGCCACTATTCCTTTTGATAATAACACTTAAAAGATTTTTTAACTACACGTGTACCAATGAACATTACAATTGATGAGAATCGCACGACATTATAACGGTAAAAATTATGGCACATAATTGCAGTAACATGTGTTTTTGTTCTTCTTCTTCCTTTTGAAATAATTTGGCAGTCACTGTTGATATGGCGTTATCACTGACACTGCAAAGCATTGCCACTACAAACCATTGCCTTTCGAAATAGTTAAATAATATTAAATTTAGTTGTTTAAGCACTTAACAATGATATTCGATAATATTTAGTATTAATATCCGAACATTTCTTATGACTTCCGAAAACTGGATATTATCCAGGACACCCTAATGTTTATTGGCTCATTTATATTTTTATACCCTACCACTCTGTGGAACAGGGTATTATAAGTTAGTTTTGCCCCAAATGTTTGTAACACCTCGAAATATGCGAGCTAGACCCACCTTAAAGTATACCGATCGGCTCAGAATCACTACCTGATTCGATTTAAGCATGTCTGTCCGTCCGTCCGTCCGTCTATATTATAGTAGGCCACGCCCGACTTTAGCCTTTCCTTACTTGTTTTATAAGAATACTGTAGTGCATGCATTTTGTTGGCATATTAAATAATATCTTGCAATAATATTGGAAAATTTCTTTATAAAGTATAGCAGTAGGTATTAAATTGCAGTTACGATAGTTAGTGAAAAATTTTTTTTGGTCCATCTGCAGATACGTTGAAAATGTTATGGCGTTTTCTGAGATAACGGTACTATATACAATCACATAATTTACACACAAGATGCGACATGCCTAAAGAAGTCCCATAGTGATCCTAACTCAATTTCGGAAAAAATGTCAGTTCCGTTAGTTGGTCATGCGAGCGACGATATGTCAATGTGCTCTATGTTTGACAGCGGAAATTCGCGGTGGAATATTCGCCGTTCGCCCGTAGTCAGCGTAAGCTTACGTAAAAAATTTTAAAACGCATAAAACCGCTTCAACATTTTAATTGAATTCAAGAATTATAGACTAACTTTATCTAAATTTCGCAAGGTTTCTTCACAGGGTGAGCCTCAATATAAGGCTTTAAATTACAATTTTGAACGATTGCAAAAATTTGGTTAAAATACTTATCTAATTCGACAACTATAAATACGTCATAACTATTACAATCAGCTCGAAGAATATACAAGGTTTCAAACAAAAATATTATTTTTTATGAGCACAATTAGTATTTAAATCTCAAAGTGAGATTGTGAAACTAACTTAAGGAGATTAAGTTTAATCTGTAAGTAACGTGTTCGAAAAATTCAGAGCGTTACACAATAGTACCTACTTTTCTATCCCTGATTAGCACGATTTTTGTAACAGATAAGTGATTTTTCTTCAAAAACGTAGAAGTGGAAATCTTAAAAATTTAAAGTAGCCAGTGATATACCAACTCCGCTCTGAGTAGCGAGTTTGTGAAAAGTGCAAGGGTAGAAGACTTTCGGCTATTGTACTGCAATGTTCATATCTCAAGATCCATCCACTCTAAAACCTATTCTGGTCCCCCTAACGTATGGTGAATTAAGAAAACAGGGATGTGTTATGATGGTAAGTCAAAAACAGCTGGTTCCCTCTCAGTCGCGAATATTTTTTTAATCCTAGATCATTGGAATACTTAGAGCATATTTTACATTTAGATGTCAGAAAAGGCGAAACTAGAAAGTGGAAATAAGAAGATATGGTGGTAGCAGTTATGACTCTGCGCAAAGACGGCTTGGGAATTTTGCCAGCGCCTAAAATACTCATATACCAGGTGCCAGATACAACTCTTCAGCGAATGTCTCGAAGTCATCTTTTACGAGTTAAATTGAGTCGAACACCAGTATTCAGTGAAGAATAGCAGCAGGATATCATGAGTTATTTGCCTGAACTAGAGTATTGATACTGCGGTTGCGCAAGAGATGGCGTTCTTTCCTTAGCTGTTCAGCTCGCAGTAAGAATTATTTTTCCATTACTAACTTATTATTAATGACTTAATTGTTTTCTTAAAAAAATTTAAATATATGAACTGTTTCCTTAATTTAATTTATTTGAAATACAATTATCGACGTACAATACACCGCATTATATACACCAAATTATACTTTAATTTTCGAGAAGGGTCCGTTTTCGATTTTTCCGAATTCCGTGATATATTTTTCCACTAATTGATATTCACTTTTCTTCCCAAACTATCCACGAGGATAATAATTAATAATTGGTTATTATTAATAAAATAATCTATTACTCAAAATGAGCTATGACTATGAAATTTCATAGTAAAAAACTCCTATACAGTCCGGTAATTAATTTGCCACTCTACGCTGTTATATGTAACTATTTACATACAAATTAGTTACGTCATGACAAACGAAAATAAAAATATACGAAGCATTTTTAATACAAAGTACATGATGTGACAATTTCGTTTTTAAACCTAGTATTCGTTTAAAAAATGCCTGTCTGAAAGGAGCTAAGCACGCCCTACTCTAAAACACTTTTGGCTGAAAGACATCGCGATTCTGGTACTATGTATCGTAGCAAGTATTTTTGCCCAAGGAACCATTCCTCTAAAATGACTTTGGAGTCCCCAACATTTTTTTGGCAGTTATTTTCAAAAATACTATAAAGTTGATCAATTTATTATTTTTTATTTATTATTATTTATTTTTGTTTGCAATTAAAATACACTAGAATCGCGATGACGGTTTGAACATTTTTAATTCACCCACCCTACTATCCCTATATCGAAAATCTCTCTATACAAAATTTTTCTTCACACTGTTGCGCCTCCCTATAGCGAATTCCCCTCTATAATGATTTATAGAAATGCATCTTAAAAATTTAAATATTTATTTTTTTTTGTATCTAGGCTAGAAAATAATTAAATATCCGAATATAAAATTGCGTCCAAATTATTATGAATTTGATGGAAATATTAATCTTCGTGGTGCCATAGATTTTTTACCAATCACTCTAGCGCGTGGCATTGCACACTTTGGGAACCCCTGCTTCCATGGTCATTAACACGTCTTGGTTGCGTCGATTACAACATAACAGTATAACAAATTAGGCCGCGGAGTCACGAGATAGTTTGTACTTTCCAGTTATAAACGTAATGTGACGTGATTGGAGACAACGAAATGAAAGTCACATTTTATTATGACGGTTATAGTTTTATCAATTTCGGCAAGTTTTAGTCAACTCACTGCGTTTTCCCCAAATTGATCACATTTTTGTGTTTTGTGTTTACATTTTTTTTTAATATCTGTCATAATTGGTTCGCTTGGGTTCTTCAGAAAAGTGGTGATCAATCAATATCATTAAGCAGGTAGTGAAATTTGAGGCATTGACTATGTACACTCCCAGTAGGAATTTTGGCAATGTATTGCTTTTAAAGCAAACGAAAACTTGTAGATTGGTAAAGGTAAATTATGTCACGTGCATCAAAAGAATCGAATTGCGTATGTGATAAATCAAAATAATATATTTTGGTATTATTTTTAAAACATGACTCTGTAGTGCAGTTGGCGTACCTGAAATATTGCGCATTGCGCTACAACCGCATGATATTGCAAATTGGCCACGTTATTTTTTCACGACACTTTTTTATATTATTCTGCCAACTTCAATGAATAAAATTTGTTTGCTCTGTTCTCTCTTCTAAAAAGCCTTATCTAAACAATATGCTTATTTCTGAGAACTTTTTTGTTTTTTTTTTTCAATCTGCATTTTCCTATTATATTTCTTACAAGCCGGTCCGCTTGTTAAACAATAATTAACAAGCTATTTGCGTTTTCAAATACTTGGAAAGCTACATACCAAAATATACGTGCATGCAAGTTTATTTGCAGACAATTGTAATTATCTAGGAAACAGGGTGCTACAAAAATAAACAGTTAGGCAAGATTGCTTTTGACTATTTTTATTAACGGTATTACTAATTTCTATCACCATTCTTCCACTATTTTTACTTATTAATTACTTTTACTTTTCTTAATGGTTCTACTAATTTCTGCCACTAGTTTTACTCATTTCTACCAGTATTTTTCATAATGGTTCTAATAGTTTCTACCACTATTTTTACTTATTTTCACCACTATTTTTACTAATTTCTGCCACTACTTTTCCACTTGCCACTATTCTTACTACTACTTTTACAAATTTCTGCCAATATTTTTCCTAATTTCTATTTTTACTAATTTTTACCACTAATTTTACTAATTTACCACTATTTTTCATAATGTTACTACTCACTTCTACCACTATATTTAACGGTACTACTAATTTGAACCACTGGGTTTCCTTATTTTTACTAGTTTCTTTCACTATTTTTTTAAGGACAAAACAGTTTTCCTTCCGGCGCACTTAGAACGCGCGTGTTTTTTGAATTCAGAATTTATTCTAAATATTTTTCAATAAAATATATTACTACATTTACTTCCACTTTCTCACTAGATTAAAGAAAAAGGTATTTAACTGACTGAAATAAGATGGAAGATAACAGAAGTAATAATGATTCGAAAACCTAAAAGCTAAACTACAGAAATGTCATCATATTGACCAATTTCGCTATTGCATGTGATCGAAAAATTATTTTCATTTCGCTAAAAAAAAGTGATCCTCAGCTAGCAATTGATAACTAATCATGAACATAGGTTCTGAGAAAAACATTCTGCCATTGACCAAACGCACCGCATTGCATACGGTATAGAAGAAGAAACATTTGGAAGTAAGAAAGTTTGTTCAGCACTATTTTTAGGCGTGGCTCAAGCCTTTGATAAGGTGTGATACTCCACCAACCTAGACTACAACTAACAATGCGGTACTCAAATTTGCTGGAGTCGGATGTGAAAGATCGATACTTTTGAGTTAAACAACATAAAGCTTATGTTCAAGTTACGAAGATAGAAGACGGCATTTGAATTTACCAATCACTAGAACAAGCGAAATTGCAAATTTTGGCAATACATTTTAGCAGTAGGGGCGAACGAAAAAGAGTCTCCCGCCGGCTACTGATAAATTAGTTGATTTGATGGCAAAATATCATTTCAAGCTCAACGAATCTAAGAATTTTAACTTCACAAATAATAAAATCAAACACATATCAATTAAAATCGTTGCTTCTTTAGTTCCTTGCGCTAACAAGGCAAAATACCGCGGAATGACATTAGATACGAAATTAAGGTGGAAGGAACACGCAAAAATCAAAGCAGTTGATCTGAGTTTACGTTACCAGAAAAAACTAAAACGGTTGATTAGGAGACACTCTATACTCTCAATTTAAACCTGTATGGTGCTATGCTATCCAGTTTGGGGGTGTACAGTTATAAAAAACTTACAAATTATTCAACAAATTCAGAATATTTGTTCATCAAAATTATGGTCAATGTTCGCTAGTACATCAGAAACGATAACTCCCAAAGAGATTTTGGCCTACTGAAGGTTTCTCAAATGTTCTACTTATTAAAATTTGTACAGTTGATTTGTGGCTATATCAATAATTTTCAACTACCAGGTCTAATTATAACCACACTAGTTGTTGTAAATTTTTGACTAGTTAGTTTCCTTTATTTGATATTCATTAATACTTTTATAAAAATGTATTTTATTCTAACTATAAAAAAAACCATCTGAATATGTACATTTTTCTAGCCTTGAGCGAAATTAAAAAAAAAAATCAAAACAATTTCATTTAAAATTTACAATTTTTATTTTGTAAATAATGTCCACATATAAACCTAAGTACATTCAAAATTAAATGCCAACAATCTGCTTTTTAATCAAAACACTCGAAATGTAGTTAGAAGTTTATTTCATTATCTATGGTGACATTTGCGTTTTTACTTTATTAAAAGGAAAAAAGATCTGTACAACGGAGGCTGCCTTTCAAATGAGAAACAGCTTTTTCAATCTCTCCACATCCTTAGATTTCGGTCATGGATTTTTCATGCTTACAGTTTTCGCAAGCAGGAAATTAAGGTCTGCAAAGCTTTGGGTGTTTCTCATCCTCAGCAATTTTATTGAAAAATTATTTTGTTGTTAAACAAATAATAGTCAACATTTTGCATAATGGTTTTAAACCATTTTCATAAACTTTTTATAAATCAAGGTCTAAAACTTTTACACAAAATTAAGCAAATTAAGAAACTGCCACTAGAAAAAATTTTTTTTGCATCAGTATTTTTAAAGATTTTTCAGATATGAAATATTTTAGCCAAATTAATTTTAGTATATTGTAGTAAAGAACAAAAAATTAAATGATCAATTTCCATTCGTCTGACAGTCTTGGGAATTTTCTTTTATGTCCAAAATTTTGGGTCAAGCCGTGTTGGTTAAGAACTTGGTACGAAATTTTTGAGTACCACTCCGTGCTCGAACCCATAGCTAGACACAAAATTATCGTTAATTGTAATTTTAAAATAGCATCGGTAAATATTTACATTTAGTAGCAACACCAAAAGTTTGCGTAAAATATTTATGGATGATAAAAAGTCGTATTCTTAAAATTTCAAAGTGCTAACTATTTGTTAAAATATTAAACTCTAAAAAATTTCTTCAATTAATTTTCCATTTGTATGTACGTTAATAATTGCATGGCGTATACGCAACTTTTTTTTTACTCTCAAGTTTGATTGTCTTTGTTATTATCGAGTATTGACACTTAAAATCAAAATCACAAATTATATTTAGCACAAGATTCAATCACTAAAGCATCTCACCTGTTATAAATCGCTTTCACGGTTTGTTGGTATGTCGCCGAAACTACTGGTTGTGCAATTGCACTGGTCAACAACTTTTAAAGCAATTTTATTGTACTGATTGTGTTAGGATATTTTAAATTATTTGTTTTTGTATTGTAATATTTATGTATATAATTCTTTCCAGTTAGCTTGTAGAATGACAAAACATTTCTAAGTCGAATGCAAACAAAGTTTGTAAGTTTGAATAATTATTTTATATAATTATATAATTATTTTTGATCATTTGCTCAGGAAGGATGATTGACCTGCAGATAAAAAGATTGCCGCTGTACCAGTTTGCCTATTGCAAAAAATATCAGTGGAATCTATCCCGCACACCCTCGTGAATTCCACAGAGAAATCTCTCGCATCTAAGGACTTTGCGTTTGGCCCCTTCCTCGATGTTGTGGGGAGATCTAATAATATGTTACCCGGCATAATATATAGTTGAGTCCCTAAGCAGGCCGGGAATTAGAACTTACGTTTTTGCTTAGTGAAAGAACGGTCATTGTATAACAAGACAGTGCCTTTGGGTAGAGAAGGGTAATAAAAGGCACTCCTCAAGGGGGATAGAATGGGTACAAAAATCACCTCTCATTAGAATCAAAGTAACCTTTTGAACCTGGAGTCAGCGGCATATAAGATATAAATTTAACTTGAATTGTAGTCATTTGAGAGTTCTCCACTCCTATCGAAAAGTTTTCCAGCCCCATTCCTTCTAGAGGGTACGTCAGTTACGGGAAGTGGAGCGCACTGTTAATAACTTTACCATCAAATCAATGCGGTGTGTTTCTGCCGGAGGTAGCCGCTTTCAATATTGACCGATTGGTTGTTTACTAAAGCGACCTCTGTAGGGAAGTTAGCATCTACTCTGCCAAATGGAAATTAGAGCGACCGAATGTGGTTATAGATTGCTTTACTTCTCTTTCGAGAGCTTCGGGATATTTATTCGCCAAAATAGTCTGCATACCGCGCCACATCGAAATCCCAGTGAATCTCAATGCAGATTAGTTAGCCAAGTAGGATTTTATTAGCAAGGAGGTTTTCGACTTTCCTATGCCCAACTGGCGGCGGTTCTAAAACGATTGGGCTAGCAATCAGCAGGGTAAGCACTAGGCAGCTACTAGGAGGCCTAGTGAAGTCGTTTGGTCAAAAGACGAATGAAGCAGGTGACCAGAGCCTTCATGATTGCCCAATACACAGATCTCATCAATCGCCTTTGCTATGGAATATCGCTATCGATTGCCTGCTAAGAGAAATCAGAACGCAGATAGCATCGCCATTATGGCAGTGGCGCAAAGTCTACTCGATAATTTCATGCGCTTGTGCCACAGTCGAGGCTTAGAGGCTAACACCAATACAACGGAAATGGCTATATTCATTAGAAAGCAACCTATCCCACCAACGGAAAATTTAACACCAAATAGAGCATCATTGAAGAGAATGGAACAAGCTGACTATCTGGGCCTCATTCCAACGCTCAAAGTTAATGAAAAGTCCACAAAGTCCCGACGGCTGTTTTACTCATGAAGAGGATAATAAGCAGTAACTGGAGCTTAGGGCTCAAGATTGTTGTATGGATCTATGACCGTTTGTGGGGCCAATCCTTTTGTATGGTACAGTAGTAACCGGGACTATGAAAACGACAGCAACTAAGGTGCTGACGAGCTTGCTCGACAAGGCACGACTCTGCCGGACACTAATATGTATCACTGATTCCGTTCAAATCTGTTTTACAGACATGTAAGCTATTTATAGGCGGAAAATGTATTAGCATCGCAAACGACAGATGGCAGGCATCGATAAGTGACCAACAAACGAAATCTTTCCTCGGCCTGGGAAGACAGAACATTCAGATGACGACTGCAGTCCAAACCGGAAATTCTTTAATTGGTAAACACGCAGCAAGACTAGGGGGCCTCTGGCGTGACTTCTGTAGGAGTTGCCGTGACGTGGAGGAGGAGGATACCATAGATCTCATCTTCTCTGATGCTGTCCGTACCAGCTAGAGGGTGAGCAGAAGCTATGGGTCGCTACTTGCATAATGAGCTTGAGAAAATTAGGGACTCTACGAGGTTTCTTAGGAGTACAAAGTCATTTTAGGGATACAGCGGTCACTTAACGTTCTAAGTGTACCCCACTGCCGCGTAACCTAACCTAACCTATACAGGTGCTGACTTTTTTGTTAGACCTCTGTGCTCGTATTTTATTTACTCTCTTGCGGATAAATCGGCAGCTTCGTAGGTTCATTGCACACAGAGCGAAAAAACCACCTAAAATACTCAATACATCAGAAAAAAATTTAGCAGATTTTTTATTAAGACTGAACATGATTTTTAAACAAGAAGATCAAGAAGATAATCTGTAAAATTAAGATGAAAAATTTTTGATGAAATTAAGAAGGTTACCTGTAGAATTAAGATGAACACCTTTTAAAAAAAATCTAGTACATAACCAGTAAAAGTAAAATGAAAATATCCTCAATATATTTAAGGAGGGTGTCTTGGTTTTCATTATAAGCTGCTCTTAATTTTAATAAGCCGAAGATCTTATCAATTTGAATATAGTTGCACCAAAATTTGTTTATGTAGATAATTTTCTGAAAAGGAACATCACACTTATTTTTAAGTTTTTATTATTTAGTTATACAATTTTGATTTATAATTTTAATAAGGTTTAGTATTCATATATTATTATTATAACAGCTCTTGCATATTTGTGTATAATACAAGAACAAATAAAATAAATACAACAAAAAGGTTTTCATTATTAATAAATTCAAAAAAGTTCTGGTAAAAATATGAGGATATCGTTATGAATTTACTTTATATGTATATCTTTTTATAATTTACGCATTTTTGCGTAAAAAAAATTTATTCAACTTTCTCTCCTCTCACTATCTTTAACCACCTAACTTTTTTAATTATAGGTGATATTTTTAGCTCTGTGCAAGCAAACGGGGCTTTCCCGATTGTTTTATTTTTTTTGTAATGTGATATCACAATGGAACGGAGAGAGACTATGTGAGCTCCTAGGAGTACCCACGTAAACCCAATCTAACAAATCGAACCTTCTTTGCTACAAAACTTACGTTAAATAAAATTTACGTTAACTAGTGTTATAAAACACGAAAATAACTCTTGAAGGTAAATATAACAATTCTTATCACTACATACAAACATTAGTACGCATATATCGATAGACGAGTAAAATATTACTTAGGCAAAAGATGTCAATTCAACGCTCTGCAATAAACCCCCTACTATAACCGACTTCGTTACTTCCGAACTAGAATTGTGATTGTGCAAAGCAATTACCTACCTATCTATCTTCGTTTTGCTATCACAGACGTTCACTCGAAAAGGGGCGTCTTAAGTAGCGACACGCAGAATCGTTTACAATCAGTTAGATACCGGCATTGGCTGTGACACAGTTGAATTACTACGTACAAGCGAAAAAATCTAAACAAATATTTATCATTAAATTATCAAAAATTGACAACGAACTAAAATAAAGTGTCTACTCGCGCAAAAGTGTTTAATAAATAAACGTAAATAGTTAATTAACCTAGTAATACTAAGACTTGCTGGCATTCAGTGTCACTTTAGATACCCTGCATATAACAAATAAAAAAGATGTCATTGAAGTTGACGCAATTTTCTGTCTACACGCTGTTTGTGTGCGCATTGTTGGTGGTGATAAGCAAACCAAATGAAGCGGAGTGCCGGCGTGTGATTTTCTATGCACCACAACGTGTGCAAATCTACACCTCACAGATTTTATCGTCGCTAGCGAAAGAAAAACCTTGCTCGAAGTGTCATATGCGAGATCATCGTGGAATTTGTCGACGCGTTTTGTCGTTCAATAGCAGTGAGTGTTTAAATATTTCTCTTAATTTTCCCCACGTTCACACCATACATAGGGGTGCGAAAGTGTTGGATGTTGGTTTTTCTTTTCATTCTATTTTTTTAAATTGAAATTCATGCTTCTTTAGCAAAAACCATGTGGAAAAACTTGCTAATTTTTACCAAACTATCAACAATAATTTTTGAGCTCAAGGCTTGTTTTTATTAGAAAAATATTAAAAAAAAAACAACAATAATCAGAACAGTCGAAATTATGGCTGCTTTTTCGGGGCTCACCGCATCTTCTCATCATATTTTTTTCCACACCAATTCCAATTGTAAATTCGAAAGCGTCAATTAAAAATGAGAATGGTCAGTTGTATATGAGAAAGCGTCAATTGAAAATAAGAATAATCAGTATGAAATGAGAAAGTGTCAATTGAAAATGAGAATAGTAAATTTGAGATGAGAAAGTGTCAAACTTAGATGAAAAATTGTAAAATCCAAATAAGGAAGTGTCAATTGAAAATGAGAATGGCCAGCTCTATATGAGAGAGCGTCAATTGGAAATGAGAAAGCATCAAATCTAAATAAGAAAGTGTCAATTGAAAATGAGAATAGTCAAATGTAAATCAGAAAGCGTCAAATTAAAAATAATAGTATATTTGAAATGAGAAGGTGTCAAATCTAAATGATAAAGTGTGAATTGAAAATGAGAATGGTGATTTGGAAATAAGAAAGCGTTAAATGGAAATAAAAATGGTCCATTCCAAAGCGCAAAGTGTCAAATGCAAATCCGAATGCGCCAAATGGGAATGAGAAACTTATTTTTATAACATACGTATTTTTTTCAAATAACAACTGCAATATAAATTTGTATGTTCTTTTCCTGTAATAGTTGTCTTCAATTTATTCACGAGATTTTCTAAATATTGAAGTTGTTGATTATTTCGCATTTTCATTTGACGTTTTCTCATTTTCTTCTGACATTTTCGCATTTTAGTTTAACGCTTTAGCAATTAAAAATTATTAATCTTATTTTCAATTGTCGTTTGTAAAATTACATAAATTAACTACTCTTTTTCTCAATTGACGTTTTCCGACTTTAGTTTGATCCTTTCCGATTTACAAATGAAAATAGTGTAGTCTCCGCCCAGGTTTGAATTCGCAACCTTCGATATGCCGGGCACGTACGAAGCCAGGGCAATCAAAGCGGGGATGTAGACTGCGGCTGATTTTTCAATGTATTCCCACTAAAGTCAAATATAGAAAAATACCAAATATTTGAGCGAAAATTAAATCTTTTTTCCAATTTCACGAATTTTTTCCGATTTTAAGTTTATTAGTCCAGTAAAATCTGGTGTAATAAAATGTAAATCTTAAGTGATTAAAAATTCCAGTTTATTTTTATAATTTCCTTCAATGTGACTGTCACGTATATTTTTTTTATACAAAAAAAAAATCGAATAAAAAATTAGCGAGAATTTACAGCCACTTCAAAAATACTCCTTGTTGTATTTGCTAAGGAACTGTCTACCGGAATGATTTTCCATTATCTCTTGCCAAGTTTGGTTCTCAGAACAAGAAATTGCACTGAAGATGACGCCGAAAACGGGTTTTCTCCAAACCAAACTTGACCAGAGATGACGGAAAGTCGTTTCAATCAAAAAGAATTTACTTCAGACAGGTAAATTTACTCAAAGTTCTGATTAAATAGTTAATATTTTAATGAAAATCCGTTGCATTTTTTGCAGATTTTTCAAAAGGTTTTCAACTTTAACTTACATGAATTTTGCTGATAAAAAAAATTTTGTATTGGTTGATAAAATAATAACAAAAATTATTTGATGTGAAAACATTGTCAATACTGTAGA
Source organism: Anomoia purmunda (assembly GCA_951828415.1). Lineage (NCBI taxonomy): Eukaryota > Metazoa > Arthropoda > Insecta > Diptera > Tephritidae > Anomoia > Anomoia purmunda. The sequence continues at coordinate 19,793,395 of OX639995.1, forward strand.
AAAAATCAACGAACCAACGCTTTTTTCACTCTCTGTAGACGGAGCCATCCGTAAAACAAAGAAGTTCCAATCACTAAAATCCCTTCTTAGAATTCCATATTTGTATAGTTGGTTATTATGAATAAAGAAAAAAATGTGTCCTATAAAGTTCCATCTCATCTTGTTGCTATGGCTATTCATTTGATTTTTATTTTATTTTATTTTTATTTTTATTTTTTTCTTTTTGCAGATGGCATTAAATGTTGAATTATTAATGCGACAAATATCTTGGCGGCTATGGAATCTCCTCCTGTTGTGCGATCTGCTCGAATGGGTTAGCAACGTTCGATTGTGACTTATTAGATTTAATAAATTATTATAGATATAAGCTAATTAATGACCTTAACACCTGAACAGTATTTATGTAGAAAGTAAGCAAAGTGTTTAGTCACAAAGTACGTGATATGCAAAAATTTTGGATAGATTAGATAATAAAACAAACAAAAAAATTGTTATTAAACAAAAAAAATGTTTAAAGAATTTGTTAATCCCTCTACGGTATAAGTTGTTGCTGAATTTAACAGTTAAATAAATTTGACTGTGCACAAAAAAAAACCGTTTAGGCTTTGCTGACATTATTCATTTTAATATGGGAATGAGGTAAGTTACATTTGGCAAAAAAATTCATACTCAATGTAATGTAACATTACGGTTTTTGAATTTTTAGCTGTTAAATTATCAAGTGTGGTATTAAATGAAATTTAGTTTGTCTTTCCAAAACTGTCTAGGAAGACCAGACGATAAGCAGATATTTTTGAAGTAAAACTACTTAAGATGCATGAGAGTGACTTTTAGACGGCGCGTCACAAGCTCGAGTCACGAAGTCGTGGTACGTCGTTTTCATGAGATAAAACAAAGGTACAAATCGGGAGCATTTGGGCACCAGTTCAGGTTAATTTGGGGGCAAGTTCTAGAAGACGTTTCAAATAGCGGTCGCCCTACGGCAGACAATGGCAATCCTCCGATTGTTTTTCTCACTAAAATCATTCGCCGTTCGTAGTCGGCGTAAAACTGTAGGTCCCTCAATTAGTGTCACAACATCAAGACGCATACAACAAATTATAGGAGATGTTCGGCCAAACATCAAGCTATGGTGTAATCGGCAAATTATTATATTTTTTTTTCTACACTAGTTCAGGACCACTTTGGGACTAGTTATTTCGGGATCAATTTGGAACTTGTTGTGGATTTTTTCGGAACTAGCTCAGCACAATTTCTATTTGGGTATCCGTTTGAGACTATTTTGGGACTGATTCGGGGTCATTTCAAGACTAGTGCAGAATCACTTCTAGACAATTGCAGGACTATATCGGGTCCATTTTAGGATCATTTCCGAACAATTTTAAGACTGTTTCGAGATCAGTCAGGGACTAGTTCGCGACCCCTTCGAGTCTAGATCGGGATCAGTTCGGAATTAAATCGGGACTAGTTCATGGTCGTTTCAGTTAAGGACTTGTTCAAGTCTGCTTTGGATCTAGTTCGGAGCTTCGTCGGTCGAAGTCAGGGACTAGACGCAGACTGGTTTTCGAAACTAGTTTCGTTAAAGTATGAGATTAATTGAGGATAGGTTTGGAGCTGGTTGTACTGGTTTGTTATTCATTCAAGGGTAGTTTGGTAACGGTGCAGCCCTGATTAGTTTTGAGTGAGCAGAAACCAAAAATGATACCTACTTACATGGATAAAACGTTCATCGGCAGTGTTGTCAGTTTCAAAGCCAAAAATGGGTATAATCATTCTCACATTGCTCTATCTCTCTTTTTATGGAATCGCCAAGAAGTTTTTCTTTTTTTTTAGATTGTTGGATCTACATATGTACATATATATGTTCCACGTGTCTACACTTTTCGGAATTTTCAGAATTGGAAATAAAACATCGTATTAAACAAATATGATCCGGTTTAATATTTCTTTTTTAAACAACTACCAAAAGCTTTTTACACAATTAAGATCAAAAATTACTATCAAAAAAAAAAATGCATAGGTGTTAAAATAGTTCTATGTATGAACTGATTAAGTCGAGACTTTGAATATTTCTTAAAAAGAAAATAGTATTCAAATGCAATGAAGTGAAAATTCTAAGGTATATATTACTTAAGTAGTACTTAAATTTGATTTCAATGACAAATATGACAGCTGTGAACAAAACAATAATGAATAAATTTTAATAATGTTAAAAGCTTTAGAGCATGAGAAATGTTTACGGCAAGTTTGAACTTAATATCTTCTTTTCAAAAGCTTCAAAAAGTAGTTATAATTATAATAATTAATAATAATTATTATTTGTTTTTTAAATTTATTTTTTATTTACTATAAATTTTTTTTAAATTGATTTATTTTCTTTATTTTTTTTGTTTTTTTTTAAATTTATTTACATTATTAATTAGTTTATTATTTTATTATTTAATTTACTATTTATTATCATTTGGTATTTGTGACGCTTTTGTCTCAAGTAGATATGCGATATGTTTCCTTCATACCAACTCACTGTGAAAGTAGTTCACGAAAAACAGAAACTAAGTGACATTTATACTTATATACATATATACAATGGTGAGCAAAAGCGGTCGAATTTTGATTACATTACAATATTACATAAGTTTTTTATGAAATGTTTTTTTTTTATTAATTTTATATAAAAATATAGTTCATTTTTTATCAAAGACCATGTAAATTAATGTTGTAAATTTATACAAAATTTAATTAAATAAAAAAATAAAAAATTGAAAATTGAAAATTTTTAATTTAAAAAAAAAAATGCTTAAACAGTTTTGAGTACGCAGTTGTATAGCTTACTTAATTTTAGTAAAATAAAGTGCAAGTTTGAAATGACTAGAAACAACCGCTAATTTTTCAAACCTTTTCAATTTTTTTTTAAATTCCTGTTGATTTGTAATAATTTTATATGTCGACGGTATTCTGCATTTTCGATCACATAAATTATATTTTTGCATAGACGATGTATGAAAAAAAATGTTCAAGCTTTCATTTTATTATAGCAAAATTAAATACGCTATAAAACTGCATATCCAAACCTGCTTCTAAAAAATGGAAAATTAGTTAAGCTTTTTTAAATTTGCAGACAGCTTAAAACATAAGGTTTATGTAATAGAATGAAGTAAACACAATTTTCTTGAAAAACCTTGCTAATATTGTAAAACAATCAACATTCCACCACTTTTGCTTGCCACTGTATATATATAACTGGCTGACCCGACAAGTGTTACGTTGCACAAAGTTTTATAAATTTTTTCGGTATTTATTTGTTAGTTAGAGAACGTAAACTTGTGGGAAATCTAAATAGGAAACACAAATATATCACGAAATTCAAAATGTTACCCACCAACAACAATAGCGACATCATCGTCAATTGTTGACGCGTTGAAACGTCTTGCGTGTTCACCCTCAGGTATCTTATCAGCTCTGATTATAATTTTGTGATTATCGGATGACATCTGGTCTACTGCGATTTTAAACAATCAAATCAGTTTGTTATGGTAATTAAAAAAAGTACTGTGTGCATAATGCTGGCCTACTTCTCATTGGGAATCGCCCATGTCATAAATCTGTAAAAATGTATGGTCTGTTTTCGGTGGTGGAAATAGAAAACCTACTCGGTGGAATATTTGACCTTGGATCTGTAGCATGTAATAATAATCGCGTTGATGAGTGCGTTGTGGAAGTGTTGAAAGTTATGAGCAATAAATAAATTCGGTTGCACCCTATATTTCTTAGTCTAATTAATTTCCGTTTCAAATATCGAGTCTACTTTTTCCAAAAATGTTTTCTTTGCACAGACAACTTACATAGTGAACATGAACTAAATCAGTTCATACGATTATTCTGACCATATCTCTGCCTAGCGGGTCTAATTTTGTAGAAAAGTTTCTATTTGCAAAACCATCGAAACATAAATACGATCTTTAAGGATATCTCAACTCCAGCGGCAACAGCCAGGTTTATTTTTTGCAAACACTTTTCTCTTTGCATAGTCAACACGCGTACTGAATGTGAAACACATTGACCCATAAATTATACGCTTAAAAATATCTTGACCACAGAGCCACCCACCGGCAATTTTGTTTTATACAAACACTACTCGGTTCAGCCGTTCTCACGTGATGCGATAACCAACGAAGACCATTTTTTTTTTTAAATTTTTGATAAACTGCCTGTTTTTTTTCATGAAAGTAGCATTTTACAGCTCCAATAACCCGAGAACCGTACACGGTAGAAAAAAAAAATCTCCTTCGAGTAAAAATTTGGAATTCGTTTAAACAAATTTTGACCTACAAATTATTGCATTATACTTTGCAATTCATAAAATAAGCATACTGTATTATTTATTGCTTTATTTATAGCCTCGAAAATAGGTCTGCGGTCAAAGGGTGATAGATTTATTTGAGGCTAGAGGCAACTCTGGTTGTTTTATAACGGCAATTTCTTTTAGGTATTGTAATTGATTATAATCATTAATTAGAAACATAAATTCAATATATATTTACGATAAATATTAAAACATAACACAACATAAAAAATAGTTCAAAAATTTTCCAACCCATATACTTTAAGTTACAATATACGGCGTTTGTTCGATCCACTTTGGAATACGCTTGTTTCATTTGGAGGCCAAGCCACCAAAATTATGTAAATAGGTTTGAACGCGTCCAAAATTCTTTATAAAATATGTTCTATGGTCATTGAGTTTTGCTGAGCCGATTTCCTCATATAAATCTCCTTTTTTTATCATCTGTGGTGACATTGAGTGCTCCTTTCTTTTAGAAAGAATTAATTGCGTTATACCACAGCGTAATCTTTGTAGTTTTTATGGGGATAATTGCACAACCTTGTATTCGCGAAATGCATCCCTTGCTTGGGCCTTAATTGAATTTAATTTAATATCGAGTTCTATCCAGCTTAATTTGGTCTTCAAAAAGTTTATTTTCTAGTATTATAAACGCAATATTCTAGGTTTTTATAAATTAAGCTGTAAGTTAACTTGCTTTTTAAGAGGTCTGTAAGAAACATTTTCTTCATAGACTTAAATAAATAAAGAAAAAAAGAAGTAAATAAAATTACCCACCAGAATAACCTTGAAAGGCCCGTGATTAGGTTTTCTACAACGGTTTTTAGCCCATTTTTAGCGATGCTGTCTGCCACATCGATTTTACTGTTGTAGTTATTTTGCTTGGTTGCCCAACTTTCAAAAGTCTGGATTTCATCACAGCCCAATATCGCTCAATTGGTCGCAACTCAGGCAAATTAGATGGATTCAAGTCTCTCGTAATGTGCTGGAGCCAAATTCGACCAAGATTTTGTGACGTAGAAAGACAAGACACTTCTTCACGTAAATTTCAGTGCTGATGGTTCTCATAATGCAGAAAGGCGTGGGTTTGTGCCCACATTCATAAATGGCTTGCCAAATTAAATCTTTTCTGCTAAACTTTTCTAACTGGATTGGCTTTCCCGATTCAGAAATGTCTTTTCCAGACTGCAAGCACTAAAATTGGTTACCCGGCAATGCCTTCAAGTTTATTTTGAAATAAGTTTCAATGTCCACAACTGCGCATAAATTTTAAATGTGTCTCATTTAATCTCATCTAATCTATCGTGGACATAGATTGGGTCTTCTAATTACGGCTATTACTTTCTTCTTGGCGTCGCTTGATCCATTTGGGCGGCTACTTCTTAGCTTATCCTTTCCTGATCCACCATTTTTAATACGTAAAAGCATCCTTCGTGTAGGGTCATAAGACGATCCACTGAGTTTAGCCAATCTTTTGTAACTAATATTGGGGTTATTCGTCCGAATATACCAAATTTGTTCGCAGAGCTTTGCGGTTCATATAATTTTTTCGTTGTTGACGCCTTGAATGCAGAAATTAATTAAGTTTCAAAAATGTAGTTAAACACCAATTTAAAAACAATATTTTGAAGGCCTACTATATTATTGCTAAAAATATTACAGGGAGTTTAAAATTCTATACCAGTCCTTATTGTAAAACTCAAACCGTTCATAGTAAATATACTTTTATTAAGTTAAAATATATTAATTGTGAAAGGGATGTAAATAAACTCTTTTGTTGCGATCAATTTGATTTATTTGTGAGCGAGTTTGCTGCTGTTAAGCACATCGGTTAACTGATTCAAATAATTAAAAGATTGTCTCAGAAATACAGAGATAAAAAATATGTAAGTTTTCAAATTGAATCAAGCGAGTATTGAGTCATCACAAAAACGTAAGTAAACTCGTTTTTTCTTACATAGCAACAGATAAAACTGCCAAATATCTTATGAATCAATTCTTTGAAACCGGAAGACAGCGGCCAAGAATATTATTAAAAACTGAATCACCAAATTTTTCCCCCGTTTCCTGTGCATATTTTCAGGCGGCTTTGCACGAAAAGCAAATTGCTGACGTCTGTTGGAGTTTCACAGTGAGTTTTCAAATTTTTTGTATTTACATACATATATCTGCTTGTACTTTGAGTCAACCAAATTTTAATTGTCATTTAGTGATAAAACTAACTACGTCATCGATTGTGCCTGTCGCCAAGCACTGCGCGAACCCGATGTCGCCAAATTTTTTTTGCGGAAATTAAGTTTTTTTTTCGGCGTCAACGAAATTCTTAAGAAATTACGTCAAACGTATAGATAGAAAGCAGTTTATTTGTTCTTGACTGTGAGGCACTGGTAATATTGACTGCTTATCGTAAAAGTAAATATAGTAAACGAGAAGCTCATCGTAAGGTATAGACCAGTATATACTTTTGTGGGTTTATAATGGGCACAGAGAAAAAATTTTAAAGCGATAGATGAAATAGAATTCAAGAAATTTAAGTCCATAAAGAGAAAAATTAATTTGCCTTATATAAAACAAACCTGGTAGTGCGGTTTATATAATAATTGCACTTAGTTTAACGTTACTTTCATTTTAAAACATCGATACAGAAAGTTCTACAAATGTGAAACTCGCTGCAAAATTTTTAGCAATGAAATAGCAGTCTTTGGGAATATTGTTTTTAAATTGGTGCTTAATTAAATTTTTGAAGCTTAGGTAGTTTCTGCAGTCAAGGCGTCCACAACGAAAAAAATTAATATCAACGAAAAGCTCCGCAAAAAATGTTTGTACATTTTGACGAATAACTCCAATATAAGTTGCAAAAAGTTGGCGAAAATCTGTGGATCATCTTATGAGACTGCACAAAGGACAGTTCTGCGCATTAAGGAAGAAGGATCAGAAAAGGATAAGCCAAGAAGTGGCCGTCCAAATGTGTCAGCAGACGCAAATTTGGAGAAGAAAACAATAGCCATAATTAGGAAGAACCGCTCCACGTCAACAAGAGATCTCGCCAAAAAAAAGCTAAAACCGCATATATGAAAGTTACTAGGATTAAGGAGAGTAAAAGTAAAATAACTTAAAAAAAAAGTTCCAAAACGAAGCGAAAAACAAACTAAAAAAACATTCCCCTAGCGCGTGGGGTTTATGAGACAAAACTGGCAATTAAAAATTTTTGTGTGGTTATGGACGACGAAACTTATTTGAAAATGGACTTGACGAAATTGCCACTTAACCAACTTTACTGCTTGCAGTCTGGAGAAGTCATTTCTGAATGTGGGCATAAGTCCACGTTGCTCTATATCTTGGAAACCATCAACACTGAAATTTACGTTAAGTAGTGTCTTCAAAAGCATTTCCTATGCCTTTCTTACGTCGCCATAATGATCCAATTAAATTTTAATTGGATTTGTCATCCAAACCAATGAGCATTGCGTAAGGGCGGACTTGAATCTCACTATTGCTCCAGAGTTGCGGCAAATTGACGATATTGGGCTGTGATGAAAGCCAGACTTTTGAAAGTTGGAAAACCAACCAACATTATTACAGAAATTAAAAGAATGTGTGCTTCGCTAAAGGTGGACAACGCCGTTGCGCAAAACTTGACGACAGACCTCTCAAAAAAAGTTCGCGCCTATGGACAGCCAAAAATAAATTGAATTATTTTCATTTCCTATCATCACTACAAATATGAAATTTTATGTTAATAAAAACAAAAATAAAAAGAAACCAAGTGTATGCACTCAATGAGCGTTTTTTTTTTAATTTACAGAACTTTTTGTACCGCTTCTTAGTTTAACTTTTTGTACCAACTCACTTATATATGTATCTAAATTTTAAGTTGTCTGTGATTGGATCCACCTCCAATTTGGCTTAAAACACAGAAACAGTTTTCGAATCATTCTGTTCTTAAAACCACTAAATTTTTTTGACAGTTTTTCAAGTTGGACAACAAAGATTGAAGGTATTGGAAGTATATATGTATATTTTTAGGGATAATTAGGTAAATATGAAAATGTGGGCCGAAGCTATTATTAATTTATAGACTCACTTAAGAGATTTTTGTATTAGCATAAGGCAAGCGAGATACATATAGACATTGATATAGACAAAATGTTCATAATAAAAAGATAAATCGATTAAGCCGTGTATGTTGTCCCTCCTGCTATTCGCCTGTGCATCCCACCAATTCGAGTAACGTATCTCGCTGCACACGTCGAACCAAGGCAGGCTCATACGGAACATGAGCGAAATCGTACACAATACAATAGAGAGACTTCTAGAGTGTGGTTTTGCTTCATCGAGAGAGGGCTTTGCTGCTTATTTGCCTACTCATCGTAAAGTAGCACTTGCTGTTCTACGTTGGACTTCGATGCTAACCTATTTGTTGGTGTTAATGTTGGTTCCAAGATAAATAAAGCTCTCTAATTTGTCAAACTTGTAACTGTCAATAATGATGCGGGAGCCAAGACTGATTGTTGTTTGATGATAGGAGGTACTCCGTTTTGCCCTCGTTCACCGTCAGCTTGGAAAAGGCAGAACTAACGGCGCCAATGAGGCCAATGATATCAATGTCATCGGCATACGTCAGTAGTGGCATATTCTTTTAAAGGATTGAATTATCTTTTCCAACGTAATGTTAAAGAAGTCGCATGAAAGAAAGTCACCCTGTCTTAAACCTCGTTTGGTATCAAACGGCTCGGAGTGGTTTTTGCCAATTCTCACGGAGCAGGTGGTGTTGCTCAATGTCATTTTACATAGCCGTATTAGTTTTGTTGGGATACCAAATTCTGAAATTGTGGCAAGAGGTAGAGGTAGAGTCCATCAAGCAAGTACTCTGCAATATTAGAAATACAACTCAGAGTCCCGGAAGACCATTTCTTCAGGAACCAGGAATTTAGTTAATGTCGCGCTGGAGAGGCTGTTGGGATTTGCTTAAAAATCGTCGTGGTTTAAGGACATGCAAAAATGTACTAGGGAAATCGTTTTCTGGGCATTACAATGAAGTCTATGGCCACCGAAGGAACTCTTCGGAAGCAGCTCACTTAATCCAATCTAGGCAATTTCTAAAACCGATCTTTTTGGTACCAGTTTTGATATAATCAAAAATTGTTGAATAGTTTTGCGTTTCCTCATACAACAGGGATTATTCGTAATCTTATGTAGTAATGACCAAAAATAGCAACAAACATATTTTCGATTCACGTTGTATCGGCGATCATTTAAAAGACTGTTATCTAAAGAATTTCTTTGCGATTAAATTGAGTAATTGCTAAAAAAAAATACTCTAACAGTGGCGTCGCAGTAATGTGTGATAAATTATTTGTAAATAGAAATGAAATTAAAATACATTGCTTTCGGATAAAAAATGAGTATTACTCAAACCTATTCAAAGTTCAATCATTTATTTTTAAATGCACAAAATTCAAAAAAATGTTTGAATTTTACTATGAGTATAATATAGATTCTCCAGTTTCTGTACCGCCACTGCCGGCAAATGCAATCTAATCAGCAAAATGCGTTCTGTGATAAATTTCGATCCTCCCTCCATGCGACGATAAGCAACAAAACGTACTACATACAAATATCAAAAATACTTTAAGTTCGAAATCAATATAAGACGACGTGTGAACATTTCGTGCAGGTATCTAAACGTGTATTTTTCAACACAAGCGTTAGTATTAATTTATCTTTTCACGCCATCGAATATACAAATATTTATTAGAGCGAAGCGCGTCGTCTCGACTATCGGCTAGCAATTTGTGTGAAAGTTACTTGTAGTGTTATTTCGCTTTTAAACTTTCGAAATTGAGTTCATTTTCCAATATATAAAAAATATATTTTATATAGTCCAATATGAATAGAAAATTGGTTTTGTCAATATTCTTTGCATTGGTCGTGATCTTTGCCAATATGTGTACTTCGATTGTATCGAGTAAAGTTATATTTTATAATCGACAACCAACAGTGCAGAAAAGTCAATTGCTATCCACACAAATAATGACTAAAGCATGTCCAGTTGGAAGAATGCGGGATCATCGTAATCGTTGTAGGCGTGCCATCATATTTGGTAGAAGTAAGTGCAGCAAAAATATTGATCAGTATTATGCTTTAAAAAATTCAACAATCATTGGAATAGAAATACGAGTTTTGTATGAGTTTAATTATTTCAATTCAAAGAAAAATATTTTATATCGCTAGAATAAGTGGCATGGTTTAAATTTGATAGATTTTTCGCATAATATAAATTTATAATTTTCCGCTGAGACATTAAACTTTAACACGCGGGGTGTTTGGAATTTGCTGGTTAAAAGAAAAATTATGTTAGTTATTCGATTAAAACTTCTCTCGCTACAAGAGTGTGATTCTGACTGCGATATGTTGACCACGAAAGTCGAAAGGTATTCCTCAGAGAATAAGAATGAAAAATTAAACGATAGCCAATTTTGGCATTTATTATCTACTTTTACCGTTCATTAACCTTAAAATAGATACGAGGTTAGATTTCTGCTAATGGGTAGATTTCTACCAATATTAAGATTACATTTCGTGTTTGTTATTTATTTTACATTTCATTTTCTCTCACTGTACGTGCATGGATACTTTTGAGACTGTTTTTTTTTTACAAAATTAATTTATAAGCTTTGATTTTTGTGCGCGTTTATGCTCCCCTTGTAACAACCTTCGCATCGTCTACGTCCTTTTGAATTATCTGGCAGTTCCATTTTAGAACGTTGTTGTAGATCAATCGTATCGGATCGGATTGGTCTTTTAGTTTTGAAAGTAGTGAGGAGGACGAGAATGACTTTTGGTATGGTAGAATTCTATATCTACCCATGTAGTGGGAAATCTCATAATTCTTTTTAATAGATAGTAATATTTTTTTTTAAATAGTTTTCAAAAATAGTCGCGCGACGAAGTCATTAAGTTTCAACTTGACTGAAACTTTTTTTATTGGGTATATTTTATTTGAATATTAAATTTTGAAAAGAATTCTACCTAAAGGAGAACGAGCAGTTATGAAAAGAAAATGGATGGCCTATTTTTTAAATTTTGCGGTCTAAAACCTCGTTGATCTGCCCCTGAAAGCATGAGCTTGAGATCTTAAACGAAAACCACTATAAAGCTTATGGGTTCCATCAATTTGCTAGTCATTTGATGGTCAATATTTTTCGCTGACCGTAAAAAGACAGAGGTCGGCGAAAATGTTGTTGACGTGTTGTTTTGTTGCTTTGTTGTAGTCTGAACTCGCGTTTATAAGTATTTCAAAATTTGAAAATTTATGTATATCGCACAATGTATGCCACACGATGGAAAAGGGATGACAAACAACACTGTGCTACAGTGAAAATATACTTTACAAGTGACCTAGTAGAGATTGTAGATCTGGTCGAGTTGTCCACAAAAATGTTTTTGAAAATTTCCAAATACCCTCATATTATCAACTTATTCATACAAAAAACAATTTAGCATGAACTCGTCTACAAAACAAATTTTATTTCTTTTAAATTTTTAGATGTTTTAAGTTTTGTGTGTGTGTGTGCAAGTTTGTTTTTTGTTTTGCAGCACTGCATAATTTGTAAATATTTAATGCATGTTTTTTTATTTGTATACAAAAAGGTAGAATGCAAATCAATTATGCCAAACCACCTTCGAATGTTTTGTAATGTGAACGCTTAGCTCATTTTCTCAGCTAGCAAACAAAACAAGCGACTTCACGATTCCAGTTACGAAATATGACACTTTCCGTTCCTATGCTTCTGGCGATTTCCCATTTTTTGTGAGCGATTTTTTTTTTTTATACTCCATAACTACTGAACTATCTGATGGTACACTGGAAGAGTCTGGCTGTAATTTTTGTAAAACTGAATGAAATTTTTAATATTTTTTTGAAAATAGATTTTTGAAAACGAAGAGTATCGGTATACCGAAGAAGACTTCTTCAAACTTTATACATAATTACGCTCAAAAAATTTGAAATTTCCTACTGGTCGTATAACAGAATAATAATATTATCTAAAAGTTCATTAAATTCTGGAAAGTAATGAAAGAAAAAGTAATATCATCGCTTAAAGTGAAGTCATCATTGACAATTCATTCATAGCCATAATGAAACGAGTTCGTTAAATCCATCTGAATCCAGCCAAGGCTATGTAGTTGGTATGAGGTGAGAAAGAAAATAATTTTAGAGAAAAGCTTCTTTCAGACCCACTGAAATTGAGTTATGTTTATAGTGTACAAAATACAGCGCACTCAGAAACTCTATTGGGGTTTAATGTGACAGAGCTCTCTGACTAATTTTATGTTAACGTACGTACGGGAATCCCTTGATTTTTATGAAAAAATAACAAAGGAGTATTTTTGATTATCTTCATTCAAATTTGTAACACGAGTTTTTATCATGAATTTCAATTATTTATAAATAGACATTTTAGAAGGAAAATAATTGCTGCTAGAATTCTTAAACTATTGAAATTCCATAAAAGTCAGAAAATTATCAAATTCTGGAATAGTGCATATAAAACAGTGTCCAGGACTGCCCGTCCTGCACGTCCTGCTATTGCTAGGCTGAGATGGAATATATTTTGGTCAGATGTATTGAGAACGGAAAACGTTCATTCTCTGTCCGTCTGAAAGTTCCTCAGATTCATAAATGAATCTGAAAGCTAAGGAGGATAAATGAAGTCCCAGTCTCATCTGTTTTCTTATGCTTTTCACCTATCCCTTATTCCGTTCATCCTTTCCTTACCCTAAGTGTAATGGGTAACTATGGACTTTTGGTGAAGATATTTAGCTTCAGGCAATGAGAACCCCTCAGAAAATTGCTATTTGATGAAAATTTTATAGCTGATTCGAAAATAATGTTTCTTTCTTTTATAATTTCTTCTGCAGAAAAGAAGTAACCTAGAAGCAAAGCATACAACCACCGTTAAAAGGGATACTGGAGTAAGTAAATATAAGCGAGCTATTTGATATCGAATTCTGCAAATTGTGCCGAAGCAAACTTTTCGTCAAACGCCGAAAAAACCTAAAGCCACATTGGTAAAGTGAGGAATACATGGAAAGCTTTAGCAAAGCGTATTTAAATATTTTATATATATAAATTAGTTTTAAAGTAAATAAATTTTTAAATCAATTTGTGTACCTACCCAGCAAGAAGCCATATGCTTTGCGAACAACGCCATTTTCCGCCACGCAAAATAATCGCTCTGCTCATAAATTGATAAAATCGTGGTAAATAAATAAAAAATAAGAAAATAAAATTTTTTATCTCTCCAATAAAACTTGCTAATTGCTGTTTGTAAAATCACAGCTTTGTTTCGCGTTGATTAAATGCATGAGACTTAATATCGTCAAATTGCTAAAAAAAAAAACGCATAGAAAAACGAGACGAAAAAACCTCATTATTTTTTTTTTCGTAATTGTTTACATTTTCAAACACTTTTACATATATTTTGCTGGCTGGGTATTTATGAATGTATGTATGTTGTCTAAATATAACAATTGTTAGAAATTATAATTAAATAAAATAAATAAATTTATATGTGTGTGGAAGTAGTCGCCTGTATTTATCGGTGTGAATGTTAAAAACTAAGTTTACCATATTATTTACTATATATATTTCTCTAAATATTTTACGAATATTTGTTTGTATAGTTTTCTAAGTTAAATGCTGTATTTTCAATAAGAAATAAGTAAAACCACTTGTATTTATTGTATTGTATTGCATTTTGTTATTTTTCTTATTATTTATTTAGCTGTATGCTTCTCTTCATGCTTGTACAATAGTTATATTTTTATTTCTTTACATTGTTTTATAAAGAAAAAAATAAACTCAATAAACGATAAGCGAAACTTGATTACTTTACAAATATTTATGGTGTTATAAATTTCAACATTTTACAATTTTTATATTACTTTGCCAAAATCTCTAATAAGCACGTTTACATATATTACGCCGCAATGTAAATTGTGATAAGCTATTGTGTTTAAAAATGTCGAGATATCGGTAATGTGCTTCGATTTTTATGTGAGGTTATTAGGTAACAGTATAAGAGATCATAGTTAAATGGCTTTACTTTTCAGAAAACGTAAACACAAACAAACTTAAACACACGTGCGGGTAAAATTTGGTCCACATTGGAATAAAAAATGGAATAGAACGTTAATTTCAAGTGCTTATAGTTTTCAGAAAGTTGTTAGAGGTTTATGGAACATTTCAGTTACATTAATTTTTTACCTAATTTATTTACAAATCAACAGCAGTTCACTAGCTGCGTACGTGCCCAGCAAGTTTGGGGTTGTGAATTCATATCCGGGTGGAGTCATATGACGAGTAGATGTGATGATCTCCGAAATAGCAGCTAAAACTTCTAACGCTCTGACTGACAATATTCAAGGATAAAAACGTATTGATATACATAGCGGATATTGTTTCTCTGAAAAGAGCAGCAATGTGCAAAATGCAAAATCAAGTAATCAGTAAAGTCGCGTGCCAAATCTATATCAGCAGAAAAATAAATTTCGTAAAATAATGGCCAGAACAACTATCCTTATTTATTTTAAATTTTGCAAATTTTTAATACAACAACTGAAAGTGACATATTAGTTGAAAAATAAAAACTAGTAGGTTTTATGAAATGAATGATGAGACTCATCCATCATTCTAGGTATAGAAGCAAACAAAATTGTTTTATTTCGGGCTCAAAAAATCTAAAATAAATCAATGACATATCAACTGTACATATGTACAGTTGCTACTAAAGGAAACATAGTATTTCCAGAACCTTTTGCTATAGCAAATAATACCTTCAACATATTGTAAGAATGAGGCTAACGTTATCTCCTTTTTGAATAGTGAATGCATTAGCTAATTATTTTTGAAGCCCAGCGCCCTAGCGACCAGAGTATTTTAAATTTTTTAAATACCAAAATGTTCAGAATGAAAAGAGAAATCGACTACGCTATATCTGAATGTCCGGCCGTCGATAACGGTGTTTTATCAAAAAACTACGGTATTCAGATTAGGTAACATTAAAATTGCTCAAAGGGAGATTTTAGCTAAAGCATTAGTTACAAAATTGTAGAAATTGGATAAAACCTGCGCCCATTTCTCACTAAATATTTTTCTCATATAACTCGATAGTTTACTAGCTTCACTTAAATGTGCTACAAATAATTTAATTAAACAGAAAAAAAAAATGTTTTTGAGAAATGAGAGTAATACATCCATATTAGGGCTATAAGCTATAAATCCGGAACTTCTTTAGCAAACTCTACCTATTTGCGCGCACCCTTTGATTTCAACTTAGAGAGAGAAAAATGTTAAAATAAGTCTACAAAAGCATAGTAAATTATGAGTATTATATTTTTTCGATGTCACGTTTAGATTCTTCATTACTTGGTTTATTTTTCAAATTCCATCTGGAGGATCCACTCCAAACAGCAGCGCTGTGAAGCAATAATTTTTTATCTAATTGTGAAATCAACAATAATTTTTTGTGCCCAAGGCCAGCTATAAGGAAAATATTGGGAAAAAGACAATTACACGTATATTCTGCACGTTACCGGAAATTTTGTAACCGGCAAATTTTAATACCGAAAAATGTTACCACTTCTTGTAACCGGCATTCTTGCACACTGGTAACGCTGTCAACAGTGTAAAACTCACCATACGGTGTTTGCTTTGGTGTGGTGTGAATTTGAACACAAATTTTACAAGCGAATCACAATGGAGATGAATAAGTGAGTGATTTACTAAAGTAAATTTAATAAATTATTATAATATCATTAATTTTTAATTGCAGAAAATACGCAAGGACAACCCAGCAGCAATTACGCTGGTATGTAGGGTTTAAAAGTCAGATATTGATTGGTAAGGGTATGTGGAGTGCTGCCTTTTGTATTGCTTTCGTCAACTTTACCATCTCGATTGAGTATGTAATTCCTATGAGACTCTCTTTCCCTTAAATATGTCCTTCCCACAAGTCCAGAAGAGGTCGCTGTATTCGTATTAGCACTTCACAGAAAATTCCAAATAGGGTACACAATTTAAAAAAGTTCAATAAGTTTTCCTATAATGTTCAAACTTTTTATTCAGAAATTTTTGAAAATCTTTGGGTATGCAGGTTTGTAGCCTATTTTATTTTAGTATAAGTCTGGAGTAACTAAAAATTCCGGTTTTTTGAAATTTTTTGTGTTAAAAACTTTTTCTCTACATAACTGATGAATTTTATATAAAGTAAGTGTACCTATTTACGGAATATTAAAGCATATTCTTAGTTAAAGTAATATTGCAAGCATTTTACACAAAACATAACAAGATTCTTGAATACTAAATATTTACATAATTTGCGCAGATTTATTTAAAACATAAAAAGAAAATGTGTAGTAAGAACATCAAAAAATCCATTTGCCCCTGACTAGCTTTATGTGTTTATTTACGTTTAAGAAAAATAATTCAAAATACATACTACACATTTTCGCATCCAAGGGGGAGTTTTGGGGTCAAACCATTACCACAAACTTTTGTGCTATTTTGAAATTTATTCAGTTTTTTTCCAACTATATTTGCGTACGTTGCATGTGACATTTATGTATTATTTATTGGAATTTTTTAATCTTTATAAATTATATGTCGTATACCCAAAAAAAAAAATAACCAAACAGAAAGGTACAAATATTTCTAATTCCGTGCTTGGCACGCAAATAGTTACATCGTAAAAAAATATTGCACCTATTTCCGTGCTATTTTTAATTTAAAGTTTTGAATTATACACTGGTTTATTACATAAATTTATACAAAAAATATTTGTAATTTTAAATTTCGGCAGATAAAACTTACCAATTAAAGATTATAGCCTCACGGATTTTTCAACACTCCCTTAGCAATTTTGTAGTCAGCTGATACCTGATTTGCAAATTTTGATTCAACTAATAATGTTTGGAGGCTGCGAAGTACGAAATTTGGAGACTTGGAAAATTTTAAACAATTTCATAACTGCTTTGGTTTAAAAAAAAAATGGTGACATTTTCTTATTTTTCTATTTTAAAAATTCTTGGTCAAAATAGCAGGCAATTAAGAGCCAGTACGGAATTAGGTACACTTACATTATGTAAGTTCTCGTTGATTTTTTATATTGCTTTTTGTTATTCATCTTCTGCATATAAACCACATGCTTTATGTTATAGATATGGTTTATGTAATATGTAGAACAAACTTTCTTTTTGTCGTTGGAAAAATATTGTGAATTATATAAAAAATCACCACAGCGTCAATTGTTTGAGCAACTGTATCTACTTATGCATCCATTTTATTTTATTACTGTCAGAGAAAGGGTGAGTGCCGCGGCTTCAATATAAATACGTACATATGTATACACATGTGTTCAATACATTGTAAAATTGTGTAAAGAAATTTAATAATTTTATTTTACGATTAAATTAAATTTTTTGAACAAAATAACACTAGTTTACAAATATTTGATAATTAAGTGGTACATCATTGAAAAAGTATTTTTCAGATAAATTTTCGGTCGCGGAACAAGAAAATGAGTTCCAATAATTTTTCCAAAAAGCGTTTTCGAGACGTAACCAAACACCCTATTTTCGAGGTTCTTCCTATGGGTACCGTTTTAAAAGTAATTTTAACCTTTAACTTATTCTAGGTAACAGTATTCTGGGTTGATACTTTTACATTTTACAAAAATTCCCTTTAACATTCGTAAAACAGTATTAGAAAACATTCAGACAAAGTCCACCTATGTTAGGACAAACTTATGTACAACCTTCAACACCCTGTTTCTCAAAATCTAAGGCTGATGGAAAAATTTGGGTGCCACTTTCAAAATCAGCCGACTGAAGTCCATATAACATGGAATATTATACCAATTAATTTTTTTTAGCAGATTTTCAACTGAAAATATAGTTAAATCTTAATTGGCCGCTTTTATTTAATTTGTAATAACTTTCACATTTTCTATCCAATTTTTGCAACAAAGCATTTTTTTATAATTTTTTTTTTGCAAAGTTTATCCACTAAAAAAAGTGAACAAAAATTAATAATTTTTGAAAAAGCTCAAAAATGTCCTTTTTTTTTTTTTTTTGCATTTAGAGGCCAGTATGTATTTCAAAAAGTACCATTTCGATTGGCAATATTTTTTAATTAGGTATTTTTTCGTATAGCCTAACGTAATATATTGATTTTAAAATAAGCTTGATGAATTTAATATTTTCTAGTAAATTCTATTTCAGCAGGACACAAGGCTTCTTTATGAAATAAAAAAATTGTCATAATATATTATAATGGAAGCCAGCGTTTTTCGAAATGTATTTTGGACAATCAAATTGGAGTTTCAAAAGGCTAGATTCTTTTTAGAAATATGTATGCCGCTTGTCACGGAAAAGCTCAATTGTTTGAACACCTCATCGAAAATTTTAGACATACGAGGGTTGCCTTTTATATTTTGCGCCTAATAAGGAAAACACAGTCAAATATTAAGGAAAATAGTTTTATTGTTTTTCAAAATATTCTCCATCCAAGTCAATACACTTCTGTATTCGCTTGAACCAATTTTCAAAGCACTTTCGCCACTCAGAAGAGGATACCTCTTAAACGAGGCTTCTACAGCGTTGAAAAACGTTGACCTCGCATTTTTTTTTTGATGTTGGGGAATAAAAAGAAATCATTAGGTGCCAAATCAAGGCTGTACGGCGGATGACCCATCAACTCGACCTTTTGAGTCCTCAAAAACTCTCTTGTGTCAATCTATACGTGAGAGCTCGCATTGTCTTGGTGAAGAATGATTTGTCTTCGGCGATTGGTTTTGCTTAATTCTCCAAAAACTTTTGGCAACCAAATGGTTGTATACCACTAAAAATGGACCGTTTTAAGTTTATCTAGTGAAACAGTTGGGAGATGACCAGGTTTTTGGAAAAAACAGGCGACCATTTGCTTTGAGGTGCTTCTTGCGCGAACAACTTTTGTTGGATTAGGCTCGTCTTGGAACATCTATACGAGTACATTCGATTGCTGCTTTGTTTCCGGCTCATATGCATAGATCCAATATTCGTCACCTGTTACGATATCATAGACGTGCTTTGATCCACCGTGGCTAAATTTCTTCAACATTTCTTTACACCAATCGACACGAGTCCTTTTTTGGGCAATTGTCAAATTATGCGGTATCAAACGAGAACAAATCTTCTTTACGAAAATGTTCACGGGTTAATTCCCTTTTTAGGCAATATGAATTTCTAACTCACTATAAATAAACACAAATAAAACTCGTAAGTGAAAACGTTATATGCAAGTTTATGCCAAAAAATACCAAACTTTACGATAAAAATATCTAATTACGGCTAATCACATGTAGTGTTGCGAAGGCGCAAAATATAAAAGACAACCCTCGTACATATAAAGATTCAAGTTTTCAAACGTTACTATTAAACAAAAACTAAGTATTTTGGTCTTGCTTGCAGTTAAGCTTGAGTTGCTTTAATACTAAAGTTACTGACATTTTTGATATCAAATGAAAAGAAGCTATAAACTTTGAGTTTTCGATAAGAACTTATTTGAAATCAAATGTCCATTTTCCACACAAATCACTCACAGTTAAACGAATGCCAATGTACTGCGTTTATAATAATTTCTGCCTTCTCCCGCACATTATTCATAGATACATACAAACATTTCTATAAGTACATACATAGATAGGCAGATGCATATGAACGTAGCAGGGAAATTCATACGATAGCAATGAAGAGATCAACCCGCATAATAAACTTGTCGCCAAAGTAAAGCAGATCAACGCTACATACGCGCATACATATTAAGAGCTTGAATGGAGTTGAGTTGAGCTGAGTTGCAATGTGATTAGTTGCTCAACACCTGGCGAACTTAATCTTTCCGCCTAAACGCACAACGCAAAGGCACAACGGCGTAAATCAAGCAGATAAGCCATATAAAGCGCTCCAATTCACATGAACACATATACAGATAAACACACACACACATATATGTACGCAAATGAAACGCAAACCAGCGCAGCACTCCATTGCTAATCACTGCGGAAAAGGAAATGCGATTATTTCGCGCTTTACCTTTGCCAACAGCTTGAGTGCGCTTAACTTTAGCATATCACACACTTGCATACAAATACACACACACACACACATACATACACATATATGTACATGGTTCCATCTAAGCGCAGCGTTCTCAGCCATAAAGCTCTCGGGATATATTTAATGTTTGCTTTGCGTAAGATCGAAATCCCAAATTGATTTTATTTTCATTTCATTCCTCAATGCTACGCGAAAGACATAGGAGCACTATGTACAGGGATAGAAGGGAAAAATGTCGACGTGTGCTGCAGACTAGCTGAGCAATAATCTCGGTGGCAATTTAATGAGGATAATTTTATTTGCAAACGCAAAGTGAAACAAGTAAGTAAAAAACCAATTATTAATTTAAAACAAAAAAAAAACATGACAAGGATTTGGCATGTTAACCTTTAGCTGCTCTTTGCGTCGAAAATGACGCATAAGTTATACTCTTATGCAATTTTAATAAATATCGACCGCCCGTGAGACTTTGTTAGAGTCATTGGTTTGATTGATATGAAGTATGACTTTTGCAACGAGGAAGCGTATACTTTTCGGAAGAATTACTTTATGCTGATAATTTTTGCGAGCGACAAATTTATTTTTTAATTATTAAAATAAGAAAAAAAAATTGTTCAAAATGTGAACACACCAAAATTGCGACACAACTTACCCAAAAATATTTCAATATTTAGAAATTCAAATACTATAAAAAAATTTATTTTGATTTGATTTATAGTGTAGTTAAAATTGGCAACCGATTTAGCAGCAAGGCAAGTTATTTTGCAAGAATTAATAAAAAAAATTACACCACTCGACAATTTTCAGAGTTTTGAAACGATAAAAAAAAAATTCTAGCAGTTACCAGAAAGCCTGGCAGCGGAGGAAAACATCGTGAAAGCGATCAGAGGAGTGCTCCGAAGGTTCTCAGGGCGTTTTCGCAAAATGCGAAAGTTTTACCACGCATTGTTGCATAGTCTGTACGTAAATCGCAGTCTTTTGTATGAGAACAACAAGTAAAGCGGCGAGTTTCGATGAAGAGGTTCAAAGCTAGCAAAATCCCGCAGCGCCAGAATTTATACGAATCACAAATTACAAAACACAAATGCATTGCTATGGACGACGAAACCAAATGATTTAAAATTTCAAATATATTGCTGGTCAGGATTTTTATACTGCCGCAAGTCACTGTAAATTGAAAATGAAGTTCAAGTTCCCAAACACTACATGATTTGGGCAGCCATTTGTTCATCTGGCCGTAAAAGCAGCTCTTTTATCATAGTCGAGACGATGAGCATCCAAGTTGATCGAGATGAATGCCTCAAAAAGCGTCTTCTGCCACTTATTAACAGTTATTGTAGCAGATCACTGTTCTGGCCGAATCTGGCAAGCTGCCAATATGCCAAGGGTCCTTTGCAGTCCTACAATGCAAATAACATCGATTTTTTACCTCTCGCTTGCAATTCACCAGAAAGCCCAGAGTGACTGCGTCCTATTGTGGAATATTGGTCAAAAATGAAAATAAATTTATTGAAGAAGACAGGTGATCTGGTAAAACATTTTGGAGAATTGAAAACAAATGGTTGTGGGCATCGCGTAAAGTCGACAATGCACTCGAGCAAAAGATGATGACGCGTGTGCGACGAAAATTCGATCAATTGCATATAGAGCAAATAACAAATAATATGTTAACATTTTAATTATATTTAAACTCAAAATATTATGATTAAAAACAAATATGATTTCACAGCTTTATCGTTTTTTTTTCTGAGAACAATTTCTAAGTGTCTCAGTGTTTGTGTGTTCACCTTTTATATAAGGTGTAGTAAAAAGAAATCAATTATTTTCAAGGTTTTATTTAGCAACGTTTTTCGACATCCGAAGAAGCGGTTGCGTTTAAACCACATGTTTTGGAGTATAACAGGTGGCAACCCTATGTAGCTATGATTCTCGTCCTCGCCGCAACGAACAGTTTGAGACTAATAGTTTAATATTTTATATCCTTTCGTTTAATTTATTTAAATTTGACTTTTTTTGCTAAGGTGGTAACCCTCTTCAAAATATACATATACAATTTCACTTAGAGAAATTAATGGTTTGACGCATATATTTAATTATTTCATAGATTTTAATTCAATTCAACTTTTAAATTAAGTGGCAACCCCAACTACTCCTCAGCGAAACGAACCGTTTGACGCCGAAATTTTAATATTTCATATATGCTACTTGTGTGTAATTCAGTTAAATTCGACATTTCAAATAGGTGGCAACATTCCCCAAATTAATGTGTGAACTTTCTTATTTCATATAACTAACGTATAATTTAATTAAATTCGGCTTTTCAAACAAGTGACAACCCTCATACAACTTAGTTGTCAACCTTCTTTCCGTACGAACCGCTTGACACTCATATATTAATATTTCATAACCTTATGTATATGAATTGCAGAACATCCACGGATATCTAATATCGGATTGGGATAATTTAGGAATTCTCGGTAAAAAACGTCCAGGGACTTATAATTTTATAATCTTTCAATAACATTATTTTCTTTATTGAATTTAAATTTCCTAAATCCAAGTTTTCAAAATGTATTTGTTCTAATTTAATTTCAATATTTTTTGTATCACTAAAATATAGGATTTTGTGAAACTTGTCCATTTTTCGTATCTGAATTATGTTGACCATTGGTGTACTTTTCTCGTCTAGCGGCAGTCGAACAATTCTAAGTAAAAATACACTTTGGACAAATTTTTAATTACTTGCGTTGTGAAATACCCTTATTATAGCTTTACTTATGAAAATTGGAATGAGAGCAGTTCGGGACTGAACTGAATAAATTTACTGTGGTCACAAAAACCGGAGACCACACAAATATTTCAACAATAGCGCGGTAATGGAAATATTATGGCATATAGATGGTTTTAATACAGTGAACTTGCTCGCATTTATGAAATATATTTATTAGTTTTTTTTTTAATTTGCGGCTTGTAGTATAGCAAGCTCAGTGCTTTTACACAATCTTTTTTCTTTTAATTATTAGGTTCTTGTAAAAATTAATTTATAAATAAAAAAGCTAAAAATAAAGCATTGGTAGGATGCTTCCCTTTGCTCTTCTGTTTTCTCGACAGCTTGATATGTGAATGTTCATAGGCACTCTGTTTAAAATTTTGAAATAAACTGGACTATATCGAGCCCTATCTGCGAATAAATGTAAGCGATTTTTTTTCAAAATTTACCGTTTGATACAGCATCTAGTAAAAGCATCTAGATGTTTCAAAATTTTTTATTAATTCAGATGTGGTGCTAAAGCATAAATATTAAAAAGAAATGTCGCTATGTTTTTTCGTGGTTATATATTTCTAGCTCTATTAATCTATAATAGGTGGACACTGACACTGATTTATTTAGTTTTATGATTAATTGTTTACTGAAAAATCCTGCTTTAATTCGTAGAAAGTACATAAATTTAATAGAAATTCAAAAAAGTGTAGCTGTTATTCATTTACTGAGCTTATTAATATCCTTCTAAAATGAAATAAAATAACATTTCAACAATCGAGAAATAATCGACGATTTTCTACTGTTTAAACAAAGGAAGGTCAGCGACCGGGCTCTTAAAAAATTTTTGCTATTTACCCTGAATTCGGACTTGACCTTTCTGACTTTTTTTTCTATCTAGCGAATATAGTATGTAAATATAATTATTTTAAATTCATTGGATACCCTTCGGCTCCATTTTTTCCCTACTACAATTTTTTTTTACTCTTCACCTTTGATTGCCAACCAGAAATATATGTTGAATTATGGTGCATAGAAGCAATAACCAAATCAAAGGACGCTCTTTGCCAGGAATTGAAAATTTAAAATACGAAATTTCCAATATTGATTGCAGTACAGCAAACGGTGAAAGTCAAAATAGAAGAGTTGGAAAAAAAAAAACATTTACAAAATGGAAAAACTTCAGCGTTGGAACAAAAAGAGCGGTACAATTTTAACAACAAGCATACAAAAACAATTGCACGTATGGCGAAAGTAGTTGCGTGTTTGAGAACTAAATTCTTGGTGATGTGTCAAAGGGTGTTCAGTTTAGGAGGCACAGAAATTAAGAGTTGAAAAGCTGCTTTATATCAAATCCTAGATACAAAAGGGATCTGAGAAAAATGATAGAGAAAGAGATTCTTAAGGGGGAAAAATAGGAAAAAATAAAGTATAACAACAACAATAAGAAAAAAATGAGAAGATTATAACAAGTAAAGCAAATAAAAACAAATAAAGAAGAGTTCAAATTTGACTGAAACCGAATCTGAACTACTCGGTGTTTTTTTTGTAAAATAAACAGCAATGAAACCAGTTAATATAACGCTTTCCATTTTAAAATTTAGACGAATTTTATTTATTTAAATAAACTAAAAAACAAATCAATGTGATTTTAGCGTAACACACGCAGTTTCTAAAATTTTGATTGTAAGTACTTCGCTTCCTAATAAAATTCTTCTTACCAAATTTGAAGCAATTTGGTAGATATTTACTAAAATATCAAATATTTTAGTTTTTCGCAGATTACCTTCCATTGAGAGTTGGCCGTAGTTTTTCTTATATTCATTTAATTTTCAAAATTTGGTAAAGGTTTGGTGAAGTAGTTTCGGAGAGCACGTTTGGTCTAAATTGGGTGCTACCAAGCGTATTTCCAAAAATTGTTTAACTCTTTTATTTTTTTTTCAACCAATTGCTATAATATTCGAAATTATGCTTATTAAGTTAAAACCTATAGTGTGTACCAAATCTGGTAGAAATTGATAAAGTATTTAGTTTCACGATACATTTTTTCGTTAATTAAAAAAAAGGGAATTTTTTTACAAAAATTATATTACTCAAAATTTTAAACTCTGTAAAAAACTTATAAAAATTTAACAAAAAAATTAAATTTTTTACAAAAATTATATTACTCAAAATTTTAAACTGTAAGAAATTTATAAAAATTTAACAAAAAAAATTTATCAAATTTTTCAAAATTTGTATCCGAAATTTTTGGAAAGCGTTTGGATATGCATTTTTGCAGCTCTTTTAATTTAAACAACAATATACAAGTATCAAAAATTTCCATTGATTCACCCTTTTTGAAAATTGTGATTTCGGAAATTTTTGCCATGCAGATTTGCAAGAAAGTTAACATAAAAAACAAAAGGAAATTGGTACGATTTCAACACACCAAACCCATTGTACAAAATTTCGATTTTTTAATTAATTATTTCCGTTATACATAAGAGGTTTAATTCCGATTTCTATAATTTTCGAAATTGTGAATATATTTTGTTCTCAAACCCAATCTTGTCTATTAAATTTAAGTAAACTACCCTGTATAGTTAATAAATATCGGATTTTTTAGATTTTTGTATTTTACCGTCATATGAGAGGTGGGCATGGTTTTTGTACGATTTTAACAATTTTCGAAATTATGTTTATTGCCTTGAAATGCGAGTTGTGTGCACTAAATTGGCTGGAGTTTGGTGGCATAGTTTTTGAGACATATCTATTTATCGAAAGTGGGCGGCGCTACGCTTTTTACTAAAACTACGTATTAAATTTTAGCAAATTCTGTTATATAGTTATTTAAATATCGCGTTTTTTTCACTTTTGAAAAGTACTGTTATATGTGAGCTGGGCGTAGTTTTGGTCCGCTCCTTACAATTTTTGGAATTTTTTTCACTGACTTCAAATGTATTGTGTGTACTAAATTTGGTAGCGGTTGATAATACATATATGTAGTTTCGGAGATTTATTATTTGACTAAAGTGGGCGGGGCAACTCCGCTTTTCAAAAAAACATTTACACGCGTTTTTATTTTCCCAACCCAATCTTATGTATCAATATCACCAAAATGTCGGATTTTTTTTAACAAAATACCGTTATATGGGCGTGGTTATTATCCGATTTTGCCTATTTGCAAAACCAAAGCACTTTGGCTCCAGGGCAATGTGTACACGAAGTTTTGTTGAGATAGCTCAATATTCACTCGAATTATACGACCCACGGGCGGACGGACAGACAGGCATAGCTTAATCAAATTCGTTATCAGTTCTAAGAATTTTGGTATATAGATATATCTTGGTTGCTCATGCTGTTATAAGCAGCCGTTAGGTGAACAAAGTTGTAATACCGTAGTGCGATCGCATAGCGCTTTCACATACATACGAAAATTTCTGAAATTTCAAACGCTATACTCCAAATGCACGACCCTTCAATTCAGAATGCGCTTTTGTCGATATTTTTATTTTTGCCAAGTTTTCTTTGCACCAAAAGCACTACACTAAAGTTAAAAAAAAAATTAATTCTATTTTCGTGAGTTTCAGGTGCAGCGCAAACAGCATAAAGCTAAAGTCGAGCAAAAGTAGGAAATAAAAACCAAAGCAAAAAAAAAAACACCAAAAAAAAACCTAAAACCGAAATTGGAAAATCTAAAATGCAAACAACAAATCCAGTTTTCAATACTCCCCATAGCTCTCTATAGCTCTGCATCCTCGCCAACTAGCCCCGAAAACCGCTTAACCATTTCGCCGATACAGTTGTGTGCAACTAGCTTAGACGGATGCGGAAGTGAATGCCCGTTTTCGGGGAAACATTTGCTGGCTACCTTTTTTAGCTGCACTTGTGTTCGACAACAAACACAACTTTTGTCTCCCTTTTCCCCCTCTATCCGTTTTATTAACAAATGCTATGTTGTTTTGCTACACTTGCTATGTTCGATGTTGTTATTGTTTTGCTGCACTCGATTTTTTGCTACTGCCATTTATGTAGAAATTTCGATTATGTTGTTGGTATCGTGCTAGTTGCTGTCGCTAGATGCGATGTTGGTGAGGAATCGAGGTGCGCCGCTTTGTTAACGTCATCGGACTGAGCTGTCGAACAAAAGGAAATTAAAATATTCCAGCGCGCAATCGTGCGTTTAGGATATCGGACTGGTGGTGGTACCGCAAAACTGCACTGTAAACGGTAATGGAGCGCCATTTATCCACCCGCCTGTCAATGAAATTCACTAAATGTATGTATGTATGTATTTCGGATGTTATTGGTAACATTTATTCATGTATAGCTATATACATACATATGTATATATAGGTTTGTGTTTACATTAAGTTGGCTCCGTACTTGGAAAGAAACTGTTAATTAATTTTTTGTCCATTTCACAAATAATTCCATGCTACGTCAATATGTTTTCAAAAAATATATTCATATTTTTGTAGCTAATACGTGTCTTGATTTCGAACAAATTAGGGCTGCAAATTTTTCAGTTTTAGTTCAGAAACTTGCAATTGATATTCGAAATTACCATTTCAAATTCACAAAACTACAACTACAACTTTCTGAATTTGAAATAGAAATTCAGAATTAGAATTGAAATTTTCTGAATCTGAAGTGAAAATTCCGAAATTGAGTTGTAACTTTCTGAATTTGAAGTGAAAATTCTGTATTTGAAATGAAAATTTCGAACTTGAATTGTAACTTTCCGAATTTAAATAAGTAATTCTGAATTAGAATTGCTACTTTCTGAATTTGAAATGAAAATTCTGTATTTGAATTGGACATTTTTTGAATTTTAAGTAAAAATTCTGACCACCAAATGGAAGTTCCAAACATGAATTGTAATTTTCTGAATTTGAATTGGGGCTTTCTGAACTTTAATTGGAAATTTTGAACTTAAATTGTAATTTTCTGAATTTTAAATGAAAATTCTGAATTTGAAATGGAAATTCTGAACTTTAATTGTAACTTTCAGAATTGGAATTGCAACTATGTGAACCAGAACTGCAAAAGGTGTAGACCGGTGCCGTAACGATAATAACGGTTACAAAAAAAAAAAAATTACTTTTCCTTGAGTTCTATTTTGTGCTTAAGAAATAACCGTTTTTTCTTGAATTTTAATTTTTAAACTAGATTTTTATTTTCTGAGCGAAAAATAAAACTCAAGAAATAACGATTATTTTTCTAGTACAGCAAAATTTTCTTAAAGTCAATATTATGTATTTGAGAAAATCCACATGTAAAACACAAGCGTTTGAAGAAGACCACTATATATTTAGAACCGATTTCTTTAGCTTTAAAAATAATAAAAAAAACGCTCGTAGAAGGATGGCATTTCCAATTTTCTCCTAAAGAATACGTAGCTATTTTTCTGGAGATTCATCGTGATTCCAATAAACCATTGCTAGAATATAGTAGTTTACTAAAGGTTTGCGGAAAAATCTTTTTCCAAATGCACGAAAATTTTCAACTCTAATTAAAATAAATGGACAGGTTAAAAAAGCTAAAGATCAAGTAAAATGCACATAGACATATCCCAGTGAGAATACTATATGTTATCTAACACGTTATATAGGATGTAGTACTACGAAAGTATGCGTGAGAAATTCAATAACTTTCCGTTAATTTATGTGGGACGAAACTAACGCATAGTCTGCGGGATGGAGAGAGCACGATATACATTGAAACGTATCATTTACTTTGTTTTACATGCAATAGGAATAGGAGCAGTAATACTAGATTTGTTTATACGTTGGTGAATACGTTAGGTCGATCTCGCTGGGATATAAACAAAGAATTAGGTTCAACATTTGATTCAATATATCCTCAGCCAATTGAGGCATAAATACTGAGATTATGCAGTAGAGTCAATCGTAAACCTTACACTGAAGGTACTTTCAGGAAAAGATTTTCAAATCATTATTTGTACCAAGAATGATGCGAATGAAACGAGTTGATTTTTTCTAAAGCAAATCCTCTAAACGTTTCATTTAACGAATAACAAATATAAATAACGAAAACATAATATAACTTATTAATTACTACCACTCACAGAAAAGTATCAATACCCATTCAGATGAGGATCAGATAAGAATATTTCCTTTTTACTCCCTTTTGGGAAAACAAAAAATTCTAAATTTCGCATACAAATATTAAGTTATTGAATTACTATGGTATGCTAGGATAATGCTAACAACTTTAAACTTAAAGAAGTTTTAAAATTTTATGTGTCTTTGAGGAAGTAAAATAACTAAAACAACTGAAATTAATCTATCCGCTTAATTTTTTCATTTAAAATTTGGACAATAATCGTTATGTGCATTCCGTGCTTTTATAAATACTGCGACAAAGGGCGGCACCTAACGTTCTAATTTTTATAGTTCATACTTATGTGGCTAATACATGTTCTGAATTTGAATCAAATCGGGTCTTAAATACGGGGTTTTAAAGATGTGGTGCCAACCCGCTGACAACCCAACAAAGCCATGCCCAAAACCACCGCTGAGTAGAAGCCATTAAGTTTGCAAGATTTCAATTTTTAAGCAGGTGGCAACCCCAAACCAACATGCTTTTTAAATTAAGTTTTCTTAAACCTTTTTAGTTTGACCCCCATATTGTAAAATTTAATTGAATTTATTAAATTGATGCAGACCTATAACTAATTTGTCGTAGATATGTTTGCGAAAAGAGCGATCCCATGTGCAGTCAATAATTTAGTGCAACTTTTAAATATATAAAATTTTGTGATTCCCTTGGAAAAACATACAATATTGTTATTATTTTTTTTGTTTGACGACGCTCCTTAGTGTACATACATATGTATGTACATGCTTTCAATGCTATAAATATATTTGTTGTCGCAGTAGTTATCTATTTGCTTGATTTTTTGGTTTACTTGGAAATGAAATGTGGTTACCAGGAGCATCTCCACAACGATTTTATTTCGGATGTTATCTAAATGCTTCTGCCTTTTGTTTTATGTTTTGTCAATTTAGTGTACTGTTTGTATTTAACCTAAAGTTAAATTCATGTATCAAATAACGGCTACGAAGGGTGCTATAAAATTCGTAATATGTACAATTAACTCTCGTGCGAATTCGAATGAGAATTCACCCATTTTTTGAAACCATACAAAGATATTATATATGAATAAAAACAAAAATACTAACTATGATCTAAATCATATATATAACGAGATTACAAACTGGTGTCAATACTCTGGTGCAGTCCTTTCGTTAAGCAAATGCAAACATATTCACATATGTCGTATGATAAATTGCAACACCAATATCACCTGTAACCAATTGAATCTAACCAAAGTCGACAACTTAAAAGTTCTAGGCATACATTTGAACAAAAGATACAGATGGGAATACCCTATAAACCAACTGATAGCCTCATTAAACAAAAATCTCAATATCATTAAATGTCTTTCAAGTACGAAATATAATTGCAATCCAATCTCCCTAATAGGGCAAACAATTCTCTAATAATTTCAAAAGTTAAATACGGAATATACTTGTTTGGGGTTTCCCCGAAATTTATTTTAAACCCCAAGGGACTCACCTCGGTCCGCTGCTATTTCTAATTTTTATTAACGATTTGCCAAACTGTTTTAAGTTTTCTAAATGTTTAATGCTTGCCGACGACGTCAAGCTGTTCCTGAAAGTTCCCCATTTGGTAGATTGCATCAATCTTCAAGCCGATGTCATAGAATTTGAGAAATGGTGTATCAACAACCATCTATCCCTTACTATTAATAAATGTTGCGTTGTGACTTATTCCAAGAAGCCAGTGAGTATTCTTTATAGTTATGTTCTAGGCCATTGTTCTGTTAAACCTAGCCACGAAGTCAAGGATCTGGGGGTTATTTTCGATTCGAAACTTTTATTTTCAAAAGATATTGATTACGTTGTCTCCAAGTCATTCGCTATGCTTGGGTTCATACGAAGAAATTCTGAAGGCTTCAAGGACCCCACTACTTTAAAATCTCTTTACATTTCTTTAGTAATAAGTCGTCTGGAATATTGTGCCTTGGTCTGGAACACCTACTATTGGATCCACTCAAATAAAATTGAAAAAGTTCAAAGGATATTTACTAAATTTGCTTTGTTGAAGTTGCACTGGCAGGATAGTTCTCCTTCTTATCTTGGTAGAAGGAAACTGCTTGGTCTGCAATCTCTCCACGAGAGAAGAATTTGTCTTTCATTATCCTTCGTTTATAAATTAATTAATAGCAGCATAAATTGCAAACAACTTAGTAACTTTCTCAATATGTATAATTCTGAAAGAGATCTTAGGAACAAGCGCTTATTTTTGGAATCTTTTCATATGAACAATTACTCATATAATATATATAGACAGGTTTAAATTAAGTTTATTCTCTTTATTTAATTCAATTCTTCAATTAATCTGTAAGAAATTTCTTTGTAGACTGAAAAAAGTAAATAAATAAATAAATAAATGAACAGACTCAACTCAACCATAAATTCAGCCCTTAGAATAGCTCTTGGAGCATTCAGGACAACACCCATATCCAATATTAGATGCGAAGCCAAAATACTGCCAATAGAACTAAGCCGTGAGATGGCTGTACACAAACTCTGTAAATCCATTTTAATAAATGGCAATACGTTACTACCTAATTTAGCAGTAAAACTAAAGAAATTAAGAAGAACCCATAGATTTCCATCGGCTCTTAACAAAATAATAACAACAGCAAACGCATTAGACATTCCAATCAACAATAAAATGAGTAAATACTTTATATTTCCTCCTTGGCTACTCCAACCTAATTCAATTAATGACTCCTTACATCGATGGGCTAAAGCTACCACATTCCCGATATTTATACCCAAGAATTCCTGAACCTGAAACAACAAATACTTTCCTTCAAATTTATTTACACAGATGGAAGCAAAAAAGATAACCTGGTAAGCTATAGTATCGTACAAGACCAAAAACAATTTTGACTACACACCTGCCTAAATACAGCTCGAACTACGCGGCGGAAACCATAGCCATTCATGAAGCCATCAAATTTGCCAATCAAACTCCTGGAAGATTCGCCATATGCACGGACTTCCTTGCAACTCTAAAATCAATATCTTATTTAACTAGCGAAAACTACTACACAATCTCCATAAGAAACTTACTTATAGAAATCAAGCACAAAATTAAACTTATCTGGGTACCTGGCCACACAAAAATAACAGGTAACGAGACTGCCGATACAGTAACAAAGTCCGCACATAATCAACCACTAATTACTACTCCTAACATACTACTACCTTTATAAAAAATATATTCAACAAACGACATCTGGAGTCATACAACAAAACGACTAACTGGTATAAACTAATCAACCCTAATATGAATAATCCTTACAACTATTATAAATTTTCTCCCTATGAAGGCATAACCAGAAAAGACTTCGTAAAGATTACAAGACTCAGGCTAGGTCAAGCATGAATGTCGCACGAACACTTAATTAGTAAAGAAACCAGCAACTGCAAATACTGTAACGCTTCCAAAACAACAACAATAGAACATATTTTAGACCCCTGCACCCATTTCAGTAGACACAGGAGTTCTCTTCAGAATACTAAACCTACAACCTTTCTCACTAACCCAACAATTGAACACATAAATAAAATAATAAACTATCTAAAGTATTGTAACATATATAACGATATTTAATGTAAAGAATAATTAGCATAATTTACTGATCTCAATAAGCTTAAGACCTCTGTTGTCATAGCTTTAAATTTGTACTTGTCTTTAAAAATACTTGTCGTTAAAACAAAAAAAAAAAAGAAGAAAAAAAATTGTTGGACAAAATATTCCATGCTTCCAATAAGGGTATGAAATAAAACACTCGTGCGACAAAAGCGCGAACCAGAAGTAAACCTTTATAAAAATATAGAAACTTATATGAGACTAGTAGCTAATAGTAGTAAGTAGTAGTAGTAGTAGTAATAGTGATTAGTAGTATCTAGTAGTATTAGAATTTAGCAGTACTTAGTAGTAGAATTATTAAAAATAGTAGCAGAAATTATTTATATATTAGATTTAGTAGAAATAGTAGTATAAATTAGTAAAAATTGTAGTAGTAATTATTAAAAATAGTTGTATTAACTAGTAGTAGCTTTAGTAAGAATAGTAGTAGTACCAATTGTAGTAGTATTAATAAAAATAGTAGCATTAATTAGTGGTAGTTTTAGTAAAAATAGTAGTATTAATTGGCAGTAGTATTAGCAAAAGCTTAGGTCAATTAGAAGTCGTAATTAGTAATAGTATTACAAAATAAAGTAGTATATAGTGGTAGTAGTATTAGTAGCAGGTAGTAAGTAGTAGCATTATATAAAAATTATAGCAATTATTAGTAAAAATAATACTAGTAATTAGCAATGGTATAAGTAAAAATAGTAGTAGCAATTAGTAGTAGTAGTAGTAAAAATAATAATAGTAATTAATAGAACAATTACTAAAAATAGTAGTAGTAGTTAGTAGTAGTATTAGTAAAAATGGTAGTAGCAATTAGGAAAACCACTAGTAGTAAAAAAAAAACAGTAAACTATTAGGAGTGGCAATCGATAGTTACATTACATATTTATTCCCTCACTGGTGAAAAGCATTATTTTAGATACTTACATTATTTTAAAATTTGATTACACCGGCCTCAACAGATAGAGGTCTTAAAACCGTTTGCTGCATATCGGAGGCACATCAATTCGTAGATTCGCCAAATAGAAAGTTTACGCACCCTTGGGGATCGTTGAGATTAATCCCTCAGAAATCTTAAAACTGTAATACTTACTTAGAATTAATATCCTTTTTTTTCATTAAACTAGCAAATGAAGTTTTATGATAGTACCTATAAAAATTAAAAAATGCCAGGTTAGTAATTAAAACCAACAACTGAGAGCTATCTCAGGTTATCCTTGAGCATTTAAGTCGTGGCTGGAAGGATTCCGTAAATCTTATTTGTAATGTAGCTTCAAAGCAAAAAGTCTTAGCCAACTTCGAAAAATTGCACGTCCAGGAAAGTGTTCATAAAAATTCTTAAATTAAATATTTCTGAAGTACCAAGTATATCAATTTTGTTTGATAACTTACCACGCTTATGGGAACGAGCCTCATCGCTGGGAATATTCGTTTTTGTAAATCACAAGTTTGCTCATGCACTACCAACACCAAATCAGCGAGCGGGATGTTGACAGTTAAAAAAAGGAGCGAAATTTCTTGTTGAAAAAGTCCGAATTTTGCTAAACTTATTCCGTACGTTTCAGTTGAGCTTTTTGAACATAACTACGGAAATTAAAGGAACCAATATGACGGAATTTGGAAAATTCAAAGTTTTAGTGGCTAGATAGTGGAAAAAATTTCCTAAAATATAAATAAAAATGCGAAGAAATAAAATTTTGAGAAATGGCATCGCCTACCACAGAGCAAGTAGGAATATCTCCGAAAGTACTTTACCAAACTTGGTACACACGTTGCCTCTGTCTTTGTTATACACAATTTTGTAAATTATAGAAATCGTACAGAAACCAAACAGTTAGATTTAGAAATGTAATTTTTTTATAAAAGGAGAACTCTTTATGTAGAAAGAAATAGTCTTTTATAATCGCAATATCGTAGAACTCCAGTTCACCTTTTCTCTCTCGCGTTATAATCTTGCAGAAAACAAAACATGACCAAGAGCCACTCTCCTTCATAAGTTTCAATTATATAGCCTTGTCAAGTACAGAAAAAAAAGAAGTTAGTATTTTAAAAATTGTAATATCAGAAATGTTTATTATGTATTTTTTTACGGTTTGGCCGGTTCGATTTTTTTACACGAAATTCAGAATATACACTTAATATTTTTATTTTAATTATTAACCAGGCGAAGTATTGACAATTGAAAATTCCCACTCCAGTTGGATACATTTAAACTACGCCCGTATGCTGGTTGTTTTTGAAAAAAGAACTTTGAAAGGAAAGGGAATTCGAGACTCGAGTGAAAGTTTAGCGTACAATGGTCTGTAAAGTTCACTTGGCAACCCTGTGAGAGGGACATGAGAGAGTTCGTCTAGCAAGATGGGGAGTTGACTCGTAACCAGCAAGCTAAGCGCACGCATCGCGCAACAATTATATTTGATACTTTCTTTAACTTAAATTAACTTAATTGCATTTAATAAACTACTTGAATTAATATTATAAAAGTGGGCGTGTTTTATTTTAAAAGGCTCATCCTGACAGGTCGCTGGCCGAATAAAAGGGAAATGAAAATGCCGATTCTAGAATCCGATAGATAGAAATACCTAAAAGCTGAAGGTTGAATTTCGACCACTGCGTGATTCTATTTTATATAAATATTTGA
Source organism: Anomoia purmunda (assembly GCA_951828415.1). Taxonomy (NCBI): domain Eukaryota; kingdom Metazoa; phylum Arthropoda; class Insecta; order Diptera; family Tephritidae; genus Anomoia; species Anomoia purmunda. The sequence continues at coordinate 19,829,044 of OX639995.1, forward strand.
AATTTTACAAATGTTGTTTGACATAAGATACGCTTGAATAAAAACTATACTCCTACTCAAATCGTACTCTTGTCTTATATTTTCAAATATTTTTTAACTTATATAACTCAAACAAGAAATTTCAAGACTTCCAAAGAAAATAGATCTTATTGTTATCTTATTATCGGACTAGGCTCAAAAGTTGCGGAATAAATGAAAGCAAGGTACGTAGATTACTTAGAAGTTGCATACTTTCACCGGATCTACTAAAAGAATATTTTAGCTTATTTCACCATACCAGAAAAAATTTGATGTTCACTGATTGATATTAGAATCTAAATGAATCCAATTGGTTTGTGGTGTGGTGAAGTAAGCTAACTTTTCTTACCACAGGATAATTTCGCTGTTGCAACTTCTTTGTAATCTACGTTATTTGATGATAGTCTTTTACAAAAAAACTTAACGAAAATCGATTAGACGGGCTTTTTGGAAAATAAATTTTGTTTTCAAAATATTTTGGAATTCCAATTTAACATTCCATTTTTCGCAAAGCTATAAACATTTAAATAAATCGAGCCTTTTTTCCAAAAATTTAGCGCCGTTTAACGCCGACTCCGAATGGCAAATGATTTTTGTGACGGAAAATATATATCGATTTTAAGATTGAAAAATTAAAATATATTTGTAAATTAAATAAGATATATTTTAGTATCACAAATTGAACATTGCCTCTTAGTCAATCCAAAACAGTAGCTAGTTGCAGTTTACGGCTTCCGAATTTGAAACCCCATAATTTCGACGACCAATCGCAAAATGGTTAGAAATTACCAACATTTTACTAGCTCTTACCAGGTTTCTCCTGCTGGGTTTATTGACACACTGCGTTTAGATGGCGCGTTAAAAAAATCGATTGAATTCTCGACAACTGTTGATATTCATTACAATTTGCGAACACTTCCTACTTACATTTGTCATTCTTTTCTCTACCGTTGTTGAAGAACAAAACGTTTTCTTTTATATTGTATTTACATATGTACACTTTATTCATATATGTATGAAGCTAACATTCTCACCCAGACACACCTCGTTTTCAATTATGCAATTGCTTGTTGGCTTTTCTCATTCCACATACCAGGTTTTTCTTACCTACAGTGGCCCACAACTTAAATCGTGCAGTGTTATTTTTGCAATGTTGACAATATTTTTCGTGCAAATTTTTTTTTCATATTTTTAGTAGAAAGTAGTCAAAATAGTAGGAGTAATAAGCAGTGGCATTAGTAATAATTAGTAGTAGCGTTAGTAAAAAGAGTAGTAGAACACAGTGAAAATAGTAGTAGAAATTAGTAAAAATACTATTAGTAATTAGTAGTAGTATTAGTGAAAAAAGTAGTAGAAATTAGTAAAACCAACCCATTAGTAAAAAACTACTAGTGATTAGCAGTAGCATAAACCAAAATGGTAATGGAAAGTAGTAAAAATAGTAGGAGTAATTAGTAGTACAATTAATAAATTCAGCAGAAGTAATTAGTAGTAGCCTTGGTAAACATAATGGTAGAAATTAGTAAAAATAATAGTGGAAATTAGTAAATAAGTAGTAGTAGTGATTAGTAGTAACATTAACAAAAACGGTATTAGAAAATAGTAAAATAGAGTAGGTGCAATTTATAGTATCATTAGTAAAAATATGAGTTGAAATTAGTAAAAATAGTAGTAGTAATTAGTAGTAGCGTTAATAAAAATAGTAGTAGAAATAAGTATAATTAGTAGTAGAACACAGTCAAAATTTTAGGAGAAATTAATAAAAACAGCAGTGGTAATTAGCAGAAATATTGGTAAAAAAGTAGTAGAAGTTAGTAGTAACAGTCCTAGAAATTTGTAAAAACAAAATTGTAGCGATTAGTAGTAGCATAAAACAAAATGGTAGTAGAAAATAGTAAAAATAATAGGAATAATTAGTATAAGCATTCTTAAAAATAGAAGTAGAAATAAGTAAAAATAGTAGTAGATTAATAGTAGCATTAGTAAAAATAGTAGTGGAAATTAATTAAAAATAATAGTAGAACACAGTCAAAATCATAGCAGAAGTTAGTGCAAATAATAGTAGTAATTATTAAAAAGAGATGTGGTAACTAGCAGTAGCCTAAGTAAAAATGGTAGTAGAAAAAATCTACATCTTCTTCTTCTTTCGTTACGCGATGTAAAAGATCACTGCCGCTAAAGCAACTTCAATTCAAAAATATTTATTTGTATGTTTCGTTTCGTGATATTGAAATTAACTATATTTAAAAAAAAAAATTAACGAAAAAAATTGTGCACAAAAAATATTTTAAATGTTGTAAAAAATAACACTGCACGATTTAAGCTGTGATTCACTGTATACTCGTATTGTTTAAATTCTTGTTTTTGTTGCCATATTTATTGTGCAAAGCATTATGACCTTAAGTAATGCCAGACTATGCTCCGCTATGTATCGCATAGGTGCCAAGTCAAAGGTGGCAAAGAAGGATGAAAAATGAAGCTCACCTCTCTTATCTCATATTGCTGACACTCGGCACTCGGTGAGTATAGTCTAAGGTGCGATGTTGCCAGACAGACAGACAGCCAGCCAGTGGCTCGTTTACCCCGCCATTCTGCTAAAGAAGAATAAAAAAAAAAGCAAAATTTGTTATTTCATATTCAGGAGTCAGGTGGGCGTTTGGCTGGCGGCCGTAGAAATTCGCACGCTGTGCAGCGTCGACATTCAGGTGAAATACGCAGATGTTTGGTGCCAACAGTGTATCCATGATTTATGGCGTTGAAATATTAGTTTCTGCTTATTTCATTCAAGTGTGCGCCAATACATGTAAAGTAAAAGCGAATGGAAAGGAAATAAAGGTGTAGCAGTTTTATATTCAAGAGCGATCAAGGGGTTCCAACCCCCGTTGAGTACTAAAGTAATTACTTACTTTTCGTTGTTGAAATTTATTTGCAAAAAAATTAAATTTGTATAGACTATTACAGATTTACAATGTGAAATAAAACTAATAACCAGAGCGATAGGGCTTTTAATAATTTCAATATGTTGAATTGAGCCAGTTGAGTCAAACGGTATAAATGAAAGGTTTAAAAATATGCTTCAAAATGTTCTATTGTTCGAAACAGCCGTTGGACCTTTTGTGGCATGAAATCCGAAATAAAAAAATCGAGAGCTAAAGTACTGACGGTCGAGGGGTGTGGTATCCACTCGAGCTGCAAGAAACGGTCAATTACCTGCTCGACGCACAGTGTTGTGATTTCATATAACGAGTTGCCAAAAGTGGAGAACGGCGTAGAGAATTGAAATTTCGCATAGTGCTTCGTATTACTTATAGTACAAAAAAATTCTAAATTTGTAAATAATTGTACCCGAACACACACCCACCGCTCATATGTTGGAAAAAGGAAAATAATCGAAAAACCAGCAAAAATTAAATTTTGCAAATATGTTTGTTCAAACAAAAAAATAAAATGATTTTTTTTTTCGAAATCAGAATTTCATAGATTAATAAATCGCCATACAAAATAATTACATTATTACAATCGATTCGGTTTGAAAAGTAAAATTGATGCAATTTCGATTCGTTTTGGTGGTACTGTTCTTGATTCCGAATGAGTTCGAACAGATTGAGAATAATTTTTGAATGGTTTTCTTTTTGAATCGATAATCAGTTTGAACAGCTGTTGTTAATTGTTTATGTTTCTTAAAAAATTTAACGGAAAAATCATTAACTGAGATTTCGCGTGGACTACTAGAAAGTTTGCGCTTTAAGGAAATTCACCTCATAAAACCATTGCAATTTCCTTGGTTTTGTTTCGAATTAATTAGGGAAGTTTGTTTACAAATGAAATCAGCTGGTCGCAGTGGTACTATCATGGGGGTTACCAGTAGTCCCAGATTCTGAATCGAAATCAAGAACACCTATCTATTTTGATTTCGAAAAATTTGATAGTTGCTTTTCCAGTAACTTACAAATAAATTAGCAGCCTTGATTCAGCTCATAAAATTGTTGTTGTTGTGTGTTAATTAAAAAAAATTAATTTATTTATAAAATCCCCAACACAGCCTCTTTCCCGAATTTCTGGCTACGGCTCTGAGATGTCTTATGTAGTTATGCACTTTACATATATACATAAGATTTGAAAATGTGAATAAGTGGGTTTAAAGCAAAATTGGATATCTTATAAGATATTGTATGTCCTACGAGTTTTAACATTTTTTTAATATATTTTTCCCACATGTGTAATTTGGCTATGTGAGTGCGTAAAGAAAGAACTAAGTGCAAATAATAATAATCATAATTTGACGCATATATCATAATACTCTACTATGTTAGGCCGAGTTTATACCTCAATTTGTGGTGTACGTCCTGCTGTTAAAACTGAAATGGAAGTGTAAAAAGTTTTTGTCCAACCCCAAGCAGATATTTGTGAAAAATTTTTTGCGACAGGCAGTTTATCTTTTCCGCATTTTGGGTTTTAACGCGCCGACCTGTATACCGACACAACTCCACTATATGTTTGGGCATTCACAGTACTACTAAATTTTTAGTGAAAAGTCTAGGGCTCTCTAAATTATCATTAAATTAACTAAACAGTTGGAATAGTATCTTCTCCTACGGAATTGTTTTTATATGAAATGTTTTGCTTCGCTTTGTTTTTGAGTTGCTCCCCAATATGACAATTTAAAATATGAGGCTTGAAGCTTTGCTGCTAAACAACTATAGCAGGAAACTTTCAGGGGTCCAAAAAGGATAGAGTAAAGCAAGCACAAGCAAAGCCATTCTTACTATATGGAAAATACAGAATTTGGCTAAAATGACCAATTTTCGTCTTAGATTTACAAAAGTTCATGAACAAAATAACTTAAAAAAATGAATTTAAAATTTTGCCTTACCTAAGTTTTCTGGATGCTACCTTGTAGCTAACTACATAAACAACTAGCTACCATTCCATCCCGTTCGTGCCGGAATTACTAAAAAATTACACGAACACTCATTTTTATACATTGTATTTTATTCGCAGAAATTGGAGTTTTTTTCCCAAGAATTATATTATCCAGAAACTTTTACTTTCCTTTATTACCACTAAATGAATAAATACGTTTCTGTGGCATCCAGGCCTACGAGTGTCAGCGGGACGGCTTGTAGAACTCTTCTGGTGTCCCAGCGTTCTGGCTCTGATTGTTTGGTTGACAAGCAATTAGCAAATTTGATATTTTGATTCCACAACTCGTGCTATCTAAAGCCATCCGGTGGCCTTAATGAATTTCAGTATGTCATACAGAGAGAGGCGAATGCGCTCTAAAATCTTCTGCAGAGATGGTTTGCCGAGTGTTTTTAGTCTCATCCTTTTAAGAGCTGGACACTCGCACAGTAATTGTTGGACTGTCTCTCTTTAACTCGGATCCTCGTTGAAGGGTAATCCGATTCTTTTGCCATACACTCCTAAGGGCAGTACTCTGTGCTGACTGTCGCGAGTTTATAGGTATTTTCTTTGCCCAATCCAAATAGAGCGCTCATTTTAGGTGGGCAATATGACACCCAAAACTACCAGGTAATCCTGTACGGTTCCACCTCTGCAAATCTGCTTTTGATCTCCCTAAGTGATGCATCAATGTTCACCGCGAAGGACACGCTCATTGCAGAGCCGTACCTCGCCGGTTCATTTCAATAAATAGCTTTGTGTACCGGAAACCTTTTTAGTGACATTTCGTAAGTGCAGAAATCGAGGCCAGCTCTCTTCTACACTCATCCACTGTTTGTGATCTGACCGAGGTAGAAGAAAGTGCCTGAATAGCTGCTTGGCTAGTTGAGGATATATTCACCTGTGTTCTCGCGGGTGCATTCTGCCTTTATTTCAAATGTTTCAGTCTGCAAAACTCTTCATGGTCAGGTTATACGGAAGAATTCCATTCCATCTTTGATCCGTCTGTGAATTTCGTGCGGTTAAACCAGGTCTTTGTCAGGGTATAATCAGTAGGCAGAGCTTTATTCTCTGGCGGCAGTACGTTGGGAATGGAGTTGTGTCCGAACATCCATTATTTCCTCGCTTCTTAGCACCCGCCAACGCCTGTTGTGGTTTAAATTCCGCATAGTTTCTTAACATTGTAATCCCCATCTGTTGCCTAACATTATTTTAGTTGCATAGGGAATCGCCGAGGCCTTCCTTACCCGCTTTTCAATATTTGCCTAATTAAGTTTTGGGGTCCAGGATAACACCAAGATATTTTATTTTGTTTCACAGACCCAGTTCCAATACTTCATTAACACACCAGAAGAGATTTCTGGGTTGGAAAGAATTCATTTTAGATCCACATCATTTCTCAATTTGGATACAGTTTACGTCATCGTTCAAACAGTTTAGTGGTATTACAATGGAATCCATATATGGCCTAGTAAGCTCCCTCTGAAGGGACCACCACATCAACCCAACCTAACCTACACTTTGTAAACAAAACTCAGTATTGTAATTTCCATCCCCGAATTTTACCAGCTGTAGAATTTATTTGTGGATGGAACTCAGAGCTAAACGCGTTTTTTATTGATTTTCTGAAATATTTCGATTCTCTTATGCAAAAGGCAACACGGTAAGATTTGTAAAGGAATAACAGAAGAATGTTTTTGTAATTTTATTGAGCTCGAGGCCAGCTTTTTTTAGGGAAAAATATGAGAAGGCAATGATATTTCAAAGTGGTAGAAGCGGCACTTAACAGCGGTATGGCTGGAGATGGGGATAATGAGAAAGCAAGCGATTTTTACACGGTTGGCGTAGCTCAGTGGTGGAATGCTGTCCCAGCAACTCCTTGTACCATGGTTCGATCCCTGGAAAAGTCTAGAAAGAAAAAAATTTGATGAGGATATTTGGTGATCTCCGATATAGTAGCTATCAAGCTCAATAAAACTGCAAAAATTGTCTCTAAAAATATAAGGCCGAAAATAATATAATAATTGGAAATAAAAGAGGGTTAAACTGACTACTACAGCTCTAAACCTCTACAAAAGTTTCATATACAAACTGCGTATATTTTTCCTTATCTTCTGGTTTTCAGACAGGGGGATATTGGAACGATTTTCCGTCATCCCTTGTCAAGTTGGGTTTGGGGACAAATTGGTTTCGGCGTTGTGAGATACTTACAAACTAACAGCAGGCATACAACAATTTTTATAAGAAACAAATACCAACATGTATATGTATATATTTTTTAGTTTTTTATTCGTTACCATTGTTTTTTCGTGTTTTTGTTTTTAATGATTACTTATTTATGCTGGCTAAAAGCATTCTCATCAGCATCAGAAACATATTTTCGGCCATATATAAAGCATTTTGTAGTTATACAATTTGTTGTTGGTTGATTCATTTGCAATATTCTCTACTTATTTGTACATACAATAACTAGTTTGCTTGCTAAAATATAAATATTTGAAATTAGTAATTTAATATCTACAAAGAGCCGTTTGCAATAGGTATATTTTTGTTTTATTTCTAGTACTGCTGCCATTTTCTGTTTCTCATTCGTTATTTGTATAAAGTCCATAGCTTGATATTTTTACTACACAATTCTGCTTATGTTAATTTAATGAATATTGCATGCATTTGTGTGCTACTATTTACTAGCTTAAATTTATATGAATACAAGTCTATATACTTATATCTGCATATGATTTTGGTTTTATAAATATCGTAGTAATAGACTAGAGTGCATATATTGTTATATTTACAATTCATTGCTAGCATCAGTTTTTACGTTACGTACAAATTATTTTCTATATTTTTTATTATCTTTTAACATATATACATACATCCGTAACCGAATTTGTTTTCTTTTTTTTTTGCTAATTTTTAGCTCTTTCAAACTTTTAATTCAGCACCAATATTTTTTGCATTGCGTACATCTAAGTTCTATATATCTGTGGACATTTGAAAGAATAACCTAATACCATGTTCACATGGCAATGAAAATAAATTGTTTTCAGTAGAGCTTTTTTTCCAGAGTTTTGCCAGAATAAAATCCAGCAGTGCCGTATTTTGTAATTATTTAAGTTTTTCTGCACCCCGATTTTTTTCTTATTCTTTCGTCTAAGCTAGTGACGGTAGATCATCGATTTTTTAACAAAAAGTTATCCAACACAGAGTTGCTTATGGAAACACAACGAAAATTTGCATGTTTTCGTGATTATCATGATTGGTTCGTAATAAAGTTGGACAGTTTTTGCAGGGCGAAAAAAATTTCTTTAAGCCTGTTTTCACAGAATACCACGCATGAGTCATAAACAAGTGGTTTTCATTGTCGTGTGGACTTGGTATAAGCGGGATAAGTAAATTTCCAAGGTTTTTTTGGTCATAAAAATATATCTCAAGGCCGATATTTTCTTTTTTATTCGCTTGATCATGGCACTTTTAGTTGAGGAGTTATGAAACAATAAAATTCAATTTAACCCGATTTGATTTTGTTTTTATACATTTTATTATGAGTAAGAAGTAATTTTTAAGTTCTAAGCTCGAGGAACCTTGAAGTAGTACATAAACAGTCCGGAACTAGTCCCGAAAAGGTTTAGAACTAGTCCTGAGGTGGTTTCAAAATAGTTCAATTCCATGACTTCAACAAATTTTTCGAAGCCATAATTTTATGCAGTGACTTTAAACTTAAAAAAATTTCTTATTCATAATTACTATGTAAAGACAGTTACAACATTAGTCTGAAAATAAATGTCTTTAAAGACTTAGTTTTTTTTTTCTACTTATATTTGTTATGGAAAAAACTTTTATAAGATAAGTCTCAAAATAAAAGTCTTCGAAGACTTTACAAATGTTTATAACTCATAATTATTATGAAAAAACTTTTACAATATTAGTGTGGAAATAAAAGTCTTCGAAGACTTAAAAAAATTTTTCTTACTTATATTTATTATGAAAAGACTTATATAATATAAGACTGAAATCAAATAATTTGAAGACTTAAACAATTTTTTACTTACTTAAATTTTATTATCAAAAAACCTTTTATAACATAAGTCTTTATATAAAAGTCTTCGAAGACTTAAACTATTTGTTCCTACTCATAATTGTTGTAAAAACTTTAATAATACTATAAGTCTCAAAATAAAAGTGAAAAGCCTTTTATAATATAAGTCTAAAAATAAAAGTTTTCGATACTTAAATATTTTTGTCTTACTCATAATTGTGGTGAAAAAAATTTATAATATAATTCTCGAAATAAAAGTGAAAAGACTTTTATAATATAAGTCTGAAAATAAAAGTCTCGAAGACTGAAAGTGTTTGCTCTTACTCATAATTGTTGTGAAAAAACTTTAATAATATAAGTCTCAAAATAAAAGTCTTTGAAGACATAAAATATTTTTTTTTACTCATAATTATTATGAGAGACTTTTATAATATAAGTCTGAAAAAAAGTGTTTTAAGACTTAAAGCGTTTTCCTTTCCCATAAATGTATATTATGAAAATATTTTTATAATATAAGTCTAAAAATAAAAGTCTTTGAAGACTTAAAAATAATTATTATGCAAAGACTATTATAATATAAGTCTTTGAATAATAATTATAGATTAGTCGAAAAAATTACATCTTACTATAATAACTTTTGATTAATTTTTTCTCTTTTTTCTTATAATAGTTATGTGTCTGGAAAAACGGACTTATTTCATTTAAAATTAATATAATAAAATATTTATTGTTTCACAGTATTGTAATTTTTCTTTCCTCATAAAGCTCATAAAAAATCTTTTGCACGCGAGCGAACCTGTTTTTTCGCCCTCCTGTAAAATTAAGAAATTAGACTTAAGTTGTTTTGTCAAATGTCCACAGATAATACATATCTATATGTATAAGTATTCATTTAACAGCTTCTATTATTATATATATATATATATATATATATATATATATATTTCCCCCATCACTGCATATGTACTTACATATATATGTATGTATGTGTCCATGTAGGATATGTATAGCGAAGTACTTATACTAAGTGTATACGCCTAATATCTTTATGTAATTACAGTTGCTTATAGGGATTTTTATTCGCCATAAATATTTTTTTCTACTTTATATATAGAAAGTATGAAACGATATGGTTGAAGTTAATGCACACAAACAATTAGACTAAATAAAAAAATACAGTTACTTTTAATGACGTATGCCGGAATTTTACACTAATACAAAACAATTGTTTTCTATACGCTTGTGGGTGGACGTAACAAACGCTATCAATTTCCTTGATCAATATCAAAAAAAGTCCCGCCAAAAAAGCGGTTGCAGGGGGGAAACAATTCAATCAAACACCTAAATCCATGTTGGCACTGACGAAAGCTTTTTCTATGCTAATTTTTTAAATCTTTAATACGCATGTATAGAAAGCCGTGTCACATTATATGAAGGGAAAAAAGTTGAGCGTGTGTCAGTTTTATTTGAGCACTTAATAAAAGTATTTATTTTGGAAATATTATCATTAGCTTTTTATTTTTATACCAAAAGTGTAAAACTCTCGAAAAATGATGAGGACTTTGCTAAAAAGTGTTAGGCTTTATTCCCAAATAAAAAAGTTGTAATAGTTTTAAAATCAAGCAAAACCCATCACTTGGCAACTGCTAACTTTTACGCATTGATAAAAAATTATTCAAAGCTCTCGACTGTCAAGATTGGCAAAAATAACCCCAATAAGTTCTGTGTCTGAAATTGAAGTGAATATGGACAAACTATTCAACATCCAGTTATTTTTTTGTTTCCTAACTGGTTTGCACATTGTCTTCTTCTAGAATCCTTAGATTCTCAGGCATCAGAAAACCGAAAACATTGTTAATATCTCGAAATCCTGGCGCACTTTCTTGCAATTCACGAATCGACCGCTTTTTTATCGAACATTTTTTTCCCCCTGACGATAGGAAAATCAGAATTTTCCCAGCCCATTTCAAAGCAGGTGAAATGAACATCCAGTAATTTGTTTTTTCAATTGAATTTGCACTGATCATTTGCGTTGAGCACTGAATTCCACCATATTAAGTTGCAAAAAAAAAAAACAACGAATTAATCGCGGATTGAGACAACCGGGCATTCGTGTTATTTTTTCCAGAGATTTCATCCTCTATTTCCAATTTTCCTGTACGTGGCTATTGAGATAACATACCAATTGATCAATTCGTAATTTAACACGCTGCTGAAACTGGCTCTAGGGCTATTCTTCTGGAGGGACCCAGTCAGCAATGTCTTTTATGTTGACCGATAAATCCGCTACATAAGCATATATAACTAGAACACTTTCCAATAGTGGTACTATTGAAAAAATCAAATTTGGGAATTTCAAAAGCATTTTAGGAGATTTTGAAGCTATCGCACTAATAATGCAATAAAAAATTAAACTGAGTAGGAAACATGAATAGGTTTTTGTTAAACAGAAAATATGGAAAATATGGAATCAACAAGATAGCAGTAATATATGAAAAAAATTAACCAGTTTTCAAGATCTCATAATACTAATAAATTTAGTAGCATTTAAGAGAAAAAATATTCCCAGTTACATCAAGAAAAAAATGTAATCGCCATTTTTAATGGATTTTTGTTTAATTATAATTGTGTGCCAAATTAAGCACTATATTCTTTGCTATCTTTCAAAAATCAAATACACGTCCTTTTTTATGTTTCAGTACAAAAACACAAAACAACATTCACTCCATTTCCCTTTCTAACTAGAAAACGCAATGTTGTCATCATCAAATACGAGTTCAGCCCATCTATTTTGTGAACAATTGAGAGAGTTTCACATCTAGTTATCTATAAGTTTGTGACGATAACAAAGAGTTGTTTATTTATCAGCGCTAAGTGAATTATAAGCATGAAAATGGTAAATTTAATTGTTATCTAGAGCAAATATGAAATTGCCGTTAGTAGAAAAGACATGAAAGAAATATTATACTAGCAAGGGAAAAGTACTCATTTTTTGCCCATGTCCTAAACAAAAGTGAGTACTTTGCTAACCACTTTTGTAGTTAGTCATAATGATAATATGATATTCAGCTGTCTTGCAGGGTACTTGTAGATATAAGTATGCACATTTATGTAAATATGGATGCTCCCTCTCCCCCCTTCCCCTCCGCTCACATAAAGACAACAGTTACATTTTCGCTTACAAGTGTTAATGCGACACCTAACCAACGTGGTCAATATGGGGTTACACGAACATTAAATGCGCTTTAAGCTTACAGATTGGAAATACCAAGGAAGCAGCTTATTAAGAGGTGTGTGGCGGTGGGTGAGTAATATGTAGTACAACCTAGGCATTGCGAAGGTGTGAAGGTTGTATTGCCTACAGATTGGCTAACAAATTGAATATTTATTAGCTTCATTGTGTGGCACATGCTACAATTTTTGTTGTTACATACTGCAGGCATTGTTGTGCAACAAAAACAGAATGTGTTGTATGTATTGTTGCTTTCATTCACAGTGTTTTTGCTTTTGTTATTATTGATGTTGCTTGTGCGGCGTCGTCAGTTGCATGAAATATTGGATTTTAATGTTACAATGACATTTAGCTGCTGCCAATGTTCGACTATGTACTAAGTAAGGTTTGTGTAATTTTCTGAATTAACCTATGAATTAACCTGCCTGTGTCAATGTTGTAAGTTAATTGAGATTCTGTGAAACTTGATGTTGGCTATATTGTTGGTTTAATATTTATATACTTACTTACACATACATATACAATGTATGAATATGTATTGTATATGAGGATGTAGGTGTCTGTCATAATATACATATTTTGCACTATACTTGTGTGCAACTAGGTGTTACCGTAATTGATTGCCTACGTTGTTGTCGGTCAACAACAAATATTATTTGCATCAATGCGTGTTATATGTAAGTACGTATATACCGTTTGCCGATATGAGCACATAAATAATGTTGTAAAAGCTTATTAACCCAGTTATAAAAATCTTTGCACTACAGAAATTGGTATGACAAAAATTTACAAGCGTGAAGGTAACATTTTTGAACAATTCAATTGAGTCGCATCTGATTGCATATATTTATGTATATCCAAAAAATATCAGCTGAGATCTTGAGATCTAATGTAAAACTTCAAGAAATATAGGAAAAATATATCAAAAATTTATTTTGAAGTCAAATGCATTGTGTTGAGAGCCATATTTTATTTTTGGCCAGCTGTGGAGTTCGTATAACTAACAGATTAAAGTAAATTAGGAATGTAGCAGGTTTTTTTCTTTCGAGACATTAAGGTGTCAGAGTTCTTGATTTAAATGCCTTCCATATTTTTCACTAAGATTGTGCTATCACAAGTTTTGGAGTTTTACAAGTTTCCTATATAGGGTATCTTAAATAAAACGCTTTCTTTCGGTTCGAATATTTTGCATACCACTCTAAACTTTTCTATACACACTAGTTGATATCGCCACCTTCGTCTGCATGCTTATTATGTTTCCATATACTTACAGAAGATTTTTTAAAGCTAAATATGCAGCTTCAATGAACTTAAAAACAATGTTCCTTTAGTCATAATAAAGATGATGTCGACTCTAAAGTTATTATCAACTTTTTTTTTACCTAATGTTCAAAGGGATATCTGCCGAATAATAACTGCAATTTAAGGGTCAACTTTAGCTGGACTATAACTAATATTTGAACTAAGTCAAACCATAAATATGGATTTTCTGGAATTTCAACTACAGAGCCATAAAATGGATCTTTATAATTTTCATATTTTTTTTTATATAAATATAGTATACGTACATAGATACTTATGTATGGTTTCAATTTATTATAAAAATCATATCTAATCGCACCTGCAACATACTTTTCTAATATAATCAATATCGGACCAAAAATACGAATTTTCTATTGTAGCAACATCTAGCGGTTTAATTTTTCGTAGAAGTTTTTCACGCGGACAACTTAGCGGATCCTGTTTTCACAAAAATATTTTTCATAAGACCTCCATTATATGTTTTTAATTTTTTAAAAATTAGATCATAAATACATATTTTCTGCATAACTCGCCCATAGCGACACCTAGCGCAGCTATTTTTCGTAAAAGTATTTCTCATTGCACCGGTATTATACCTTTCTAATATCACCAATATTATACTATAAATAGGTATTTTGGAAATATCTCGACTATTGCGCCGCCTAACGGATTAATAAGAAATATAGATGCTGTAAAAAAACTATGTTACTATTTTGATGAAATTTCATTATAACTTAATATGTTATATTTTCGTTTTCGTTTCATTAGTATAATAAGTTTGCAATAATCTGTGTTAGTATTATGGTAACTTAAACTAAGATGTAACCAAAAAAAAAAACCTAAATAAAATAACAATTCACCAAAAAAAGGGTAAATAAAAAAATTTGCAAAAGCTCGATAGTGCCAGAGGCCAAAGTAATTTTGTGAACTTAGAGTTGAAAGGCTGTCCTTAAGTTGAGTTGAAATATTTAATTCACAAACAATTTTGCCCGCTTTCGGAAAATATTTGTGACTCACAACTCCCCGTAGAAAAGGGCCCGTATAAGCAACTGGAAATACGAGCCCTTTACTACTTTGCTGATAAATAAATAATGTAGGAAAATGTGTTGAAAAAAATGCCAAAAATTCTCGTTTTTATCGGAAAATTGGCAATCGATACAAGATCGCGCGATTTCACCGACCGCAATTTTCCCGATAAATGCGAAAATTGTCGTCTTTTTGTGGATCTTTTTCTGCAAACATTTCTACAACTTTTTCTGTCTTGTTATTAACTGTCAAGACCTTCTATCCCTAAATTCGTATATTCCGATATAATCTGAATAAATATTTCTGACCAAAAGCCTATATGTATATATGTATATGAACTGAGTAACACATTCTATTGATTTTCGAAATCGTATAAAAAAAAATTTGTTTCACCCAACATCCACTATAAAGCCAATTCAATACAGATGTGATGAACTGATGCGAGCAAAAAAAGTGTATTAGACTTCTTCTTTAAAAACATTGAAGTAGTAAGTAGAAAGATAGTTGATGAAATTGATGATGTATTCGAAACTTGTATGTAGAAAGGGGCCCCCAACTTTTTACCACTGGGCCCGGATTTCCCCTCAGCGGCCCTGGTTGGAGGTATCTACCATTTATTGTTGAATCTTCGATATGAGGTTGATTAGAGAAATTACGCAAAGTGTCAAATGTGTTAATCCATATTAGGAAACCCGCTGAGAATAAGGTTAGAATGCGAGCCAAACTTTTTCTCAAATAATAATTCAAATAATTATACTCTAAATTATTCTCGAATCGTTCTCTGGCGTTCGCTTTTAGCGAAGTGGGGTAGGTTCGGTATTTTCAGCTAATTTCAATAAATTTGTGATAAAAATTAGGAAAAACATTTTTTTTTGATTACTGAATTATTTAAAAATTAAAGGATTTACGCTCAAAATTTCGGATTAAATTGTTTGTATTTTAGAGCGCAAGTCTATATGGAATGGAAGAGGACTGAGAAAGAAAATTACAATTAATTAACAAATGGAGGAAGCCTGGAAACCTGGCATTAGATGAATTTAATAAACTGCGATTAGCATTGAATAGAAGAAAGTTTTTTTTTTTGTAAAATGTGATTTATGGTAACACACAAAATTATTGTTATTTTTCACTCTTCATCAAGCCCTATGGCACACAGCTTATATTCCAAAAAATTCGGAATGAGTTTAATCACATATTGATTGCAAATTAATATTTTACGAAAGCTATGGCACACATATTTACTTAAAATCAATTTTTAGCCCATCACAATAGCTGACAAATAATTTAATGCACTGAGTGGCAGAAAAAAATTTAAAACAATAAATATGTACATATGGTAATCGTGTTGTGGTTTTACGCCCTCACTGTGCGGTTGTCATTTAAATTATTGCTTCATTGTTTCAACAAATGTTTTCATATCTTTTTCATTCACTCATACAAAACGTACACACACACACAATTGTGTTTAATTGTGCAAACAATAACAAATCACAAAATGATTAACACACACAATGAGGTAAAAGAAAAAAATAAAATGTATATATATATGTTTGTAAACAAAACCGGAGCGTGTAAAAAAATGTGTCAGAAAATATGTTTGCAATATGTTCAAAATATGGCGGCTGCTTGATGTGCCAAGTAATAAAAAATGCAGCGCAAAATTTTGCAACTGTTAATTTCAACAAATTGGCATTCATAAATTAAAAATAAATAAATAAATACATGCACAGCTTTTCGTTTATGTCAGCAATGTAAAATATATGTACATATAATTGCAACTAAAGAATTTTCTATGATGTGATGCTTGAAGTAAAATGTTTTGTAACAATAAATATTTTATTTATTTACATATTTATTTTTTTTTTTTTTTGATTTTAATAGGATATCAACTCTCGTATTGCCACATAAATTGCTAACGTATTTAATTTAGTTTGGTAAAATATTTGTTGCGGTTTTCGATTGGTGTTTAATTTTTTTTTGTACCTCGAAATCAATAGCTAAACATAAATCGAATATATCAATTAATAATACACTTATTGAATTAAACTGTTTTTAATGCAAATATGTTTTGCATTTGAAGGACCACTTTACTTTAACATGAAAAGGTTCGATGAATCAGCTTTCCATGTTAAATTGGCGAAAGAGGTAAGCATTTTATATGCACTTAACTTTAAAAGCAAAAAAGGCCTTTGAAATAAGTTATTTAACATTAAAGAGATTACTGAACGGGGGAAAATCTTTTGGCCACCCAAAGCCGATACAATTTTTATACCTTTCATGAGAATGAAATGGTATATTAAGTTTGGTCCGATGTTTGTAAGTGCCAGAAGGAGAAGAGATAGACCCATCAAAAAGTATACCTAAATGATCAGGACGATGAGCTGAGTCGATTTAGCCATGTCCGTCTGTCTGTCCGTCTGTCCGTCTGTCCGTCTGTCCGTCTGTTTGAACGCAAACTAGTCCCTCAATTTTAGAGCTATTTTGATGAAATTTGGTGAGCAGGTGTCGTTGTACAAATGATTAAACATTTGTCGGAATCGGCCAGATCGGGTGACTATAACATATAATACAACCGATTATTCAGATATTGCATTTTGCACCATAACTCCTCCATTTAAACAGCTAAAGGCTTGAAATTTTGCAGAAATATCAGCCATTATTAGCTACGTATCAGTATTGATCATGAAGATCGGAGAAATATAACATATAGCTCCCATACAACCGATTGTTCAGATATTGCATTTTGCACCATAACTCCTCCATTTAAACAGCTAAAGGCTTGAAATTTTGCAGAAATATCAGCCATTATTAGCTACGTATCAGTATTGAAAATCATGAAGATCGGAGAAATATAACATATAGCTCCCATACAACCGATTGTTCAGATATTGCATTTTGCACCATAACTCCTCCATTTAAACAGCTAAAGGCTTGAAATTTTGCACAAACATCAACCATTATTAGCTATATATTAGTATTCATCAAGATCGGAGTTCACAGTGTAAATCGGCAAGATAAATTCAGGACAAATATTTATTGCGAAAAGTAATAAGCTCAGCGCAATATCACATGAATCATAGCGTTAAACGTTTGGGAACTATTTACGGATCTGATAACTGTTTTCAAAGACCGACATATGTAGGTCTTACATATTAATACTTAATTATTTGTATTTTTTAAATGTTGAATATCAAGCGTCGATACGATATTAAAAATATTCAAAAACCATTCCCTTCTTAAAACATAGTTCTTTTTAATTACATAAGGAAAAGCATTAAATAATTTATAACAATGCCTTTACTAGAATTATTTTTATTGATTTGAAGGAAATTTTCGCTTTTAACTATAGGTAATACGAAATTGTAATACAATAACACGTTTTTTACTATTCTTCCATTCATGAAAGGTATGAAGCCTTCGGCATAGCCGAAGACAGCGCTGTTTTTACTTGTTTTAATTTTTTTTTGTCTGTAGTAAATCAAATAATCGCCACTTTATTACAGAGCTGAGGGAAAAAGAGAAGTATTGATTTTAATCGTATCAGATAGCGGATTCATATGGGATTTTTCAGACGCCAAAGTTGTCCTAAACAAATGGATTTTTTGTTTATTATCTTTAATTTTGTAATATAGTTAATCATAATTATTATTCATATAAAAAGAAAAATAAAATAAATAGATAGCTACTTCCAAAAACTTCAACCACATTAATCAATAGTTTTATGAGCCAGAACTGAAAAGCAGTTTCTGTAAAAGTTATTTTGAAAATGCAGTTTTTGTAAATGTAATTGCGAGATAATCCCACTGAAAGTTTGACTTGTCCTCTGTATAGCTTTATATTTTCATTTACTCCTTTTCCGATATTGATAAGGCTTAAAAAAAACTGTTATCTGGAATCTATCAATTTTAAAGCGTTCTCGAAATTTTGAAATTTTACGAATAAATTGTTTCATGAGACTTATTAGATGAGAAATATTCTTAATTTTGCAGATAAAAGTTACATATCAACACTTATATTTTCGTTGCCTGATAACTGTTATACATTTTAATTTTTCTGTTGTCAGCAAGTGTTATTGCCAATGGTTTTTTTGTTTAATATGAGTTATTACACAACGTTTATTTTTACGCTGTCTTTGATAAGTGTTATGTGATCTTTATTTTTATTTTTATCTTCACTTCAATTTGCATCATCTTCATGCTCTTCTTCATCTCTGTCTCCACTAATAATCTTATTTTACAAAGTTTATCAGATAACGGGAAAAAACGTTGGAGAAGAACTCTTACCAGGACAACAGTTATTAAGCAACATTAAGGAAAACGTAGGAAAATAACACTTATTGGCAAAGGAAAAAAATATGTCACTTACCATAACAGTTATCAAGATATAGCTCTTATCCACGAAATACGTATGTAAGTATATTTTATGCTTCTGAGAGGGTTGCCGCCGGTTTTAAAACTCAAATATTATCAGGTTGCTTCGACAAGTAGGCTCATAGCTTACTTGTATGAGGGTTGTCATATATTCGAAAAGTCATATTTAAAAAAAATCCGATACGTGGCGCTGATGTCGATATATATCTGGAAACCCTATTTGCAGTCCGATTTAAATCAAATTCATAATATATATGTAATAGCCACATAAATATAACTATTTTAGTTTAAAATCAGACCGATAGGTGGCTCTGAAGCCGGGATATCTCTAAAGCCTTTCTTTACAGTCTGATTTACCGCCTCATGCTGATGACCTGACAAAACCCATGAACTGGGTAGTTGTCAGGTTTACTGAGTCTAAACCTATGACACAGGATCACGTTTTCAGTGGGACCTAACAATTACAACAACTGTTGTCATTATTACAGGGTTGAAAGCTTTTCTACCACATATTTATGGGCGCAGCAAACCTGACAACTGTCAGGGTGATGAGTTTTGTCAGGTCATCAGCATGGGGCGGGGCTAATTCAAATTCATGGCGTAAACACTTTATTTAAAAAATTACCCGTTAGGTGTCGCTTGATCCGAAATATCTCTAAATTCATATGCCCAGTTCAATTTGATTTAATTTCTGAACATGAATTTGTAGGGGTAGCGAAGCGCGCCGAGTCTGAGCTGTTGTTTCAAAATACGCAAAGTATAAAAGTATCTATACCTAATATATGACAAAACCACTAAATATTAACATTTTCGAAAACTAACAACAATTATTTTTTATAGCTTTAAAAAATATTCGCTTCTATTAAACGTTTTTTAGATTTTTTAAATAGATAAGAAAAATTCTTTGGAGGACGATCGACAAAATTTGAAAAGTAGTTCATACATAAAAGAACACTCTCTGTGTAAATATGTAAATATACCAGTGCCAACATGGAACAATGATTGACTAAAGTTAAGTAGGGACCGTTCATTGAGATTTGGGTTTAATTCAACCCAAAATAAAACGTTAAAACAAAATGTACCCAATAAAAAAAGTTTAAATCGAGCAGAAAGTCAATGACATTTTTACAAAATTTTTTTCCAACAAAATTTATAATTTTTTATCACTGTGTAATAAACAAAGGAATTTGTAGAAATCATTGAGTGCCTTTGCATTCTACGGGTAGAATTCTACTGTAGTCATCCTCATCCTAATCAAATTTCAAAACTAAGGGACTATCTCTTTTGATCGACAAATGTTCTAAAGTAAAAGTGCCCGATAATCAGAACATAGACAAGGACAAATAAGTAGAGCTTATTTGTTGCTTTTGCAAAAAACCCGCGTACAAAAGTATTCACTCACGTGCAGTGTGCGTCAATTGCATAAATGAAATAAATAATAAATTATAATAAATGAAATAGAAACGATTCATTGCTTTTAGATTTTTTCGTACAAAATATGTGAAATCTCAACGTGGGTAGAAATCTACCCACAAGACCGGAAATAACGATTTTGAGGTCAGCGAACGGTTAAACAGGAAAAGAAAAAAATGAGAGCTTAATGTGATCACATTTTTTAAATTACTCACGGCACTTACATCAAATTTATTCCGATTACAGTTCAAGAGTCAGGTGTGGTCAAAAAATAGGTCCCTGAACAAAAGGAAACAACGCGAATGAGCCACAAGATATGCAAAATGATACCGTATGAGAATATAAATCTTTTTCTGACTTCTAAAAGCAACAGTCGAGACAAAAAGTGGTCGGTTCGAGCAGAGGTAAATATAGCCTAATTGTTTGATTATTTTCACACATCTTTGTCCTTCAAATCATTAAAAAATATATTCATCGTTGAATAGGTAGCACTTCAACTTTCCACCGCTGTATAATTACGTTGTTTTGTTCATATTGAATGCAAAAATATAAACATGGCTTTTGTAAAATATTGGAAAATTGGATTAACAGATAAGACTTTTGATTTATGAGAAAAAAAAATTTCTTTTTACATTTTAACTTTTAAGTGCTGCTATGAGAACGCACTATTGTTTTATTGTTTTTCTTATTTTAAACTGGCTTCACAATCACGTGGTGGGTTTATTATTGTGCTGTACTGTAATTGAAAGCAGTTATTTGATTAGTATTATTAACTTTTTGAATAAACTAGTAACTACGCACGTCTTTAAATATATATGTACATATATTTTTCTATAATGTTCTGATATGAGTTACATAACTTTAATTATGTATATTTTTTAGGCCACACCATAAACTATTATTGCAAAAATTTACACCATAAACTATTATTACAAAAGTTAAGGGAAATTAAGCCTGGCTTTTTTTTAATTGGCAACTTAAAAAAAATCATTTTTGTCATTTCAAATGAGTGTTATAAAATAAAATATATGTTTTCTTTTTACACATGAATACATTTTTTTTTTCTGAAGTTAAACTATATTAATGTTTACATTATAAATAAATGTATAAGCGAATTATAAATAGTTGCCTATGTATGCGCTTAATTCCACGATATGTTTCCACCAAGCTTGTATATTACATTTTTTATATTCAAATTTAGCTATCGTCGAGTATTATTTTTGCAATTCATTATTGTTCATTCGTTTTGCATATTTACTTTAAGCGCTAAGTGATATTCTATATTTACATTTACAAAATATATTTTGTTTAAATCTATTGCATACATATAGCTGTACATTGTAATTTAATTTTTTGTGACACATTTTTTACTTAACATTATGAATATGTATTATTAATTCTAATGCGTTATAAGTAAGTCGCTGTTTCTGTGGGCCTGTTTATAAAAATACTTTTTCGTGGTACTTGGGCATATAAATTTTATTTAGTAACATACATATATTACTCATACATTTGCATATGGGGCACTGGCACTGAAAGTCAGAGAAGCTTATTTGCAAAAAATGTTTTTGAGGGGCATAAGAAAAAAAGATCCCGTTAGTAAAAAAAAAACATCGCATTTATGTGATAAATTGAGTGTAGCTATATCTTTCCGTTAATGTAAAATATTGAAGCCTGGAAATGCGAAAGGACGTTAATTTAGTTGCACTGCACAGCAACGAAAAAATATAACAAGGCTCCGACAACCGATTTTGGAACAGCGATTGGTTAATTTTTTGAATTCTCATATAAATTACTTTCAGCATTACTTAGTAAAAGAATCCGCTCAATATGTCTAGTAAATAATTTAGAGTCGAGGCTCTATAAAAAAAATGGATATTTATTATTTTTTTGGATTCTTCACTATGCAATCAACAATAATAATAAATCTCTGACTTTATTTCTTTATTCAGAGCTGGAATTAAATGGATAATTACCAATAACACAGCCCCACAAAAAAACAAATTGCTTCATTCGAGCAGACCATGTCTATTATATGTTTTTGGGCATAACCTAAAAAAACGGCAAAAAAATCAAAAAATATATTCGTTTTTCTGAGGTTATGTCCAAACTTGACGTGATGGCGTAAAACTGACCTCGGATTTAGATTAAGGACCCCGGAAACATATAATAGACATGGTCTGCTCGAATGAAGTAGTTTTTGTTTTTTTTTTGTGTAGCTGTGTTATGTATCGAGTTATACTTTTTTGAACAAAAATAAAAATTGTTTACTGAGTTTTATTTTCGCTCTTAAATAACGAGGTTCCTTATTTTCTTGAGTTTTGCGTTTTTCGATCTGACAACGAAAATATAAATATCAAATACTAGTTTTTTATTTCTTAGAAATAAAACATGATTATCAAAAAACAAAAAAAAAAATCAAAAAAAAATAATGACTACTTTTGATAAAAAAAAATTGAAAAAGAATATTTTGTTCAAAAACTAAAATCCATAAAATAATTATTACAATTAAGAAAATGTGATTATTTCATAAAAAAGAGTTTTATTTTTGATAAAAAAAATATATATAATTCGATATATGAATATGTTTTCTGAGTGAATAATAAAAACTGAAATTAATTATTAAATTTAATTTTTAGGAATCTCGTTAAAAGAAAATTAATCATGGCAGATTCATACAGGTCATAAAAAATATACATATACAAATACCGAAAACTCTTCTACGGCATTTGGAAGTTCTGACTTTTTTTTTTGAAAGTCATAAAATAACCATTATTTTCGCTCCCAAAAAATATAACTCAAATAGTAATGATTATTTTTAATGCAGAATATCAAAAATTTTTTTAATCAAAATCATTACTACAGAGCGAAAAAATATCGCTCAAAAACTGAGCTTTGTATGTGACAAAAATATATGAGTATGTTTTCTGAGCGATTAACAAAAATCTTAACCAATTCAAACAGGGCATGAAAGGCTGTGTACATATATGTATGAATACTTAAAACTGTTTACCGATAATGGGATCCTTTTTGATTTTTATTCATTGAAATTGAATTATTATTATAATAAGTTTGGATCCCTGGTTTGAACAAATAGGTGAATGCGGTCGCTATGCGACTTCATATGAAAAATTCAAGATAATATGTAGTTATAATACCTTTTCTAATACAGCTGGTAGCGAATATAATGATAATTTCCTAAACTCCGTCGTTTCACTCCACAACTTTTAGCTCTATCCCAATTTGACCAACCAAGCCATTAGTGAGAGAGACCCACTCTTGTGCACTGATATCGTTGGTCTCAAGCCTGGAAAAGTACGCAAACGTGGTTGGTTTATCGCTGAATGAGGATAGAACAAAGTACCTAATGTCAACATACAAAGAGTCGATTGGAAAGGAGAGCCCTCTGCCCGCGATCAAAACTCTCACACTATACTTCTCTCATCAATCCCGTTTTTGTAAATGGCGTAAAAACGTGGCCAATGTCCAATAAAAATGGAAAGACTATGAGAACCTTCGATAGAACTATTCTACGTAAGAAAATGAAGAAAACGGAATGGGAAATTTCGAAAAGGTGAGAGCAGTTTGGCGCAGTTTTTTGGCTTCGCCCCAGACTGACAAATGGTTGTATTGCCAAATAAGAGGGAGAAAAGGAAGTTTATAAATAATAAGAACTATTGAAAAATTGCTGAAAGGGCGAAAAGAAAAATGTATTAAATATAATTTTACTGATTATTATGGGTAACAATTTTCAAAGGGTTACATTTTATTTCCAATGAAAAACAAATAATGCTAAAAGTATTTTTCAGTAAATTATAATTTATCATAATTTTGTAAAACTTAAAATTGAAAGAACATACCGAAAGTAATACGTCATATTTGTTATAAGCAGAGCTGTTAAACTTAGACTAAAACTAACAATCTTTGAATTGAATATAATTTTTAGATTTAATCGATTAATTAATAATTATTTTATTTTTTTGGATTATTAATCGATTAGGATAAAATTTTTGTCAGGATTAATGAGGATTATTTAGGATTAATACATTTTGGGAATTAATCCTAGGATTTATTCACTTAATCCAAAATTTTAATCGAATTAAATTAATTTTGATTTATCACGATTAAAACACATTTAATCTTAAAACTAATGAAATATTTTACATTTTGTGTTACTATGAACACCCGATTAGAATTTTATTATTTGCTGTTTGATAACACTATGATAAATTGCTTATGTTTGATTATGAAGAATTAGAGTACATAAATTATGTATTAGCAAATAATAGAATTTACGTATGGAATAAGTTATCAATCGGTACTTATGTATTAGTTGCAAACGTATTTAAGGAGAATAATTTGTGAAATAAATATATAATAAGATATTTAATTTTATAATCAAAATTAAGTGAATAAATCCTCGGATTAATTCTCAAAATGTATTAATCCAAAGTAATCCTCATTAATCCTGACAAAAATTTAATCCTAATCGATTGTTAATTCCAAATTTTGCGAATTAATCTTAATTAATCAATTAAAAGGGCATCAAAAATATTTTAATTCGATTATGCATCAATAAGATTATTAATCATTAGTTAACAGCTCTGGTTATTAGAAAGATGCAGTTTTTTATACCAATTAAAATTACATTTTAAAACGAATTTAGAAAATTAGTAACCAGCTACCAAAAATAACCAATTGCTTTATCAAAGTATCGCAAATTGCGATTTATTTTGTGTTATAATAAATAACTCACTGCCCATGAATGGTACAAAAAAGTATTTCGCTAATCGGTTAGACTTTTAGTTGATTTGTTTTCCCCTTAATATTTCTAACTAACTTTTAATTTTATTTTTCTTTTAAATGCAACGGTATCGAGCTAGGTATGTAAATAATGCCAAGTGAAGTATTTCTTTTCTCTATTATATAATCCAAAATATTTTTATAAATAACTTCAGTTAATGTTTTCATACTGTCGTAGCTTTCTGTTTAGTTGTCAAACTTAAAATTTCAACCACAAGTCATTCTCTCAGTGATATATCATAAAAGGGCTATAAAAAATATTAAAGGGGGAAAAAAATTGAGTTTAATGTGAACCAGTTATTTTCGGTCTCTGTTGGGAATATAAAATCGTCTGGTTATGGTGGGCGATTTCACCATACCCTAGGTACATATTACAACTGCCATAATTCTATTTTGTTTCTTAACATTTCTCACTTCTTGGACGAATATGCGGCGCGAGCTTCCGGAACTTATTAATGAAACAACACTATTTCAATTTTTTTTTGCGATATTCATTCTTTTTAGTTAGTATTGTGAAGAATATTTTTGTAAACTACATCATTTCCAATTGAAAATAAGAATAGTCAATAAGATTAGTTATTTTAAACTGTGAAATCGTCAAATGAATATGAAAATAGTCAATTGGAAATAAGAAAGCCTCGAATTTAAATGCAAAATAATCATTTGAAAATGAAATATACATATGTAAATGTTGCAGTATTTAGAAAAGCTCGTGAATGAAATGAAAGGCCACTATTACAAAAGGAGAACGGGCAAGAATATTTGAACCTACATTATCGTTACATGCGAATGCCGATTTCGTCATGATATGCCGATGGGCACATATAAAATTTTATTCTAATTATTATTTGAAAAATACGTAATAAAAATAAGTTTCTCATATCCATTTGTCGCTTTCTGATTTTCATTTGACGTTTTCGTATTTGCAACTGACTATTCTCATTTTTAATTAATACTTTCTCGTCTGATTTCCCACTGACTATTCTGATTTTCAATTAAAAATAAATTTCTCATTTCAATTTGACACTCTCTGATTTGCAATTGACTATTCTCATTTTAAATTATTACTTTCTCGTCTGATTTGCCACTGACTATTCTCATTTTCAATGAAAAATATGTTTCTCATTTCCTATTGACGCTTTCTGATTCCTTATACTTTCTCGTCTGTTTTACAACTGACTATTCCGATTTTCAATTAAAAATAAGTTTCTTACTTTTATCTTTTTGATTTGCAACTGACTATTCTCATTTTAAATTGAGACTTTCTCATTTACATTTGACGCTTTCCCATCTAAAAATGGCGGTTCTAATTTTCGATTGACACTTTGTCATTTCCAATTTGAAACGGTGTAGAGTTATTGCAAAAAAATAAAATTATTTCTCATTTTTTGGGTGCAGCTTTCGTGAGTAAATATTATGTATATAAAAAGATTAATAAATAATAAAATTATAAATAAAGCATAACTATTTAAATATTGAAAAAATGCGGTTTTTTTAGTTGATACTTTTAAGGATATATTTGTAAAGTAAAGTTATTGCAAACCGTACTCAGTAAACTAAAAAATTAATTTCACTTTGTATATAAACAAATTTTCAAATAATATATGTAAAACTCAGTAAAAAGGTAAATTTTTCATTTCAAACTCATTTCCGGTATATGATATCTAGGGGACTTCTTCTAACAATTGACGGAAACAAATTAGCCCACCCTAATATGCTTGCATTATAAGTATTACATATACAATATTTGCATTATTATTAATCTCCATTTATTTATAATTATTTACTAGTACATACAAATGTAATTCAATTGGTATTTACCTCACTCCCTACAAATTTCTTTGCAACTCAAGTAGTACGCTCATTATGGCGCATATGCGACTACAATTAACACTCACAAATATACTTATACATATATGTATATAATATATACAAACATACATATCTACTCATACTACCTATATATATGTATATTCACAATTACATACAATATATACTAATACAAATTTATGTAATTTAAGTTTAATGGAAGCTCCTGTTGCACGCCGTTTTACGTTTACTTACGTACAGATATATGTATGGTTGTATGTGTGTTTCATACGTGTATTTGTGCAAATACATGCATGCATGATTTCATATATTTTGGAATTACAACTGCGAATGGCTTTGATTGCTGCTGTTGGCGGCTGCTTCTGCGACTACTGCTGTGATTTACTACGCCAAGCTACGCCTCAATGTTGTTTCCAACTTGTAGCTAAAAAAAAAAAAGAAGAAGGAAAATATAAAAAAATTTTGAACTTAGAATAATCAATATGTTTGCTACATTAAATAAGTCAATAGTAATTAGTATCTGATACACTTATATATTGATTGATTTAGAATTTGTGCCAACAGGATAATTTTTTACACCTATTAAGGTGTTGCAATTTGATCCGGCAATTGAATCAACTACTTTTTAACAGCATAATTATTCTAAGCGGCTTGTTCGAAAATTCGTCTGATTATTTAAATAATGAAATTAAATTCCAATTTTAGTTGTATGATCAGAGTACAATAATCTGTAAGTGCGTTAAGTGTTTGGGCTATCAGATTACATCGCTGGAGGTCTTGTTAAAAAAGTAGGGCTCTGAAACGTAACAGGTTTTTCGGCCGAATTTTATAATATTTTTAAATCATTTACATCATTAAAGTTTTAAGAAATTTTCTCATTTTATCCAACACCTCGTTTTGTTGGCATAATTCATGTTTTCTTTTCAATTTTGTCTTTTTATTATAAAAAAAAAAACATAATTAGATACATATCATGTTTATGCAGAAATTACACTCAATTCTAAAGCAAGACAATTTTTTTTTTAAAAAGCTGTTTTCACAAAATATGTAGTCAATGTCATTTTTTAAATCCTGAATCGGATTAGTGCGACCAGATGTATGGTGACTAGCACCGACTTGTGGTTGAGTAAAAAATTAACAGAAACCAGGAATTCGGACTTTTATAGATTTTATAATAACAGTCTATGGAAGAAACTTATTTTTGGAATTTTTGAAATAAAGTAATTGGTCAGCCTGTAAAAAAAAAAAATTATCAAAAATCAACCAGAATTTTTCGCCACTTAAAGTTTGCGCTTTATTGTAGTAAAATTAAATGGGTTACAAAACTGCATACCCACAAAATTTCAAAAAATTCAAATTAAAAAAGTTTGAAAACTTTATAAAAACTTTTGAAATTTGATATTGGTATCCGAAAATTCAGATATAAGGAAGCTATAATAATATCCAGATGCTTAAATGAAAAATCCACATATTTAGATTATCCGGATAGTCGGAATATCCGGCTGGAATTCCCAGCCATAGCACGCACCCAAGCTTTGTTCCAGCCTTTTGCAATAAATGAGATTCCTCGTTTAAATATTTTAGTACTATTTCATTTGATACCAATCTTATTTTATTCAGATAAGCGGTTTATCTATTATTAGGACTTTTATTTCGGACTTAAAAAATATTCGGTCAAATTAAACTGCCATTTTTGGACTAAAAAAATAAAAGAACGAATTTTTCAGTTATTATTAGACTTTTTCAGAAAAAAGTTGCAATAATAAAAATAGTCTAGGATTATTGTCCAGGAGATACTGGTGTCAAGCGAACATTGAAAAATTTCTTCGACAACAATATTTTGCTCAGGACTTTTATTACATCGAAAAAAAGAACTGTTATTTTCGGGCCCTGCTTCTCAATTTTCTGGAACAACAACTGCTGTCGATGAAAATTAAAACTCATTATTAAGAATATTCCAAAATTCTGGAGACTCGTATACTCGGGAAGAAGATTACTATTAATACATTTGTTGAGACATTATGACAAACTTCGAAACTTTGAAGAGAGCGCTGAATATTAAATCTATTAGTTTTCAACGAGTAAGGACAGCCAATGAATCCGTTAATGACGTTACATGCCATATCAATTTTGTTTGCTTTACCAGTAAACGTTTACTGAGTACTGAAAAAAATATTTTTTTTTGTATTTTTTCCTGAAAAAGTTATGTAGTAAAAACATTTTGTTATATGATTACTGGAAGCAATTAGACAGCGTATTTCTTTTCATTCGGGCTTGCTGAAATTTAATAACTTCCCAGCGGTGATACGTAGAGGACGTGAAATGTGCTCACAATGCTCGCGAATTTCGGTTTTCTGTGGACTTCTCTTTGTAGCTATCTCTTGCGATTGCAGGTTTCCGACGTCAAGTTTTCTGTGTGTATTTAGACGTACGTTCTTCGCTGCAAAGAGACGTCTCGGCTGCAATAAGATAATGACACGAGTCGATGTTCGGTCATCGGAGTGTACGTACCTCTTATATACTGGAAGCTTGCCTTCCGTCTATTGCAATAGAATCGATTTGGTTTTGTGTTTTTCGATCTAGAGACAGCCACATGGTTAGGTGAATCTTCTTGTGCTGACACCTGGTGCTACAGACTACCATGTTTCGGGCCCCGGCAAAGTCGATCAATCTCAGTCCGTTAGCGGGAGGTTTGTCGTTCAGGCTAAATTTTTCGACAGAGTGACCAATAGCAAAATTTTGATATAGTGCCTTGTAGGCGCTTGTTGAAGTGATCTTTGATCTCATCGTTCTTCTCTTCCGGAGGACCACAAATCAGCGAGATGTTAAAGGATCTCGATTTGATGTGAATCTTGGCGAGATGCTTATTCACCGGAGTGAAAAATAGTACTTGGCGAAGAAGTCTCTCTCCTACCACAAATCCAACACCGAACTTGCGCTCCTTTACATGACAGCTGTAGTAGACGTCGCAAGGATTTCTTATTTTGACCCATCCATTCCATTTCCTGGATGACGGTGCTGTCAGCCCCAACTTTCGTGAGGACATCAAACAGCCGAGTTCGGATTTTCCAGGTACATGATTTCAAATCACAGCCCTAATACGTTACCCGTGGTCGTCATCAAAAAAGCGGGATCTCATCCAAGACATACTATAGTTCTTCACTGGTTTTGATTTTTTACGACGTCGATTTCAAGCCCAGCGCGTTTGTTTTGTTTTAAGGACATATTTGTATAGCAAGCTGCTTGCTCCAAATCAAACTACCGCTCGCAGTCACACCTACTGATGCAGATCCTGGTTGGTCTCTTAAACCGAAAACGTCGGAGGTACCCCACCAGCTTCGCCTTCTCACTTTAGCTCACTCCCAAGCGGATATTTCTAAGTCATCTTAGTGGCACTGCGAAATCGATGCACCAAACCAAATATGGACAGTCAATCATACCACGTACTGAATTGTAGACAGGGAGTTAAGAGAGAAAAGGGTCAATCTAAATACAATCAAACGGTTGTAGATTAATAAGTAGACATCTACTTCGATAGGAGGGAATATGGTGAACGAAATGCAGAGAATAAAGGCTGTAATTAATAAATTTCTTTTGAATTCGTTCAACTCTATTGATTTGCCAGGCATAGTAAGGTCTCGAAATTACAGCAGCAACTGGGAGCACACCAAGGAGGTATAGACCAACTTTATTGCGTACGGATCAGAAAAATCTCTGAACTGAAACACCTGATAAAAGCCAGCATAGAGTAGGCTTTAGCTATCGTCCAATTTAGGTGGCTTTGAATTGAAAACCGATAGCCAAATACCACACCACAATGCAAGTAATATCAGAGCTTTCCATTAAATCAGGAAAATAAACGCTGAACATACACAACTCGTATTTAAAATATCTTATTTTCATTTCTTACCTTTATAATAGACTTCCCTGTACATGGTGGGACACGCAGATTTGCCATTCACCTTAGTCGTTTTAAAATCGATATTCGTGCGAATAGGCCGGTGCAGTAGCGGTTGCGGTGGTCGATAATTATTGCCAAGCGGTGCTTTGGGATGATCGGGGCTGCCTTGCATTAGGCGACGGAGGGCGTGCAACTGGAAGAGAAAAAGCAAAGTGTTTAGTAAGTAGTGTTTAGCAGGCCAAATATTGTATAAAAGTATTTTCGTTGATTATTGATTTTGAAAGATAATAATTTAATATACATTTTTTTAATTTTGAAAAAATTTATTAAATCGACAAATATTAACTTTTGAGCTTGAGGTTCGTGGTAGGATATAAGGAAGGTGTTAAAAACCAATAGCAGCTCACAAACCGCCTCAGCAAGTTGCAGGTTGTGGAGTACAAAATGCCGCTGGAGTCATGAAAGAAATCTGATGAGGAGATATGGTGATATCCGATATAGCTGCATATAATTTTTACCACTCCTGCCTGTTGTTGTTTTTTTTTCCAAAATACTTTTCTTATACAAGCCTCGAGCTCAAAATTTAATATTTGGCGATAAATATTTAAAAAATAAATGAAAATGTTTGGCATTCACTAAAGGAAAATACTAATGTTTCTGATTGTAATAGTCCCTTCCTACAGCGAATCCCAAACCACTGCAATTATTTATTAAATACTTAGATATTCGCAAAATCAATATTCGACGGAAAATACTTATTCACTCATTTGCCAGCAATTTTCCAGTCTACTGCGTCGCAATGAATTCACGGCAAAGTTTAATAACTTTCTAATCGCCAGACATCAATTAAATATCGTACTCATCTACCCCGTTAGCAAGGTAATACACCCAGTACTCATATGCGGTTAGCATCATCTCCTACATGTTTAGTTTTGAAATTTATCTTTTTTCCTTCCCCTCATGTGTTTATGAATATTGCAGTAGCTAGAAACCACACTCTTCGTCAAGCAGCCAAGTTCTACCATAGGAAATTCAAATGCCACTCATTCTTCTATACCTGATTTTGCCTCCATGCGAAACTCTTTACTTTCTTATCCTCCTCTCATGTGCTTGAGATAAATATGTGCTTAGTAGCAGAACAAAAAAAATCAACAACAACAACTCTTGAGTTTTTCATACATTCACTATGTGAATCACTACTGCTTATTTGAAAAGCAAACATTTTTTCCATCTGTACTTGAGATGCATGTATGTTTGTTTATTTGCTAACTTCCCTTATGCTAAGTACTTCTGCGGAAATTGTTGTTATTAATCACCTTTGATCACTTATACTTAATACCTTTATGGTTTGTTTAAAATATTATGAAATTAACATAAGTGCTTTTTGGAAGTACGGGGCTGATACATCTGACGATTTTTCATATATCGACAGAAACAGCTCTTTTTTATGGAAATCTTGAGAGATAGGAAAATAATCGATTTACGATTGAAACAATGGGAAATAATGCAAACGGAGTGGGCAACAATGTTCCTCCAAAAATAATCTGTTCTGAAGTAGCGCTTCGAATTTTTTAACAGCCAAAATTACTGAGGACCGAAGAATACGAACGTGGGTTGTCGAAAAGCCAATGCATTTGCAGAGAGTGACATTTTGGTAATAATTTTGAAGCAGTTTCGGTCAACAGATTTATTGTAAACGATGTTTAGTGGTTGAAAGTTGAACACAAGAACTTGGGCGATCTTTGGTTCCAGCCGGATGGTGAGCCATGTCACATATCCTAAGCCATAATAGATATTTTGCTCACGAAGACGCAAGATTTGTTCCTCGGTGAGGGGGCTTTCATGTTATTTTATAAAATGGGATAAGTCGATTTTCACTCATGGTAGACCGGAGATAATTTTTCTGTTGGCGCAGTGTTGAAAAAAAGCGTTCGTTCGTCGATGTCGTTACTAGTAGAGCGGCCATCATAAGCGAGATTTAATGAACATTTGGAAAAAGATTTTCGTTGCAAACATCAAGTGCTTTCATAGAATTGTTGATATTTTTATCCAAAATTCATCTTCGCCAAAGTTTTACATCATCGACAAATACTACATCACAATCGTCATGCAAAATCGAAGAGTATCCTTCAAATAATTGCTTGTAGGCTTCCTCACCGAGAGTTAGAGTTTTTGATGGAAAAGACACACGAAATTCGAAAATTTTTTGCGGTGCTTTAAAAAACGGTCTTCAAGATTAGTTACGAATAAATTCAGATATGGTATGTTAGTATAAATCCGATAGTATTATCAGAATTATAGCAGTTTCAATAATCAATAGGCAAACAAAATGATTTGATTTCCCTTGAGCGACGCAAGAGTTTAGAGGAACGTTAATTGCATATGGCATCACAGTGAGACTACTCTTGGTAGTGTCTCTCTCTTTCCAGTCATTCCAGCCTAACCTTCTAAGACATTGTTCCTAATGAAAATACACATGTTCCAATTAAAATCTAGATTAACGCTAGGAGCTTATCTAGGATTGACTCAAATTTCTAGACCCTGAAATGAATTCGCCAATATCATCTGAAAGCTTTTTAACAATGCACAACTTCTTTGCAACAAAACAATTTAAGCAATCCCTGGTAAAGTTTGAAGTTTCTTTAAGTGACATATTGACTTATTGCTTTAAAAACTTCGAACTGCTAGATACTAGAAGCACTACTGGCTTGATAACCAACACGCTATGAGGTTTATTATGCATACCAACGCGCACAGAAGTTCGGTCAAGTACTTGGGTTGGGTGTGTATTCACATATTTACGAAAACATTAAAGTGTTTCACGGCTCATGCAAAAAAACAAACCATATAACCCCAAAAAAGCTGTACATTTAGAATTAGGGTAGCTTTTGGAAAATAATATTTTGTGGAACCAATTTTCAGTAAATAATTCAGCCTAATTTGGAAAGATAATTGATAAGAGAATAAAGATCAGAATCCAAGGTTTTCAGAAACCTAAGCAAATGTTTAAATATGAAGCATTTGTTGAAGCAGTTTTTGATCATATACCAAGAAAGTTTTTGAAGTGATATGGAGCGATGTCGATATTACGTCACCAAGGTTGAGCCGATATCGCGTAGGGAAAATCGTGTTGATATCGCGTCATGAAGTCACCACGCGACTTATGATCATTTCGGCACTAGTTCACGACCACATGGGGACAAGTTCTGGAGCGTTTCCACACTATTTTCGGATTAAATATTTCTGGACCATTTAAGGAGCTTTCAGTAGTTCGGCTAGTGGTACTACTACTGCTACTAATTTCTACTACTATTTTGATTAATCCTACTTCTAGTTGCTACTAATATTTGTACTACTATTTTGACCACTATTAGTACGAATTACTACTACTTCTTACTAATTTTTATTACTAGTTTCACTGATGCTTTTACTTATTACTACCATTATTTTCACTGATTTCTACTACTATTTTTACTAGTACTACTACTTATTACTATAACTACTACCGATTTCTACTACATCTTTTTATTGATTTTTACTACTATTTTTACTAATACTACTACTAAGTACTACTAACTACTATTACACTACCACAACTATTACTACTAATGACCACTACCACTACTACTCTCATAATTAACTCTCTATCTCCTTTTGAAGTCGGCCAAGAAGTTTTACTCCCAGTTTTAGGCACAAATATTTTTTTTTTTTTTTTAATTGCAAGTATTTATTAAAAAAAATTATTAAAAATTGTTTTTCAAATGACTTTCAGAAACTATTCGGCACACAAATAACATGCCACAAATATTATGGGAATGCGCATGGAAAACACAAACATTTTTTATTTTTTTTTTGTGGTGCGCCACCTTAATATAAATGATTTCTTTTTTGCTGATGAGCAAAATCGCGCAGGTGATTTCTCTGCTGTAGTGAACTTAAAATAAATGAACTACAAAAATGTAACGCAAATGTTAATTAAGCGAATGAAGGCAACATGCGGCGGATGGACGAAAAGCGAGCAAAAGCAAACAAAAAGAAAAAAAAAGAAAAAGAAAAACATAGGTACATGTATGTAATTATAAATGGAGAGCAACAGAAAAAGAGAAAGCCAAACAAAGCAGGTTGCGGTCTGCTGCATTTCAATGGTGCCCCTGAGACTTCGTGTTGTGCATGTGGCGCACGCGGGTGGAACAACAACATAGCGCCATGCAAAATGACACGAGTAAAACACAGACATGGCGAACCCATATGCTGTTGGAAATCACAAATTTCCGTATACATATGAATGATTTACTTCCGCAGATATGCACACACGCATACACGTATACACATAGACATATATACATATGTATATACAGGAATATGCAAAGCGGAAAAAAGGAGGCGGAAGTGAAGGCACGCGCGCCTATGCCAGAAAATCTGCTTAACGGCAAAGGATAAAGCCTTCCTATACGTAGGTGTGAGATTCCAGTGCAGTTCGGTTGTTTGGGTGTCGCGCAGCAAATGCGGAAATATTATCTGCTGTGAACGCAGAGGGTATTCTTTACTGCACTTTACAGCGCTGCGTCAGATAAAGCAGCAAATTAAAATGCGCCGCAATGGCACAGAGCCGTCGGCTGACGGGAAATTACTGCCACAGCGGTGAAATGGAAGCTGAAAAAAAATTCAAAAAAAAAAAGAAGAAATCGTCAGGTGAGAATGTAAAAAAGTGTGTAATATATGGCCATGTGCAAGTTGTAAAAACTAATAGTGTACGACTCTGACGGTGGGAGACATTGAAAAAAGAAAAGCAAAAAAAAAAAAATAAAAAATGGCACTGACATTAAAAGTGACCCCCTGCCGTCTTGTGGCAACAGAAATTGCAATTAAAGTATTAAAGTGTGTACCCGTAGTGCCACCAAAGTATATGTATCTAATATTAACGTTTTTTTAAGGGCTCTAATTTTTTTTTTTTTAATTTTCAAGTAAGTTCAATGTTTTATAAAATTCTGGTGAACTTCGTACAATTTAAGAAATATAATTATACCGCAAAATAAGTAGTTAGGTTAGGTTAACCTGGTTGTAGCTAGGAATCCACATAGCCCAATTAGGGTCTATTGTGATACCATAGTACATTAAAAAATAACAACAATTTTATCTATTTATAATCTAACAAGTGCAATGAAGCTACAAAGCAGCCTTATTATCTCCACTCATTTCCGATTTGTTTGAAAGCAATTGAATAAAATGTGATTTCAAAAACTTCGCAAAATCAAGGCAACTGAGTAGAAAGTGCTAAGATGATTACCCGCCTCATCCCCTAAACAGTTTCCGCAGAAATGTTTAGTGCTGATATTGAGGCGCACCACCTGCATTTCCATTGGACAGCCCCCTGCCAGCACACCTTCTGTCTGTTTTCACATTGCGATGAACATTAGGTATCAAGCTGCCCGGATTGGATTGCCAAGCTTCCAAGGTTTTAGCAGGACTAGTATGAGATTTTTGTGAATCTAAAGGATTTCGGGGATTCTTGTTTTTCGCAGGGACAGAAAATGATCGTTGTTTTGATCTCATCTAATGCAAAAAACTTTTGGCAAGAATTCGTTCAGAACTATGATTGCTTTTATATAGAATATTTTTTATTTAAAATAATTTTTTTAAACCATTTTTTCTTTTTTTTTTTCAATAGAAAATAATTGCATTCTTGGGGTTTTATTTATTTGATCAAAAGGAATATTTATTTTTGAATTTTTATTTTTCGATCAAGTTTGATCGCTATTGTTTAATTTTTATGTTTTCGAACAAAAGTAATCGTTATCTTTGAATTTTTATTTTTCCGATCATATTTGATCGATATTTTTTTACACCTATATTTTCGATAAAATATAGTTCTTGGATTTAAAATAGAAATTGGTTAAAGGTTATAAATTATATAACTCTTATAATCGCTATTTAATCTTTTTTTTTGATATTTTTTTTGTTTTTGATAAAGTTAGTGAGGATCGATTGTGATTCTTATTTTTTCGATGAAGTTTCATCGATACTTTTTGTCACCATCGCTATTTTGTGTCACAAACGAAATACTTTGAAATTAAGAATAGCGATTTTTTTTATATTTAGAAAAAATAAAAATCTCAAAATAACGATCAATCTTAATCTGAAAAAACCCCCAAAAAATCCAATAAGGCTATGATTTGAAACAAAAAATCTTCAAAATAAAAATATGGTTAGATTTGTATACCTAAGATTAGATCGATATACTCGAATTGTGTTTGATCGAAAAAACCAAAATAAACGTTATTTTCGGTCCCTGACTTAAATTTTTTTCAATCATATTTGATTTTTTATATTTATGTAATTTTTAAGTTTTCCTCTAAAAAATTATCGTAATTTTTGTAATTACAATTTTTCGATCATAAAAAAACCAAACAAATTTGTCGGCAATGCCAATATGTTTTATGATCGAAAATTTTTAATTAAAAACGAGCTATCAAATACGATCGAAAAATTTTAAATCCGAGAACAACGATTATTTTTTTATCGCAAATATAGAAATCGAAATAAAGCGTACAAATGCCATCGGAAGAAATTATAAGAGTAACGATTATTAAAGAAAAAATAAATATTAAAAAATAACGAAAAACTTGATAGAAAATAAAAGGAAATAAACAACGGCTAAAAATAACAAAATACCGATTAAAACGTGAAAAAAATTTTAAGCGTTATGGTCCCTGGCTTTTTCTCTTTATTTTATTTGGTTTTTCATTGATGTCAATTTTCGATATTCTATGATTTTAATTTTCTCGAACAAAAATAATCGTTATTCTTGATTTACAATTTGTCGATCATAGACAAAGCAATAAAAAAAATATATTTCAATATGATCGTAAAAATATTACAAAATATCGATCAAACATAATCGAAAAGTTTAAAATTCAAGAACAACAATTATTTTGGGCCGAAAATATAGAAATCAAATAATATCGACCTAATATGATCGGAAAAATAAAGATACAAGGACAACGATTTTTTTTATCGAAAAAATACAAATTAAAAAATAAAAATCACATACCACCAAAAAATAAAAATTAAAAAATAACGATACAGCTTGATCGAAAATGATAAGTAAAAAATTACGAATAAAAATCACAAAATAACGATTAAACAATGATTTATTTTATAAAAATTATTACCGCGACGGCCCCTGATTTTCTTCCCCTCTTTCTTCTATTTCTGGTTCGACAGCGAGTAGCTAAAACATAGTTAGCCTAAATAGGAAGCTTCTGGCAGGACATTACCTCCAAGCCTGCCGTATAACTGCGTTCCGTCTGAAGCCAGTTCTTTGACTCAGATTCAGCGATTCTCCAATAATTTTTTGGAGGGATTGAGAAATCTTGAACTGGAGTCCAGCCGGCACATATGAATCTGTGCTATGTTTGAGTTTCGTTTAAAAACTATAATAATTTCCCTTCAAAAGTTTGCATGCTGCATTCTTGCACCCCTATAGCTGCACTTCCATATTTTTCAAACATATTTAAGGTGGTTTTTGTGGGCTTATACCGTTATATGTATATACCATGCATAGGCGGTGGGACAGGAAGCAAGTAAAGTAGCCACGCGGATGCGACACCGGCAATTTGCAGCATATTCAATTATACACACATACATACATACATAAAATAACAGCACATAAGATTTACACAGGACTTACGCCGACAATGCTACAACAATGAAGAAGAATATGTTGAAGAAAAAGAAGAAAACACCACTACGACAGATGCCTTTCGATTTTGCTCCGACTGGCAAGTCATTAACGTCAATTATTGCGATGGCCACTTATCAGGAATGGCGAAAATCTCTGTGACATTGGCGCGAAAGCCACTCTAATAAACGAAAGACAGTGAAAAGCAGAACAATAAAATGGAATAAGTAGAGAACAAAAATCAGTTAAATTCAAATGCAAAAAAAAAACAGTAAAGTCGGTGTAAGAACAACATTATTATATATATAAATAGGTATGCGCTGTACTGCTGCCGGGTAGGAGAGCGAAAATTTTACATACTTGTAAATTTGTATGTACAGTGGTGGCCAGATTTTATGGAACTAATAAAAAAGAGATATACAGTTAAATATATGATAGAGTTTTATAAGACAACCTTTTGAGGTTTAGTATGAGGGAACATTGTAATAGAAATAAGTAAAAATAGGAGAAGTATTGTAATTAGTGGTAGCATTAGTAAAAATAGTAGCAGAAATTAGTAAAAGAAACTAGTAGAATTAATTAGCAGTATAATTACTAAAAATAGTAGTAGAAACTATTAAACATAGTAGAATAAATTAGAAGAAGCAGTGCAAAATTACAGTTGAAATTAGTAAAAAATAGTAGTATAAATTAGTAAAAATAGTAGTAGTAATTGGTAGTAGCATTAGTGAAAGTAGAAGTAGAAATTAATAAAAAAAGTCTTAGTAATAAGTAGTAGCATTAGTAAAAGTAGTAATGCAGACTAATAAAAAAGTAGTAGAAAATAGTTGTAGTAGTTGGTAGTAGCATTAGTGAAAATAGTAGTAGAAATTAGTAAAAATAGTGGCAGAAATTAATAAAAATGGTAATTGTAATCAGTAGTATCATAAGTAAAAATAATAGTAGAAATTACTAAAAAAATAGTTGTAGAAATTAGTAAAAATAGTATTAGTAATTAGTAGTAGCATTTGTAAAAATAGTAGTAGGAACTAATTAAAATAGTTGTAGAAACTAATAAAAATAACAGTAGAATCTAATTAAAATAGTAGTGGTAATTAGTAGTAGCATTATTGAAAATAGTAGTAGAAAGTAATAAAAATAGTATTAGTAATTAGTAGTAGCATTCGTAAAAATAGTATTACAAACTAATAGAAATAGTAGTAGAAACGAATAGAAGTAGTAGTAGAATCTAGTAAAATAGTAGTAGTAATTAGTAGTAGCATTAGTGAATATAGTAGTAGAAATTAATAAACAGAGTGGTAGAAATTAATAAAAATGATAGTAGTAATAAGTAGTAGAATTAGTAAACACAAGTAGTAGAAATTGTCCCTCGCTATACGCGCGCGACGTGAATAGGCGCTCGTTGGTCGGCGCACGCCCTAGGACTGAGCTCCTGGATCGTGCATGAGTTTCTTCTAAATTCTTTAACTCATAATTTCCTTCTGATTCCATCATTATAACTTAATTTTGTTTTTCGGAAGACTTTAGAGAATTCATTGAGATGAAAAATAGAAAAATCAAACTTGCGCAAATTTGAGAAAAATCAATTTGTTATTAATACTTAAGTATAAAGTACCAATACTTTTGGTGGTAAAAAATTATTTAACTAAATTATTATATTAAAGCATTACAAAGTAGAATGAGAAACCCAACTTTTACTTTAAGGACATTTTTTCTACCAATGTCATTGAAAAAAAGGAAATTCATCGAAAATTAAAAAAAAATATAATTTCACAAAAAAAGTGTTTCGTGCGAAATATGAAAAAATACGTGCGTTGAAAAGTTTAAAAAAAAAGGCTCATCAAAATTTGCAACATCGACTGCAAATCTGATGTAGAGTCACCAATATCCAACTTTATGGAAGCAATGGTGGAAAATATGTTAAACTAATATTTTGTGGCAAATCCATTGCTTTTTATCACATCTCCACACCTTCTCGGCATTGATGCAAATCGGCAAATTAGATGGTGTTCAGCGAAATAGATTGCCTTGCTTCTTGAAGTCTTTTAGTCCTATCTTCCCGCCTTTTTACCAGCTCCCTACAGTTCTCAAACGGATTGTGGTCTGGGGACTGTGGGGGCCATTCTATGACATTAACATTGTTTGATTGGTGTATGATTTGGATCATTGTCCTGTTGGACGACCCAACGCACCGGCATTTCCTACTCAGCATTTGGCAACATTACACTCTCCAAAATATCTTTGTAGTCATATTGTTTTATAATTCCATTAATTCTATGTAATGGTCCAACTCCCTTTACAGAAAAGCAGCCCCACATCACCATAATGCTTCCACATTTCTTGTCGATATTTTCAAATCTAAATATTTTGTTATTTGCTTTGGGATAACTTCAGGATTCTTTTTTGTTAGTGGTACTATCAAATTGTTGCTTTTTTATACGGCGATCGCCTCGGTGAACAACAGCCGCCTCCATTTTTGTAACAAATTTTTTTGTTATCCGCAACATTACACTTTTGTGCATGCTAAATTTTGGTAGCGATGATTTTATGCGCCATTGCTTTCTGAAAAGCGGCAATAAGTCTCGCCCGAAACTCAATTCCAAATTTGTCTCCTACCATTATCAAAACTATACGCAGCTTATTTTTAGTGACACCGCAACTAAAAGTAGCGGAAAAATGTTACTTGAACTATTATCCAGAGTTGCATTTGTTTTGTCCAAGCACTTTTAAAAGTGATATAAAAATTGATTTCTTATTTTTTATGGGAATGAACATTGATTGGGTTGTTTAAAAACAAATTCAAATAATTTCCATTTCAATCAACACTTTGTAAAATTTAATGATAAAATTCATATGCCCACCACTGTATAGCCACTACCTGTATTACATTAACTATAGATTGTTGTTGTTTCGCATTTCCCCCTTAGTCATATTGTTTAATCGATAATTTTGCAGTATGTCGATATGCCTACTGTGTTGGCAGTGGGGCTACCTCCGGCTGTTGCATTCCGTTTGCAGAAGTGCTGCCCTTTTTACATTATTATTTCCATTATTTTCTCGGTTTACGAAGAAAGCTGCATTTTTAATAGCCGCTTTGCCATGGCACAAAAGGCCTGCAGTTTTAATGTACACATCTTAAGGATTTTTACTTTTAAAAAATTTGTGTATTAAATTTGTGTATTCGCAGTTTTACCCAATGTGAGATGAATATTTTCCCGGTTATTGGAGTGCTGGTATTAAAAGTCCGTCGCACGAGGAATTTTTAACATTTCGTATTCACGTAAATATTGCATTAAAAAAATATCAACACTTTTACATTTTTTTTAAGTTCGACAGAAAAATTTTGCAGCACGAAGGTAAGGTAATGGAATTGACGTTGGCCGGAAATCCAAAACGGATTTCCAAGCACTCAGCCATATTTGTCCAATCCACTTAAGGCCTGGGAAAGATAAAGCGCAAAATAATAGGAAAACAGCCGGGGATGTGATTTCATTGATCCTTCACAATTCTAACAGAACCTTTGACAAATCTGAGCGTCACCTCTCGCCAATTAACCAGTCCGCTCTCATAAGTATAACAAATACCCTCAAGACGAAATCGTAGGTAGCTAAAATAACTGGCTTTATTTTTGATTCGACTCGGCATGTGGCATGATAAATTGAAGTATTTTGTTTACATTCTGGTTCTGTTCGTTCTGAAGTCAACTGCAGCTAGTAGAATCTGGCTAGTTGTTAAATTTTTTCCCAACCAATCCTCCAAAAAATGGTCAAAAACAGCTCCTAAGCTCTCTCATGAATTGAGTTGATATTTTGAAACATATTTTTTTCAAAGTTATATTTATTTATAAAATAATTTCACTTTGGCGGTATATTAAGTTAGCTTTTTTTCGAATTTTTTGTTCGATGCTCTAAAATATATATTTTATAATTACGATAGAAAAACAGTGTACTGCTTTTCTTTTGCATAGGAAGCGATGCACTCTAATGTACATACAAATAACTAATCACGTGCACTTATTTATTTCACATTTCGATACTTCGGTATTTGCATTTGATCACTCACAACTTTTTGACGTATTCACTGATTTTATCAAAAGAGTAGAATTTGATATAAAAGAAAAAAATTATAAAAAATCATTTTTTTTATTTTTACCTAGATGCAATTCGATTTTTTTTTGCAGATTTTTCATAACAGAAATAAAAATTGGAAATTTTTAATCCTCTTCTCAGAAAGTATGAAGACTATCAAAAAGTGATATTTAAATATACTCTGTTTATGGGGAGCCTTTCCATTTCAGGACAACCGGTCCATTCGGGTTATGTTTTTTTTTTGTTTCCATGCGACTCAAATATGTGGTGGTGTCTTGGTCAAAATGGCCGAGAAATATTTTTTCCTATATTTTTCGGCGATTTTAACGTATTTTCACGTCTTTAATTATCTTTTTCAAATGCACATAACTTCCCTAAAATCGACCGGTTTTGATAAATCAATAGTCAAAATTAGTTGTGCATTAATATGCGAAGGAAAAAAATTACAAAATTTTTCTTTTGCGGAAATATGAAAAAAGCACTTTGTTTTAATTTAATTTCTCAAAAAGTGTAGTTTTTTATTTTTCTTTCACATCAGAGTGACTGCTCTTCAAACTGTGTATTGGCCAAGCGGCTGTTAGCCAAAATTTTTTAATAAAGATATTCAATTTATTTTTTAAGTAGTAGTTTTTCCTAGTAATAATGGCGCTCTACTGAATTAACTTTATAATCTAATAGCTAAATATTTTTAGCAAACATTTGTTTCTTGTCACTTTTTTGTTTGTTCTGATCACGATGCGAAGTAACTTAGAGTACTCGTAGAACTTTTACCTCGTACATTTTAAAGTACCTCCTCACTGATTCAAAAATATAAAAAATATACAAAAATACACCTTTCGAGAAAATAAATTTTGAAAAAAGGACGTTTTTCATTTCTCAGAAAAAAGTGGAATCTTTTTCCTTTGAATTTTAATATTTAACTAATTTTACAAGTTGGGAGAGTAGGTCGGTTTTTAGCGCAATTATATAAATTCAAAAAAAAAAATGTTTAAATAACGGGAAAATAAGATTTTTACAGCGATATTAAGATCGTCGAAAAAAATCGGAAAAAACTCACTTCGGTCAGAAGAAAAAATACGTGTCTGATTATTTTGACCATACAGCATTATATTCGAATTTCGAGGGCCGTTTGTCTTGAAATGGAAATGATCTAGGGAATTTTTTATTTTCTTTTGTTTTCAATATCCCTTATTAAGATAGTTCATTTGGTTCTTAAGCTGAGCAAGTTTAAATTAAACCACTGTTTTTTTGCTTTAACCGTTCGCTGACTTTAAAATCGTGCATTTTTCGGCCTTGTGGGTAGATTTCTACCCATATTGAGATTTTATATATTTTATACAGAACAATTTAAAAGCAAAAGTATTTTACTAATTGCGAGACCAAATTATAAATTTCGTCAATGCAATTGGCGCACTCTGTACATGCATGGATTGTTTTGTAGGTCGGTCTTTTTTACAAAGGCAAAATATAAGCTCTGCTTTTTGGTCCTTGTTTATACTTTCCGTGTAACAACCTTCGCACCGTC
Source organism: Anomoia purmunda (assembly GCA_951828415.1). NCBI lineage: Eukaryota > Metazoa > Arthropoda > Insecta > Diptera > Tephritidae > Anomoia > Anomoia purmunda. The sequence continues at coordinate 19,873,174 of OX639995.1, forward strand.
CATGTCCTTTTTTGATTATCTGGCACTTTCACTTTAGAAATTTAGCTGGCTGGGGATTAAACGAAAAATTATATTGTTCTCTTAGTTTTGAAAGTAATGAGGTGGAAGACTTTGGACTTGGTTTTTGATTTAATCCAGACGGTGGGAAAATACATAATTATTTTTACAAATCGCCTTGTTTATTGCATAGCACTCAAAAGTAAAAGCACCCAATTTTGGTGTGGTGTTTACTTAAAATGTCGCCGATTGTTTCGCGACATATTTTATATGTCACACATTAGTACAATCCATTTATAATATCTCGTTATACAGCAGATTTTATAAATTCCGAAAATAAGTTGGTTTAATTTAATACAAGCGGGAATATGTGGGATTTCATGCTTTTGCCAGCGGTGGATTTAAAATTTCAAGTTACATATTTACAAATGTACATATGTAAATACATATAATCATATGACCACATACAAATACTTAAGATACTTAAAGCAACTCTCTAAATTTTTTCATTCTCTAAATGACTTCATTACATTAAAAATCTTAATGTATTTGCTTATTTATTTTAAATTTGCGTGTCACCATTACAAATCATTAGAATTTATAATGTGACGACCATGAAAAAACACAGTGAATAATTAATTAAATGACATGATGAATTTGTCAAAATTTGTCTGCTTCAGAAGGCAAAGCTCATTGTTGTGCAGAAAAGAAAAAATAACAAACAAAATACAAAAAACAGACCTACACACCTGTATCTATCTAAAGCAGTAAGTAAAGCAGATTGAAGTTCAGAAGAAAAGAATGAAACACGTAAAGAAGCCTACTTATTTGCACGACTGCACTTAAGTAGCTAGTAAGCAACAAGTACATACTTTCGAACATATATAAGTACATACATATCTATGTACTAGGGATGCCCATTCTTGATGACGGCATTTTTTGATTCCCTAAAATCCCGATATCCCGAGATTGGTTAGTATATTTTTTTTTACATCAGATGCAAGTAGTAAAATTTTCATCACAAAAGTGCCTTTTTTTGATGAAAGAAATTTATATTTTATCTATTGGTGCAAGCCAGTGCTTCTCATCTGCTTCTCATCTGCTCAATTTTTTTTTAATTTGGTACTTTAATCAATACAGATAGTAATTTGCTGGTATATTTTAACACAAACAAATACGACGTTTATCTTCGGAAACATTGATTTACTTAAATCAGTATTTACACATAAATGGTTTCAATTCTTTCAACCTTCATCTTATCCTCAAAAAAATTTACGTTTCCTACCTTCGTGTGGCACTTTTCACACATATGAAATTCGTATCTAAAGGGTGTTTTTTTAGACGTGTGGATTCAAATAAGGCAATACTTTTTTCGAAGTTGGTCTGTTGGATAGCAGTTGCTTGATTTATATTCAGTTTGGGCGTCGCACGTTCGGTGAATGGACCCAAAACGAGATGGCCACCGATCCCGATTTTCACAAGAAAAGTTTGTTAAGCGATGAAACTCACTTTTTATTGAATGGGTACGTTAATAAACGTACGCATTTGGAGTGTTCATAATCTACAAGCCATTGTTGAGCCGCCGTTACATTCTTCAAAAAGTCACTATTTGGTGTGCTCTATAGGCAGAGGGAATTATTGGTCCATATTTCTTCCAAAAATCAAGCCGACCATTAAATTGCAGTCAATGGGGAATGCTATAGAGCCATTATTAATGACTTTTTCTTGCCTGAATTGGAGAATGTTGATGTGGTAGACCTTTGGTTACAACCAAAGAAACAATAAATTTATTGAAGGAAACTTTTGGTGAGCGCATTAAATCGCGTCGTCGGCGCGACCTGCACTATTTTTTGTGGGGTTATGTGAAATCGCTTGTCTACATAGATAAGCCCGATACGACTAACGCCTTGAAAGAGAATATTAGGCCGTTATTGCTAACATACGGCTCCAAATGCTGCAAAAAGTGGTCGATAACTGAGTCTCCCGGCGGGAGCCATTCGCGGCGGTCACTTGCCCGATATCATTTTGTAACCATAATGGCAAACCCTTATCTTTAACATTAAATTATATGCGTTTAATTTTTTTTTGAAAACCACATGTCAACCAGTTCTTATATTTAATCTCTTGCATATGTGGCGCCTAGCCTTTCCTTGAATAGTCTGTGGAGCGATTTTACATCTCTTTCAAGTAGTTTCGAACGATTTTGTTTGGCGTTGTGATCTACGCTTATGAACTGCTAGAACATCGCATTGAGGTATTTTATCAATCTCACCTAATACTGAAAAGTAAATATACTGATGGGTCAGTTCGTACTACGCCTTTCCTCATTTTCATATAGTTATATGGAGTTTTGCTCAAGTGGATTATCTTGCTCTCGCAAAAAAACTCGCCGCATCGTTTTGTTTTTGGTAGCCATTTTGGATCCATATATTTGAAGATAGAAGCTGGACTGTCGGTTATGTTTGAGGCTACAACAAGTGGCCATCGATTTGTTTCTCTCTTACACCTGTAACAAACAACATTTCCTAATTAAATGAAAAAAATGTGTATGAATTGTATGGACCCCTTGTTATAATATCTGGAAATTTTTTTCAAAAGATTTGCGCTTTCTGTAGAAGAATGCGCAAAATTTTCATTATAAAATACTTCGCACGGAATATTTGAGCTCAAATTCTTTGACTTAACATACCGCCAAAATGCTGGGGGCTCAATTAAATTTCAGCCTTCTATTTAATAACATAATTCCTTTGCAGAGTTCTACCCGATGACTTAAAATCTCTCGAGTAACGCAAGTAGTTTTCTTTATGATTTAAGCTTCTTTAATTCCTTGGTACGTCAGGGAATTCAACAGCACTGATGTTTTCCCAGCGGAAGTATTGATTAAAAACGGAATAATCAAGAAGTTTTACGAACTTTGTTTACAAAAAACTGTGAAATTATTATTGACAAACTCTTTTTTGTGGTTTTTCAGCTTTGAATTAAAGTTATTTTATATCGATTTCAAACAGTGAACTAAATAACTAAAAAAAAAAAACCAAACAACTACTACAAGCACATGTACATGTGGTAAAAATGTTTTATTACAAAATATTGAATACATAAGTTTTGTAAACTTTTGCGGTATTTTTGTTTATAAAAAAATGTGTTTGTTGTCTTGAGTTACTAAAAATAATTTTTCTATTTAGCCTATTACATTGTTTCACTTGCTACACTTTATAAAAATCAATTTTAAGTTCGAGACAGTCCCGTTAAGCCGGGATTACATAATATAATACCGCAATCCTCGGAATCAGTCAAATGTCTAAAATTGACATCCCTAATATGTACAACCAGACAATGACACAATTGGATAGATATTTATTTAGGTGCACATATATACACTTGCGAATAGCCTGATACGTAAACAACGGCAGTCACTATGCCAAAAATGTGAAAGCAGATGAGTACGAACGGAAGCGTAGCAAGGGAGTAGCGCACCCAAAAGTCAACAGCAACCTTCTAACCAGGCACGCAGGCAATTGAAGTTGTGCATGCTGTGAGGCAACACGCCGGGTTATGTTTACCCAGTCAGCAAAAATAAAACAAGTGCAATGGCTTTTCTGGTATTCGATAAATAACTGCAAATTCTCATTTTAGGACGGATTTCGAAGTATCGAAAGTACAAAGCCGAAAGCAAAAAGCAAAAATAGTCTATGCTGGAACAGTTATAGCTGCCATATCGGAGATTAGCTTTTACCATCATCAGAAAGTTTACACAGTTTAGTTTGCTACAGGCGATAGCGTGCTTGCCTTGCTTGCCGATGGACGTGGATTCGAGTCCTGCTCAAATCTAGAAATAAGAAGTTTAATCAGAGGATTATGGGGATCTCCAAAATAGCAGCTATAAAACTAGAATCCCACAGCAGTCTTTTCAGGCATTGTGGTTTTCGAAGTTGTTCAGGTTTTAAAAGTGTTACAGGCTTTAAAATTTAACCACTAAACAGATAATTTTGAGGTATGTATATACTCCGCAATGTTTACATTTCGCAAAAGCTCTGTTCGATTAATGCACTAATTGGATGAGCGGGAATACACAAGAAAAACTAAACAAAAGGAGGAATATTGGAAACATGGGGAAGTTTCTCAACAAATAAAGGATCTTATTAATTTTCAAAATGTATCGATAAACTGCACCGTTTTTCCTTCATTAGCCCTCTTGAATTGCTTTGAGCTTTTTCGATGTTGTTCTACACTTCTCTGCACCTTCAGTGCATTCAACGAACAGACCTAATAGTGTACACAAACGTATAGTGAAGAATTTTCCGCCAAGTAATTTATCGATTAAAAATATGTGAATCAGATGACAAAACTCTTCTAATTTGAAGAACTTTTCCGTAATTTATTGTATTGTAGATCTAACTCAAAAGTTCATTAACGTGTTATCAAAAGCTTTTGTGCATTATTATTATTGTATAAGTTGTATGCAAAATTTGATTAAAACGTTGGAAGTGTAATTGGTTACTTCGTTTACATATCCACGTGCATGGGAAAAATCTGACAATTGTCAAGTTTAATGCGGCTTAAACTATGATGCAATAATTGGGTTCAGCCCTCTTATGATGGCAATGGTCACTATAGTTGTTTTGCCTGGGTAAGTGGCAACAATGTTATATTCTGCGACATAGATTTAAGCCTAGTAAACCTGACAACTGTCAGGTTGATTAGTTTTGTTAGACATAAGTGGCGTATGCCGCAATGCCTAAAATGGCCACTGTAGAATTTTAGCTTCAGTTTCATCCCTTTGATAGTTGTTGGTTTTACAAATTTTGCAAAAAATAAAAAACGTCTTGGAGCTCGTACAAAAATATTGATAATATAATCGTCTTCTAGATTTTTATCAGGGACCGGCAGTTATATTTTTTCGACGTAATCAAAGTCCGGGGCAAATATTGTTGTAGGAGAAAATTAACAATGTTTCTTTGATCCCAGGACATCCTGGATAAGAATCCTGAATCATTTTTTTCTTCCAACCTTTTGGGAAAAATTCTGATACTAAGGCAAAAATTCGGACTTTTATTTGTTTAGTCGTTAAAAGTTAAACTTGAATAAATATTTTTTAAGTCCGAAATAAAAGTCCCTTTCCTAATAACAAACAAACCGTTTATACAAATTTCATATCAAATTGCCATGGAACAAACCTTGGGTGCATGCGTAGCATAAGCAACAAAATTCAATAATTTTTTTCCAAAAGTATAACTCAATGTTTAACATAATCTATATAAAAAAAGGTTTCAAACTTTTTACAAAATTCACAAAAATTCATAAAATTTTATAGAAACTTTAAAAACTTCTAGAGTGTGCAGTTTTGTAGCCCATTTAATTTTAGTGTAACAAAGATCACGCTTTAAGTGAGTAAAAATTTTCGTTAATTTTTAACATTTTTTTTGTGTTCATGGCTTTGGACAGTTTCCTCCATATAACGCAGCAAAATTTATCATTGTATGGAAGCAAATGCTTTACACTGTCTGCAAACAAAAATTATCAAACATCAACCAGAATTTTTCGTCACTTGGGTCATGAACTTTGTTATAGTAAAATTGAATGAGCTACAAAACTGCGTACTTAATATATTCCTAGAAGCTCCAATTTAAAAGTTTGAAAATTTTATGAAAATTTTTTTTTTAATCTTATGAGTTTTTTGTAAGAAGTTTGAAACTTTTATTTATATAGTTTATGTTAAATAAAAAAAAATTATACTTTTACAAAAGGTTGGTTAGATATTTAGCACCCTTATGTTCTATACCAAATTTGTTTAATTGGGATAATCGCTTTGTTTATTATTAGAAAACTGTTACTGTTTAACTGTTATTACTATAATGAAAAAATTAAAGTCCGCGTGGTTCGATTATTTTGTTTCAAATAAAATAAAAGTCTACAAATAACTTTTTTGCAACGACTTTTATTATAGAATTTATGAACCACCAGGTACCTGATTTTTACAGAGAGACGTTCGCACTGCAGACCGAAAATGGAATCTGTAAACGGTGAATATTTTGCTATCTGGGTATATAGAAACTTGTATGTGTGTATGTAATTATGGTTGTATGTACACATTCATACTTATATTTTGTTCCCTCGAGCGTGTGCCACATCGCAGCGACAAGCAACCGACATTTTCAGTAGCTGTACATATAATAAAAGGCTGAGAAATTGTGGTATGACGAAAATGTGTCAAGCGGCCCATCAGCGCCACTTTCCCATTGGTGTCAACGTCAGTTTCAGAGTCGTCAACGGTTACTTGCACGCACAGTGTTGTATAGCGAAATTGGTTAAGGTGACTTCTATAAATCGACACTTTTTAACCTGCACCCTATTAAAAGGATGTAAGGTGATTTTTATGTGACATCCGCTTTCGTTTTCATATAAAAAGTTTAATAATTTTTGGAAACTCCAATTTTAATTTTCAGACCTCAAGTTTGCAATACACCAAATAATTTAAATATAAGAAACACGTAAAATAGAAAAACATATTTAAATATCTGTAATTTATTTAACACTTATACTAAAGTAGACCAGTTAAAAAGCGGAATACTGCTTTCTCTTTACTAGAAGAATCTCAGTCAGTTCCGCTGAAACTTTTGTGTATTTAGAAAAAATGTGAAAAGTGTTTTCAGCCATAATATTGACGACGCTTTTTCTTCGTCCCTCTGTTCAACTTTTCGTGTGTACGATAATTATAACTGGATATTATAATAATTTAACCTAAAATGATCTAAGTATAACGGAAATGTAAATAGTATCACAAATAATATATTTATGTACATAAATGCAACCAATTTCTGTTTTTGCCACCAAGTCACATTATTTTTATTGTTAAGCAAAGTGATAATAGTGCCGGACTTCGAAAGCATTACATAGAAATCGATAAGCTTGAATTTTTTTATATTTTTTTTATTATTCTTGGTAACAATTGAAATATTGCCAAAAAAAGAGCGGAAAGCTTTCAAAATGCTTTGAAAATTTGTATTTGTTTATTAGTAGGGACTGGAATTTGATGCATTTAAAATTTGAAAATATGTGCTAAAAACATGCAGTGAAAATAAAATAATATGCATTGAAAAAAACAAAAATATGTATTAAAAAAAAAATTCATTCATTTATTTATTACAAATTTCATATTAAGTATTTTATTTATTCAGAATTCAAAGCTTTATTTGCATATAAAATAAATTATTTTTTTTAAATTAGCGAACGTAAAATTCGTACGGTTTGATCTAAAAAAATTTTTGTATAGTGAAAACGATCTTTCCACATCGACCGAAGACAATGGTGCATTTTTGAAAGCGGCAAGTTCATTTGGAGTGTAATTTTTTACTGAACAATTTTCCTGGCCAAAATTAATAATTTTGGAAATTTCTTTCATTTTTTCAAACCCTACATTTTTTTTTAACACTGCTTTTAACTTTTCTTTTATTTCTTCAGCAAATGCTCCATTCACATCGTAGATTTTTTGTTGCGCTTCATCGATTAAAATAATTTGTTACTTTAATGACATCCGCCCTTCTAGTTTTGTGATAGTTTCACTCAAAAATCCATAATTGCAACTTATGAATGCCAAATGTTCTTTAATACCAGCACCTTGCAAAACAACTTTTATTTTTCTTATCGATAAAGCATCTGCTTCTTCTAATTCGTTAACAATTTCATTGAAAGAATCAAAATTTTCTGCATAATACTTTGCGGCTTCGATCCAAGTTCCCCAACGCGTAATTATTGGTTCTGGTGGAAGAGCAAGTTCAGGAAACTTTTCTCGAAATGCATCAACACGTGCAGGAGCTTTCAAAAAGTTTTTTTTGCCATTTGAAATCAATTCGTCAACATCTTTGAATATGTATCTGATTTTTTCAGCAACACGGTGCAAAGCGTGTGCCAAACATGTTACATGAAGTAACTTGTCATAAAATAACCGCAAACCATTTCCGGCCTTCGCCATATATGGTGCAGCATCGTTTAAATAAAGAAGTATTTTATTCCTATCAAAATCTTCACCCAACAGTTTGATAGAGTCATCAAAGGCACGAGCTATTGTACTATGGTTTGTTTTTTCCATTTCTACAACATTTAGTAAAAATTTCTGCTGACTGACTTTCTCATCGATATGCATAATGCCAACAATAATATTTGCAGCAAAACGTCCTTTAATGTCGGTACATTCGTCGATAGACACCCACAAATATTGATTTTTTAATTTGGCTCTTATTTCATTCAACTGCAAATCGAACAATTGATTGATGTAGTTTTTTCTCAATGTCGATGAACACGGAATAATTTCATTGGTATACTTTTTAAGAAAGTTTATTAAATGTTCATTGTTTAATTTGTCCAATGAAATATCAGCTGCAATAAGTGCTTCACACAAATCAGTGGAGAATTTGCTTAATGTATTTGTCGAATCTGGGATAAAACTTTGCGATAAATTTTGTTTGCGTCGCTCGAACAATTCACTATGTTTGGAACTCCGCAGGTGTTGGTCCACCTGAAATTTTGTTGCAAAACTGACGCTCTTATTGCAAATTTTACAAAACAAGACTGTTCCATCAGTTTTAAAAATGTCTTTATTTTCAAAGACATATTTGTTCAATTTCACTTTTGCACAGCTTTTTACTTTTGGCATAACTATTTTTTTCACAAATGAACACCGAGGTTCGTCAACTGAATGAGCTTGAAGAACTTAATACTCAATGATAGCCAACAAAGTACAATAAATTTTTCTCCTATTCGAAAGAAAACAACGGGAAATTTCAACGAGACATGTTGCTGTATGGCGCCATGGCGAGTGCGGCAGATACAAAAACAGCACACTTGTACAACAAAAAGAAAGAATGAATGTGTTTTGAAGACGAATTCACATATGCACCTATATATGTAAAATCAACATACGTACATTGTGACCATCGTATTGATCCCGCTTATTAACGCGAGTGACAATTGCGGCATATGTAACTATGTTCCGATAATTACTACCAGTTGCTAAAAAAAAAAATTTAACAAAATAAAAAGTTTCGGACTACAGAGAAATGAAAAAAATGTGCAAAAATATTCATTTCAGACAAAATATGCAAAAATATGCAAAAACAAATCAATGCCATATTAAAGAAAAATTTATGATTCGCATTTATGTTTGATCAAAACTTTTCTAAGGTTCCAAAAAAAAAAACATGTAAATACATCAAATTCCAGTCCCTATTTATTAGTATTAAATGCGCGAGATTTTAAACTGTCATTTCTAATAACGCAATAAATATATATAGATCAAAATGTATTTATAATATGTAAGTCAATTCTATGATTTATAAATTTGTCAATAACTCTAAAAAGCTCAAATAAATATTTTTTGTATTCACAGATCCCAATAAAGTCCAAAAAAAGTAATATCACTGCATGTACTTTTCATTTGGGTTGGCAAAAATTCCTTTGTGCACATTAACCACCAGTATTTAATATAAATAGCATTTTGCAAATTAAACAAAAAAAAAAAATACAAACGAACAGAGCAAATACTTAAAATAAAGTTCGTAAAAAAAATTGTACACTTAAAATTTTGTAATTTTTTTCTTAGTCTAATTACTGGGTCTTACCCGCGCCCTCGCTCGCATTGGTTTAACAGAAAAGTAAATAAATAATTTCACCATTTTCGAAGAACTCTCAACAACTCAACATTTTGCCGAGACAAAGTTCAAATGCTACATTTATCTTGTAAATTTAGTTGAATTTTGATAATTTGAACAGGTGGCAACCATCTTCAACTATATTTTTCGGACTTAACATTCCTTAAACCTTTTTCATTTGACCCCAGTATAGCAGAAATTCAGTTACCTTACCAATTAAATTGAATCAACGTTCTTTGGCAGGTGGCAACTCTCTTTATAAATGTTGTCTCGAATAAACGCATTCATTTCACAACAAATTTGCTATATTTCAGTGAGCTCAGAAATTTAATCCACTTAATATTTTTAAACAGATGGCAACACTCTTTAGGCATATTTTCATGATTAAGTTTTTGTATGCTTACTTCCTTTGAGCCCCATGTCGCGATATTTTCTTTAATTTAATCATTTAGCTCATTCTTTTAAGTACGTGACAATCCCTCCAATGGTATTTTCAATATAAATTTTCTCAAAACCTCCTTTTCTTGACACCCATATTTTATTATTTGATTTGACTTATAATTTTAGTTAATTTTTTGAAACAAGTGGAAAACGCCGCCAAAATTGTCTGTTGACAATTAAGTTTTGTTAAAACGTTAAGTTCGTCACTCAAGAAATATCTTTTATTTTTATAACTTATATTGCATTTAAACTGGTGGCAACTCTTTTTTAAAATGTAGTAATGTTCAGAAAAGTTTGCTCAAATTATATTTTGTAGTTTAGTCAATTTATTTAAAGATTATTGTAAGAAATAAGAATATGGCAATATACTCATATAGCTGCTGAACTGTTGAAATTTTGCTATTTTAGTAAAATTTTAAAAAATTTTGCAGTAAATCGGAAGGACTACAACCACAAAAGCTATCACATTTTGCCTGTAATGTTTCTGGGGACTATCACAAACTACCTAGTTTCAGTAAACCAAAGTTTCGAGGAATTGAACTGGGTCTCAGAAAAAAGGTGAAATAATTCAGAGTCATCGTGCACCCCAACTTAATACGTGGCTGGACATCGAAGAGCTTCCAAGGAAGGAAAAGGAACTGCATGTTAGGCCAAAGTGGGAATTTAAACCAAAAATTGTACATTAGATATACACAGTTATAGCCTGACCGAAGGCAAATCATGGGGTGAATGCTTGTTCTTCTTTTTCAATTTGCTGGGTTGTTTTGTTTACACAAACAAAATACATGAGCACTTACTGGGCGAGTTAAGATTTTGATATTCTAGACAAACCAAATACACACGGATTCGCATTGGTTAAGTTTCTATCACATTCTATGGATCCGCCTTGGCCTGACCCAAAGTCTCCTAGACTGCTTTTCAGTAAACTTGTTATATTAGATAAAATCGAACTACTTTATTTTATTTGAATTCGTGCATTTGTGCATTTTGATATTCGAGTGGAAGTTCAAATGGAAGTAGTATGCAACAATATCTATAAAAAAAAACTTTAATCTTTTAGAAATGTTCAAGTTCCACATACAAAATATCGGAATTTCAGAGTTATGTGCAGGCTGGCCGATCTGACCCATAGACTTATAATGTCTACAATTAAACCTACTATGTAATTATAAAAGTACTATAAAAGTATTTTTGGAACATAAATAATCGTAGTCTAATCGGCGATTCGATGGCATTAGTTTTTCTTTCGATTTTTTCGCATATTCTTTACAATCAGTTTGAGACATCCCATAACTCGCAATTACAGCTTTATCCAGTTAAATTCCAAATAAAAATTTGTATTTACTTTCATTTGTACTCCAGCCAATAAAAATTACTACCAGTTTTCTTCTTCTTCGTTCATAGAAAATGGAAAGATGTGCCAATAGTTATCGATAGCGACACCATGCCGATCTCAACATGCCAATAACGACTACTAAAATATAGCTGATTATATGCGCAGCTCAGTCACAAAAGATTTACTATTGTGAATATCCACTCTATTTGGTATGTTAGCATTTAGAAGTACAAAAGTCAAAATCGACTATATAATACTTGAAAATAACATTTAAGGCTTTTATAGCGGACAAAAAAAAGAAAATCTGGAAATCACGAATATAGCTGTTTTTAGCACGGGAAATTATGAAGATTTACGTTAGTTGGACCGATTTGAAAATACTTCTCAAAATGGTGTTCTTCATAAATAAAAATAGTATATGGAAATATTTTGTCAAAACAATCACCTCAGATGATAGCACAAATCAAAGATGTGATGATATTAGCCAAAAAAAAAATGTAAAAAAAAATTAGGACGTGAATGGATCTGTATTTAAAAAAAAAATAAAAAAAGGTGAGCAGTATATTTTCAATGTCTGAACTAGACATTTACGCAGCCGAGCTACGCCGCCGCCGCCGCCGCGCCATTTTCTTGTTAACTCGGCGGCGGCGGCGGCGGCGTGGTTCGGCGTACCATAACGTTTGGTACAATCTAAAATTATTTCCATGATAAATAGCAAATTATGAAGATCTAACGTAATTTTTTTTGAATATTTGGCTATTAATACTATAATAACATGATCTCATCGATATATAACTATGAATTGAACAGTGAAGTTTTGTTTTGTTTTACTTTATTAAATAGGCATTTACGCCAATTGCACTGCGACTTTTTTTATTACTATGTTTGAAACATCTTTTTTCAATAAAAAACTTTTCTCCAATTTCATGTAGTATTTATTTTGTTTGTAATTCTAACTATTGTATTTCGGAAAATTTCTTAAATTTGTTGCAAAGAAAGCCGGCTCGCCGCCGCCGCCGGTTCTATTAGTGCTTTACGCCGCCGCCGGAGCGAAAGCACTCGGCGTAAGCCTCTAGTCTGAACAGGCCAAGTTCTGTCTGAGTTATTCCAGGTCTTCTTCAACCTATCTTGAAATAAATATATTTTTATGCTCAACTTTTAAGCTTACATTTCCTTATCATATGAAGCAATTTTTTGAAAAAATATTTTAAAAAAATTATTTTTATTTATAAAAAGCTCCATTTCTTTAAGTAATTGATAATAGTGGTAAATGATAATAGTTTTTCCCACTATGTTATTATTTGTTTTATTATTATTTTTTATATATAATTTTAATAATTAACGCATTTCTAAAAATAGACATTGAATAATTAAAATAATTAATGTTTAATATATTTTTACATACATTCAACGAAAAATAATAATTAATTGCTCAGTAGAGTTACGGTGGTATTAAAAATCTACTTAAGCCTAAACTAGGGTTATATGACTTAAGAGGGCCTTTACTCTCACGGACTAAAAAATTCATTTTTTTCTTTTAATTTCAATCTATATGTATCTGAACCACAGAAATGATTTCGTGCAAATCGCATTCGTTTCGTGTTTTTGACATCCAAATGTAAGTTACTGCATTCAAATTATACACCGTAAATTATCGTTAAATGCATTTTTCCGAATGTAGTGTTAGTTTTTAACTACCGAGTAAAACTTTTTATAAAAGTATTAGTCCGATTTACATAACTTTCTTTTTAAATTATTCAGTAAACCTACCGCCATGTTTTCCCGAATACGATTTGCAAAATGCTATTTTGTTCTAATTTTCTAATCTCTAATATGTCAAAAAACGACATAAAATTTGAAAAATTATTACATAAATTTTACAATTTGCAAAATAAGTAAAAATCTCTTACGGGAAAACATAGCCAACGTAATTTTGATTATGGAAAATATGAAATTTGACATTACAGATTACCCAACTGGGGACAACTTTTCTTAAGCAGGACCCATGCAGTTTCAACATCAATGTCTTTGATCATTGACGTTTAAGAGTCGCTCGAGTTTTTTTTTCGTGTTCAAATTAAAATTTAATAGTAAAATATGTAGTCTAAAAAAAAGTCAACATTTATTCAGTAGATCCAAATGCAATTTACTCAAATAAAAAATAACGTTAATTTTCGGGCCTCAAGAGTAGAAGAACCCCATAGTGGTTTCATAATTTTATTGACAGTGCAAACGTAAATCAATTTATTTTTATTAAAAAAAATATTGTACAAGACAGTTTTTTTAAACCATTTTTGAGTTAAAAACAAAAAAAGTGAATGTGGTTATAAAGCTAATAACCAAATTTCATTAATTTCCGACTTTTACATGCAATATTTGATTAAAATCCATTAATCTAGTTCAAAAGCCGCTTTAAGTAAATATTATCTATTAAGTTCCACTTATTTGATTTCTAAACGATTACCGGATGCTGTGCCTTCAAGCTAATTATTTCGCTATTTACCGCAATCATAACACTGTCATCACTACTCTTATCCAAACCATTAAACAAATCGGCGCTATTGTCATCATCATCGTCATCATCATCGTCATCGTCATCGTCGTCGACATCGTCATCGTCGTCATTAGTCAGTCAGTAAGACAATGGATTAGTCATAGCAATGCATAGTAGATTTTGTGTGAGAGATTTAAATAACAAACAACGTACAAATCTACCTTACACATTGCCCACAAACGAAACAGGTTGCTCATACGCCCTGCAGTCTCCCCCTTCACACACACCATACATTTGTTGAAAATAAACATTGATTCCGAAAATCCCTTGAAGAATTCCAGGAATTAAAGTATTTTGTAGGCTGTTTATCTTTGAAATATTTATGTTGGCATTTGTTTCGTAGAGCGCGCTCCATAGGAACCATTCTACTAAGAATACAAATAACATCAACGGCAAAAGAGAAATAAACAACAAAAGCTGAAAATTTGAGGTAAACACGATTCACAATGGAAAGCTGCTTTGCATTTAACAAATTTAATTGAATAAATGCGTAACCGCAGGATAAATAAACAGAATTCAGTTAAACGATTACACTATGAGAAAAAAAAGATATAAAGATTTAAGTAAGATTTTCATATGAATTTTAAATTTATAAAGTACTTAAATTCTTTCTGTTTTTTTATGAATTTGGTTATTATAGTGCCCACCATCTACATAGCAATTGTTTTCCGATTAGATAGTTTGTAATTTCGATATATTTGACTTTTCGCTTTATACTTATTTTTCCATCCACACTCACCTGTTGTTTCGTTATGTAAATCGGTTTATTCAATACAACCCATGTGACAGTTTCATGACAAGCGGGCGCTGTTGTTGAGCCTTCATAGGTCATATATTGATCCGTTTCCGGTAGTAGACCGCGTATCGATAGACGTTTAACGAACGCTTCATCGCCACCGAATCGTATGCGATCCAATTGATCGGTGAGCATACGCAATTCGGGATTGGACAGATCGCCGAGCTGAAATGATTTGTAGTCAGATTACACAAGGTAAATAGTACAAGAATTGTGTACAAATGATGTGAAAGGTAATTTAATTTTTGTGTTTTCATAAAAACTACTAAATTATCTGGATTGATATTGAATTTGTATGAAAACACATAATTTTCAACTTTAAACGCCTGGTAGCCCGCACACTTTCTAGAAATTATACATCATAATAGAATGAATAAATTCTTTTTATTAAATATTCAAAAAAAGTTCGTTAAATTTGTAGTTTGTAAGGTTTTTGCGCGGCAGCAGGAAACTATTTCTTTACAAAAAAATTTCATACAGTTTAAGTTTCTTGTGTAGCTATTTTTTTTAATTCGAAAATATTTTTTTGGGGTAGGTTGTGTATCTTCGAACAATTATAACTTCTAGAGCTTTGAGGACTCTATCTCGAAGGAAAACATATTATTTGAAATGTACTTTTATAATATCTTTAATGATAATTTTTTCATCAAACAAAAAACGCGTGCACCATATTTCGCGAGCCAGAAGTACAACTTCTGTGTCAATTTTACAAAGAGATACAGAGTTTAATTTGGTAGTAGTCGTTAGTAGTAAATAATACTAGTAATATTAGTAGTATTAATAGTAGTTAGTTGTATTTAGTAGTAGAATTTAAGAAAAAGTAGTAGTATTTATTAATATTACTAGCGGGCCCGGTGCCTGCTTCGCACGGCAAAACAAAATAAGAAAAGAAACACACTTGTTTTTAATAAAGTTGGTTTTGTTCCCTATTATTCAACTTTTAATTCTAGTTTCTTACAATCTTAGACTATGTATCACTTAAACTATCTTAGAGCTCTTTCGTAGACAACATTTTTGGTTTTGCCATGAGTTGTTGTGTAGATAAAGAGAACTGAAGGCTTGCCAACACGTGAGCACGAAACATATAATTCCACACAATTCCAACGATTGCCCTTGCGCTTTATTTATTGTAATAGCAAATGCAAGACGTATTGGAAACTGTAGTCTTTTGAATTCAAAAGGTAAATCTGATGGAATCATTGGAATTCGTGGAATCAATACATCTTCACCTTTAAACTTCCCCTTTAAAATTGTTGCTTCGATCAAATTGTTCATGACCTTTTTAACCGCTAATCTTGTCCCATTGCATAATCGTGGTTGATTTATATTTCGAAGCATAATAATGGGAGCACCCACTTTCAATTGTAAACGATGAGGTGGAAATCCGGGTAAATTCAATGAATTCAAAAATTCTGTCGGATAATTAACAGCGTCGTCTTGATTCGTAACCGTGTCAACTGATTGATATGTTACTACCTCGCCAGGAACATGCGTTAAAATGTCTGCATTCATTTGACCAACGTCTTTATTTTTAGCGGCCAGTATAGCTCTTTCAGCTAACCAATTATGATTGCGATAATTTTCTGCAATATTTGGAAAAACACTTGACACCAATTCTTCTTTTGTCGGTGCAATATTACAAAAGTTATCTGGTAAAGTGATTAAGCCAGTTTCACGATCAACAGCAAGTTGACCATTGCCTATTGCCAACAGTTGCCTTGAAAATGTGTCGGCCGATGGATCGTTTTGAATTTGTACTCGCACATTTGTAGTCAAATTGAGTATTTGTACATGTCTCCATAAATAAGATGACTTTAAACATGCTTTTAATTCATCTGCTGGTGTTGAACGGGGAATCACAGGCAATGTCTGACGAAAATCACCAGCCAACAGGATCAAAGCGCCACCAAATATCTGTTGATCATTACTACGCAAGTCTTGCAATGTCCTGTCTAACGCTTCCACTGATTTCTTATGGGCCATTGTACATTCATCCCACACTATTAATTTGCATTGTTGCAAGACTTTGCCCATTCCCGAATTTTTGGAAACATTACAGGTGGGATTTTCATTTACATTCATATTCAGTGGTAATTTAAGTGCAGAATGGGCTGTCCGACCACCATCTAATAACGTCGCTGCTATTCCAGACGATGCAAGTGCCAATGCTATATTACTCTGTGATCTTATAGTCGCTAATAGCAAGGAAATCAGAAATGTTTTGCCAGTTCCTCCTGGAGCGTCTAAAAAAAACATTCCTCCAGTTTCGTTTCGTACTGATTCCATTATGGTATCATATGCGTGTCTCTGTTCTGGATTCAATTTAAGCAAATTCAAGTTTATAAATGTGGTCAACTCATTCAAATCATATTGTTTTTCACGATTTATTTCTTGATTGAATGCATCATGCATTGATCGATTTGGAGCTGGCAAACCCAATTGTGTCAATGCTTTATTTGCAATTACCAAACAAATATCTTCAATGATAATCAATGCCTCATTAAACATTTCAAGTGTAATCATTAAATCGTTATTTCCTGCAATTCGGCGCATTCGATGCAAAATGTCTTCGGTCATAAAATCCTTAAAATTTTCCCATAATTGCAATGGATCAGATGGAAAACATGTTGCAATAATAATAGCAAATAATGTTCGTATTTGATGAGGAGAACCTGTTGCTGATGCATCCCTAAGTGTCGCATCCCAGTGATTATCATCTTCCAGTAAATGCAATTCCTGACATGCTTGACGAAAAGTGTGGCACTGTAGGCCGTTAACTCTTTTCAAACTCAAAAAAGATGTAGGCCCACGAACATGAATCAATAATAGACGCAAATAAAAACATTCAGCATGACTGGGATGCACTGTGTAGAGACGTCCAATGGCATCACTTTCAAAAATGCCAGCATAACCTTGAACTGGTCTTCCTTGCTTACGTCTGTTCCATTTCTTTCCAGATGCATTCCAAGTGTAATATGTTGGTACTTGTGAATAAAGCAATGTTTTAGCAAATTGATCATTTTGACACAATTCGAAAAACGATAATAATGTAGTTGATGGTGGTCGCTCTGCAATTTGCTGTGCAGTATCAACTGTGAAATATACACGTTGTCCATTTTCCAAATGTACTGACAAATGAATAACTGCCGGATTTCGATCATGAATTGGGAACGATAATATTCTCCAAACTGCCTCATTGCTACTGATATACCTTCCCATTTGATATTGTGTTATTTCATCATTTCGGTTCTCTGCAACACCAAACACAGCCATGTCGCTGCCTTTATTTACATACTTGCAGATATATTTAATCGATTTAACAGAATTGCAATATTCTACATTGATATGAGCTTTGAATGCTTTTGATAGTATTGGCGAATAGGGGACAACCCACTTATTATCAACTGTAATATCTTGATTATTGACTCGTAGATTGATTGATTTGCCATTATCATCTGTTGAGCGTCGGCGATACAATGGGTAACCATCATTTCCATTAATTGTCTCGGAAATCAAATCTCTGGGATACCGCTTCGTGCATTTCCCATCTTTCATACATGGCGAATTAATATTTAGAACACCACATGGTCCATGAATCATACTTTTTGTAACAACATCAAATAAACCTGGATCGATTTCCTGATCAGGAATTTCTGCTGAGATGATGTGATCTATTTGATCGCTTGTTATTTTGTTGACTAACCATACCAAAATATGGGCATGTGGTAATCCTCTCTTTTGCCATTCCACCGAATACATCCAACATCGAACTTCGCCGAAAAATTGATGTTTAACAATAAAATCCATCAATGACTTCAGCTTCTGTCTAAATACTCGTGCAGTTATGTCGTGACGGTCTGTAGAAGATTGCCCTTCATATAAATATTGCTTGATTTCGTCCCATTGTGGATTACATGTAAATGTAATAAACAAATCTGGTCGACCATACAAACGAACATAGCAAATGGCATCTTGTGCATATTCATGCATGTGCCTTGGACTGCCTGTGTAACTTGCTGGTAAAATAACAACTTGTCCAACATTGTCAACATTTCCATCATTATTGATTGCATCGCGGAGATGTATATACTCTTCTGATCGCAACTTCCGTTGATTGAATCGAATAAAGTTCAAACGCTCTGTTTCTATCTTTGCATACATGTCTACGACATATTGATGAAAGAGTCTCCGACATTTCAAAATATGATTTTCCTGATTTTGTCTTATCATAATTCTATGTGCATAATAGTTCATAGCGCTGACATTTTTATTGACTTCGCGTTCTGAAGAGAAAAAAAAACAAATGGAAATTTAAATTATTTCATACTAATTCTTGTTAAACAAAATTTGAAGAGTATATTAAACACAACAAACACTCACGTGGGTTTGCGGGATCTACAATTTTTAAATTAATAGAGTATCCATCTTCACCCCGACAAAACAAAATTGGGTACTGTAGGGCATCGTAAGAGCGATGTGTTTCACAAACACGTTGTAATTGATTATTTCTTCTACGCAATACAATGTCACGTGATTGAAACTCATCGCCGACAATCACCACAGCAACTTCATTATTTACAGGTGCATTAAATCTTCGTTCGTGTTCTCCGATTGGTCTTCTATCAGCACGAATCACGATTTTATGATCATCAGACGGCATCTGATCAAGTGCTGTCCGAAAAGTATTAATCAAATCATTATGTTCATGAAACAATGCTTGCAATTCACGTATTATTATTCTTCTGGCACTTGTGAATATTGAACAACGGGCATCTACTTCATTTTCATTATTGCCAAGGAAGTAGATTTGCAAGAACTGGTGGTTTGCATCTGGAAATGGCAATAATGAACCAATCCTATGATAAATTTGCCCTTGTATCTGAAATTGTGAGGCAAAATATGATTGATTAGAACTTGTGAAAAGTTCTGAAATGTCGCTGTATGCTTCATTCGAAATTCTCAGAGCCGAAATTACCTTAAATGTCGGCATGAAATTATTTCGTATTACATTCGTCGCTCCAAAGGAAGTCATTTTAAAGCACGAATTATACATTTGGATATTATCCAAAAAATGTTTCGATTGCGGCGTTGTTCCTGAAATTAATGTTGCCAATGGTTCCGGTGGGTATTGCAATTCGGGTAATCTTACTTTGCCACTGGCACAACACATTCCAGGTGTTTCATTATGAAATTTCAGTGCATTACAATGTTGGCATACTTTGTTCATTCCACCAATCACCACAAACTTATGCAAACTGTAATCAATTGCGTGATTATATCTAAATCCAGCACCATTTAAAGCAACATTAACGTAGATTTGTTCGGCACGCCTTTGAACATTTCGATTAATACTTGTCGGCCTACGATCTGAACGCGATCTTGCAACACGTTCCCTTGTATTTGCAATCTCTTGTTCTCGCTGTTCTTGCGATTGATTTTCCCTTTCGTTTGATCTATTTTGCGTTCTACGCGACCGACGTCCAATGTCAGCTCTTGCTCTTCGTGGCATTTTTAGCAGAAACTAAACTAAAGATAATAAAAAACTTCAGTAATAAATTGATGAAATCCAGCAAATTCTGGACTCGAAAAGCACTAAAAAGTCACGAAAAGACACGAAAATTGTTAAAAATATGCTGAAAATGTGTCAAAATTCAATTAAAAATTGGCCAAAAAATCGAAATAATTTTTGTCTTACCGTTCGGAAGCGAAAATGAAACTTTCGAGATCGTCTGCACTCGAAAAGCACCAAAAAGTGACGAAAAGACACGAAAATCTGCTGAAAATGTGACAAAATTCAATTAAAAATTGGCCAATAAATCCAAGTAATTTTTAGCTCACTGATCGGACATTAAACAAAAAAAATTCACTCATTTTTTTAATTTTTTTCACAAAATATCAAATTTGAGATTATGTCACAAAATCATATGATGCACTTGTAACAATCAGAACAGTTGTTTAGCAAAACAATCGATTTTTATCTCATTAATCACTGTTTTTTTAATTTTTTTTTAACAAAATATTCAAATTAAAACGATGATTAGAACGAAAATTAATTTATTTTTATCAAAATACCAAAAAATGCGAAGAAATTAATATTTTCAAAAATCGATTATGATAAGATCAATCACCAATGACGATTGCCTACGTAGTGTATAAGTTTGGTTGAAATCGCACGACGCGTTTATGATTAGTTCGGCGACGTACATATACGGACTTGTTTTTATATATATAGATTTATATATATATAGATATACATATAGATAGATAGATACATATGCATGTGTTACAGCTACATATGTATGTATGTATGTACATATGTACCTGCGTGTTTAATAAAATGCATTATACTGCAGAACCCTTTTATCCTAATTTCTTGCGCAAGTGATTAGCGCTGCTAAGTTTTCTGTGGAAAAGAGTGAAAAGAGCCCAAATTAAGCAATTAAGAAAAATTTCTTGCTACCTAAATATTTTTTTACATGCTAAACAGTGTTTCAGGAATTATTGTTATTTTTTGGAATATAGAAATTCCTGGCTCTCTGAGAATAACGTATCTACTTAGGTGGCTGTACTGTATCGTAGTTGATTTATAATTTGTAATAATCACTTGATATAATAATATGTATATAGACTCACCAAAAATTGCGAAGAAATTAATATTTTCAAAAATCGATTATGATAAGATCAATCACCAATGACGTCCAAAGAGAAAAGAGAAATGATAACAAATTGCTATTTGCATCACTCCGTGCAATGCTCTCCCATACACAAACGACCAAAATGTATTCAATACTAATGAATGCTGTATGCGGTACAAAAAATGCCTGCGGCAAAAACACACTCACTTCACATACGCACCGCACTCACATGCGTTATCGGATTTCAACCAAACTTCATATAAACCATATATGGGCCACTGCCTACGTAGTGTATAAGTTTGGTCGAAATCGCACGACGCGTTTATGAGTAGTTCGGCGACGTACATATACGGACTTGTTTTTATATATATAAGATTAGTAAAAATAAGACTAGAAATTATTAAAAATAGTAGTACCTAGTAATTAGTAGTACAATAAGTAAAAATAGTAGTAGTAATTAAAAGAAGCACTAGTAACGAAGCTTTTGTCTCTATTAAAAATTTTGTAATAAGTAATCAAAGAAAATACTTCTTTTGCTACTAAAATTCTTATTATTTCAAACCAGCACGGGTTTATTTCTGGTAGATCTGCCATATCCAACCTAGCTATTTATAGTGAATACTGCTCTACAGCCTTCCCAGCGGTACTTCAAGTTAACTTTATTACTAAAGATTTTTCTAATGCGTTCGACGGAGCGTCTCACAAAAACTTATTAGTTAAACTTGCCACGCTCGGTTTTCATTCGACTTGCTTTCAATGGTTGAAGTCGTATTTCAGTAATCAGTGATGTGTTGTTCCAATTGAGGGCGCATTTTCGGACCCCCTCATTGCAACCTGAACTCCAACTCATGGCAGTATTTAAGGATCTCTACTTTTTATTTTATTTTTTATTGACACTGGTAGCTGCTGTTCTTTTTCAAACTACCTTTTGTATGCCGATGACCTAAAAATCTCCTCTGCGATAAGAAGCGTAGACGATGTTCTTAGACTTCAATCGGATATTAATGCGCTCCTTCGTTGGTGCTGTAGTTCCGGTATCTCTTTAAATATCAATGAATGCTATCAATTCACTTTTGCCAAAATTCTCAACGTTTTTTAATCATCCTACTGTATTGAAAGTAGTCTACTTTAATCTGTTACTGAGATCAAAGATCTAGGTGTGATCACTTCACTCTTTTCATTCACTTTTTTTATTTGTTATTCACATTAATTTTAGTATGTCTAATTCCTGCTTCATCTTAGGTTTTGTGAAAATACTATGCTTTCGTTCGTTCTTGGTTGGAATGGATTTTGCTGTTGACTGAATTGAACGAGTGCAAAGGTCCTTCTTCAATTTTCTCTTAGATCGTTGAAATTTTCCAATCTCGTCCCTTCGTACAAGTCGCGTTTGCTTCTAATCAATTTAAAGCTTTTAGAGAGTAGGAGGTTGGTACACTCTCTGTCTTTTGTACATAATTTAATTAAGAAAGAAATTGATTGTTCATTTCTATAGCAAAGCATTAATTTTCATATTTAGAAAGACACTATGTAATTCCTATCCTTTTTATCTGACTGTTCCTATTACGAACCATGCGCGTAATGCTGCCTTTCCCCGAGCACTTCGTGAATATAATAAGATCGCGAATTCTGTTTCCCTTAACTTTGCGGTTCAAGAATAGAACTTTCTGCATTGTTAAACATCACCTTTCAATAATTAAATTTGTATTAGTTAAATAAGTTTGTATAGTCTTAAAAAGTCTGTGAGAACTACTATGTTTTTAAACGATATGACAGAAATAAATAAATCAGCATAGTAGTAGTAGGAGTAGTATTAGAAATTACTAGAAGGAATAAGAGTTGCAGTTGTAGTAGTAGTTTTAGTAATTAGTAGTAGTAGTGAAAGTTGTAAGAGTAGGAGTAATGCTAGTAATTAGTAGTTTTGTACTAGGGGTTTTGTCTAAAAATAATGGGGAAATAATCCAAAACTTGTCCTGAAATGGGCCTGAACTAGTGCCAAAATGGTTCCAAGCATTCGCAACTTCGTTGCGCGATATCAACCCTTTTTGCGTTAGGAGATGTAAAGAATCACAACCAGGGCACTAAAGAAATTTAACTTTTTTGTGGGAAACATTATGAAGATAATCGAGCTGAAATGCTGTCTGACTAGTGGTACCCCATTTATTCCAACTGTTTCAGAAAAGGTTGAAAAATTTGAGCTGAATTGAAGGGCATTTTGTAGAAGTTTGTTACATTTAATTTGGAATGAATATATCGTAAATATTATGACTACTGCCGAACTTTTGTTGATAATAGATATGAACTGGTAAAAGTTTATGTAACGAACACAATTAAACCCATATTTTTTTTTTCTTTTTAAGATGTTAGCTGTCCGCATATTTCTACCAGAACTAAGCACAATTCCTGAAAATGTGAAAAATTTGTTTGAAAATAATTTTTTTATCTATAAGAACTATAAGTACAAGTTACTCTGTTATTTCTCGTATTTCCAAGACAAGCGATAGCTTCGGAAGAATAGTTTCATTGTGTAGTGTTAATTTTTTAAACTATGGTAAATACTAAATGAATTGTTTAGCAATAAAGCTTAAGCCACAAACAAATACAATAATGTCAAAGTTGCGAAAAGTGCAGGAAAAGTAAGAAAAGTGGAATATATTTTATATAGTTTTATTTTTTAGCCTAACTTTATTTATATAAACAAAAATTGTTTCAGCTTAATGCCAGTTTTAACTTGTCACAGCCGTTTCGGTATTGCCTTGCGATTGGGAGAACTGGCCGTCGATAGCTTGTCAAGTCTAGGAAGAAGTTTGATGAGAAGATGT
This sequence comes from Anomoia purmunda, assembly GCA_951828415.1. Lineage (NCBI taxonomy): Eukaryota > Metazoa > Arthropoda > Insecta > Diptera > Tephritidae > Anomoia > Anomoia purmunda. Next base: position 19,897,399 of record OX639995.1, read on the forward strand.
AGTTGAAGTAGTTTAAAAAAAAACTGGCTTTAGCTCAAGAAATGATTGTTCTTGTGAAATATAATTATTTAATGACTACAGGATTGTTATTCATTTGTTAATTTTTTGTTTGTAACTGTAAGAGGCAATCTTTGAAAAATTGTGAATACCCTCAAAATAAGATTATGAGATCTTTTTGTATAATAATCACCAAAAATGTTAATAAGAATAAGTCATAATTTTCGTGTCAAAAACGAAAAAAAATACTTTCTGCCTTAATCAAACAGCGCTAGTTAGGTGATTTTTAGCAACACCACAAATCCTAGGTGACAAGATCTTTGCGAACAAGTGCAATAGTTAACGGACTGCTGTTACAAAAGGGGATGTAACTAGGGTCGAAAATAATCATTATTATGATTTTTTCGAATCAAAAAATTGTTGCCAAGAGCTCGTTTCAAACAAAACTCGAATACATTGTTTCATTCTTATACCAGATGATATCCTAATCTGATCTTATTTTTATTTTGAAGTCTGTTTTTGCTTAAAATTATTGCATAATCGTTATTTTGTGATTTTTATTTATTCCATAAATTTTGACCGTTACTTTTTCATTTTTATTTTTTCGATAATGTTTAATCAATATCTTGTGATTTTTATTTTTTCGTTTATTCAGCACATGTCCATCGCCGACTAATTTGTTTGCATGTATTATGTCGAAAAATTTAAAAGCCAAGAATTACGATTATTTTTATCGTAAAAATTAGAATCACAAAGTAGCGATCACATATAATCGGAAAATTTTGTATACCGAGAAAATGTCAACGAAAAAAATCTCAAAACAACGATTAAATCATGATTTTATTTAACAAAAATTATAACCTGATTAAAACTACGGTTACGCCAATACTTTTTTAATGAAAATGTTTATTGATTTAGGTTGAAATTTAAGTAAGATTTTTATTTTTTTCGTTTTTAGTTTGATCAGTTCTTGTGAGTTTTTTCTGTAAAAGACAATCAATATTCTTGTATTTAATTTTTTTTTTTTGATTACAGTATACACACTTAAATGTGAAATGTCACACTTATTTTCAAAATATATTTTATAATAAAAAAAAATATTGTGCAAAATAACGATAAAACTTTATCGAAAAGATAAAATTCGGTAAAAAACGATTATTATTTATCAAGAAAATTAAAACCCATGAATAACGATTATTTTGGAGGGAGAAAGTTAAATTCAAAAAACAACGATTAAAGCATGATCTTTTATTTATTAAACTGGATGCAGCAGGTCGTATAAATTCCATTTCCTTCACTCAAATTTTTTTTGGGGCGGGGGGTTCCTTTAAAGCTATTGAAACGTTTCAACCAAACATCAATAAAAGTTTACGTCTCCATTTTCGTTTGTTATGAAATCGTGATTTTAGATTTTATCCAACAAACAATTGAAAATTGTATTGAAAGACTTGAATAATATTTTTTCCGGGGCTTCCTTCCTTATACAGACATTGAATTTTATTTTACACTCGATTACAAGCGATGTATAAAAATTGTAAATATGAAAAGTAGTAATTCAAGTTTCGGGGAAACTAAGAAAAATGCCTGATAACTCTATTAAAATATTTCATCTCACACATTTATTGCCGAAATAGTTATTTACATACGTAGTTGCGAAAATATCTATTTATTAACTTTCTAATATTTATGTTTATTTATTGTAACAATTTTTTAAACCAATTTGCAATTTCTTAAAATTTTAATCTAATAACTCATTCAATTTAAAACTTAATTCGCATTCATCTCAATATTAGAGACCACACAAAATTTACCTATACTTTAATAAAGATTTACTATACTTTCAGATAAATATATACGAATTTCATATAAAGTTTTGCTTTTCAAACATTTTACTCACCTGCAGCAAAATTGATACACCAACAATGCCTTGCGCTCGATTCAAAGCGTCCGAGAAGTTTGCATAAAGTTGTGAATTGTAGCCGAATATTTGAATCTGCAAGTAAATGAAAGGATGCGAATGATACAACAAATTGAGAAGGAATAATATCAAAAGCATAAACTGAGATATACATATTTATGTACGTAGCCTATGGGATAAGCTGCGATTGCTACCAATAGGAGGAAAATACTTACTCTTACTTGCCTTAGATTTTAAGCACATAGAAAAAAGTGTAGACATGTAAGTAATGGGTGATTCAGTGATATGTACTTTTTGTTTTTTAATAAAACAAACAAATTATTTTGTACTTTATTTTTTAGTATATAATATAATTTTATTCTTCGTTTTCATTTACTTTTATACCCGGCCGCACTTGTGCCCAGGATATTATAGCTTTGCTATTCGCAGATGGTTTATTTGTGAAGTTTTTTCTATGGAGCAAATGATTTAATGGCTTAATATAAATACGGAAAAAAGGTTTGATATCTCCTTATATTTCTTAAATGCAGTTGTTTTAAAAGCAAATACATTTTTCAGAAGTAAAAAAACGCAAGCTAAATGTGTGAGCCTGAAAGTTAAATAATTTTCTGAAATCTTAAGGGGGTATTCCAAAATGTTTAAAAAAAATCGATCGAAACTCCTCTCACTTACTCACACTCCCCAACTATTACAAAATGCGTGGAATATCTATTTTAGTTCTGAAGATATAACGATTTTGACCCAATCGTACACCGCACACATGGCGTCTGGAACTTTGATCGCGTTTAGCTCAAAACCACATTTTTACGGTTTCTCGGCAACTTTTCCCAAAAATCGTACGATATGATTCAATATAAATATCTAAATTACTCGTTTAATCCTGAGTAGTAAGAAGAACTGGAAATAAATAAATCTAATAAAATTTAATATTTTAAACAGCAAAAACTTCCGAAAATACTTTAACCGAAAAAATGACATTTTTCTACAATTCCTCATTATTATTGAGTTAATCATAGGTTAAGCGTAATTGCACTTCATCTTTTAGCAGATATGATCCCAATTACAAAAATATTTCCTTTTTGCATTTGCGATACGTGAAACTCATATAATCTTGCCAAGAAACAGGAGGTGTCGGTTACGTTTACAGGGTCCACTTTGAAAACAAATTGGAATCTTGTTTTTTTCCCATTTGTTGATGAATAAACAATTTTTGTAAACTTTAAATATGGTAGAAAATATACATACGATATGTTTCAAATAAAAAAAATTAAAAAATCGGAATACCTCCTTAACAACTGTTAAGCTAAGTGACTACATTTATTACTTTTTTTACTTTAAACATTTAGAGCACCAAATGTATACAAAAATGGAAGAATTGTAATTTTTGCTCAATTTTGACGACAGTCAAATTAAGTGCAATAAATTACCGTAAAGTGCGAAAAGTAAATAGATGCAATTGTTGAGGATTCGTATGAGATGTCGAAAAAAATTGGTGTCGAAACTTAAAACGATAAAGTATTAAAAGCGTTTTTTTAACGACGATATTTCTGATGGAAATAAAAAACATCGAAAAAGGAATAGAGTTCGAAAAAACTCGAAAAATGTCGAAAATGGCATATGGTTAGTTAAACTACGAAGCGTTAAGTGTTTTATTAGCTTTATTGCTAGTTATGAAATATCAAATTTACAGTGAGCTTACAAATTATTAGGGAGCCGTACGATATGTTGAAAAAAATAATGTCGAAACTTAAAGCGATGAAAAGGTAAAAGCCCTTTTTTGTCGAAGACTTTTCTGATCGAAATAAAAAATGTCGAAAAAATAATATTATTCTAAAAATGTCGAAAAATGTCGAAATGGGCATATTGTAAATAAAACTATGGAGCATGAATTTTAACGATATGTCTTGTTTGCTTCATTGCTAGTTATGATAATATCAAATTTACAGTTAACTTACAAATTATTAAAAAAATTTCACTCAAGAAATTTACGGATTTACAAAACAAATAGAACATATTTCAAAGCCACCTTACAATATATGCACATTCAAATGTAATAAACAAAAATCAACAGAAACGCTAACATAGGGAAGTGGAATATGCTAAATTTTTCAAAATCTCCATTTTTGTAAACTCTGTTTTTTTACTAAGTATGTTTTGAATGTTTTCTTCGCTTTTGGTGGTAGGCTAATTTAGACTTCGTTAAACCTCCAGAAATAATTAAATTCATTTTATTTTTAACAATGATGTATTCGGTTTTTAAATAACTTATTAATTTATACGCTCCCACATGAGACTTATCAATTATAATTTGTAATCTTCTGTGTCACGCTTCCACTAATTTCTGGGTCGTTGGGATATTGCTATTCACTTGGTCAGATATCGACCAAAACGCTGGTGGATAAATTAACTTAACTGGTGAGTTTACTTGTATGGATAAGAGCCGAGAGATTTCTTGTAAATAAGTTTACCGTAGTCTCGTATATGTGAAGTTAAAACAGTGGAAATAAATGTAAACGGTGATGTGCTAAATAAATAATTTTGTTCATGTAACAGAAAAAATAAATCAAAACAACAAGGTAACCTATCGAAACAATGTAATGAATGATGTGCGAAATTCGCGCGAATTTCGCGAATATTTCCTTTCGACATTTTTGTTGTCGACATTTTGTGTTTCGACATTTTTGGTTTTCAACAATTTTTTTCCGAAATTTTTTTTTCGGTACTTTTAGTTTAGTCATTTTAAGGTTCGACATGTCGTACCAGACCCAAATTATTAACACAATTTCATCCAGATAAAGAATTACTTCAATTATTTTCAATAATAAGAAATATACTCATTTGAAAAAAAAATTAAACATAGGTGTATATATTTCAAAGCCATCTATCAACATATGCACATATAATATAAATGTAACAAAAAAATCAACAGAAATGCTAACATGAAGAAGTGGAATACTCTAATTCTTGTAATCTCTGTTTTTTTAATAAGTATATTTTGATAATGCCTTCTTCGCTTTTGGTTGGCTGACGTATATTTAATTTTTTTAATAACATATGTACCTCCACTGAATTCTGCCTCTTTAGGATATTCCTTTTCATTGTAAGTACACAAAACAACAACACATAACCTATCGAAAGAATATAATGAAGGCTGTATAAAATTCGCGCGACATTTCTACTTTTTTATTTTCGACTTTTTGCTTTTCGTCATTTGTGGTTTTCCAAATAATTTTTTTTTCGTTATCTTTTTCGGTATTTTTAGTTTCCACTTTTTGGCGCCTAATGACTGCGATTCCTATAACGCATCCCCATGTACCATTTTACAACCTGAAATTGATATGCGAAATCACTATCCGACTAAGTCGATATATTTTGGAGGCTTAAAACCCATATTTGTATCCAGCCTATTCCAAAATTAATTCTATTTCTGCTAGAAATGAGAACCTGTTGACCCCATTCTTTCTCTTTATGTAAACCTAGAATGTATAACTGGGTTCTCGTGTGTCCAGAAGCTCACAGTTGCTGCTCTAGGCAAAGAGCCACTACGATTAGAGTATTGAAACTCTAAAGAAGTTTGAAAAAAAGTTATATATCATTTAAGTTAGAGAAACAAGACCTACCACTCCCATATGCTTACTTGTTCAGTTATTTGCCTAAAATAATTAGAAATATTTTTTTAGCAAAGGTTCGAAAGCTCACATCTCGATTTCGGTAGCTAACTTTGAAAGCGTGTAAATTATTTTTTGTCCTGTTTCTCAATCTCTTACTAAAAATTGGTTTGGGGTAGTACCACGAAGAAAAGTCTATTTTGCCGTAGAATGTGAAAGCGTTTTGGCAAAAGCCGATTACCGCAACCCTACTGAACGTGTGAAAATATATTCGTAAATAAAATGTGTCTTTCTTTTCTGTTGTTGTTCTTTCGCCAGCTTTTGAAATGATATAGTTGGGAAAATTTTTTTTTATTTAGAATAACAAGCCCAAATTAGGATATAGATATTTCTTTATTCATAATCCTCTACATGGTATTTACCATTAAAATTTAAGCGTTAAAATATAAAAAGTAAATTGCAATCATCTTCTTATGAAACAGACAAACAAATCCGATTTTTAAAATATAAATTTTCATTCGCTTGAGGAGCAATTTTTTTGTTAAGCATTAAAATTTTACTTCAGGTACTATGTACTCGAAAAAAACTCCTGTTTTGTTTGTGTTACTTTTCGATTTTACATGAATTTTATGATGTCTATGTTTCCACTTCATAGTTACAATTTACACAAATTTTTAAAATAACTCGACTGCGTTAACCTGCCATTTTTTTGTTATCTCGATATCAGCGCTTACTAAACAGAACAGATCCACTGATAGCCACATTTCTAAGAAATAAACCGAAAAAAATACATTTTTCATTAAAGCAAATATTGTGGAATTCAGCCTTAAAACAAAAAAAACAAAAAAATAAAGCTTCTTTATTACCCTTTCTGCTTTCATTTATGTACATTGCTCATAAGCCTCTGTAAAAGCACAACTCGGTAATAATTGCAATGACTGTTTACATAGAAATGAAGAGGCATGTAAAACAATCCTGTTAATCCTTAAAGGCATGTGAAATAAATGCATTTACTTATTTATAAAAACAAATATAAACCAACATAAAGTACTGCGTACAAACTTACATCGTTGTATTTATACATGTAGGTACACATCTGAGCTTACCCAGCAAGCAAAATATCCGTAAAAGTAAACGAAAATGGAAAAAGATCCGAACAAAATGTGAACCATTTGAAAGTTTACTGATCCTTATTTTATTTCTGTTCATTTCCACTTTATACAAGGCGGCATAAAATAAATTACCCTATGTTCTATATCTTTTGAGTAAGTGGAAAGGAAATTGTGTGTTATTTTATATATGTATGTATTTTTTTTTTTGGTTTTAGCAATTTATAACGATTTATTTTGCAGATGATATAATCGCCGCCGTTATCAGTCACTACTTCAGTACATTTAGGATCACTTCTATTGCTTCTAGCTCTGCAGTACAATCCACTAATTTGATTTAACGATATTCGCCTGGTTAACTCATCTTAACGAATATTTTAACGATTTTGCTATTCAGCAGCCATTTTTTAACCATATTCGCTATCGCTGGATCCGCTATTGTCGTTAGCTAGTCGATTATCGAAAACTTAACGGGATTGACGTTTCCGCTGAGATATATTGTAGATAGCTCAAGTAATCTAGTATGTAATACTAAATTCTTATTTCGTATTGCTAGATTCTAAACACCCTGGACCACACGATTCATTAATGTGGACCTACTCCATTGTGCGAAGGGTAGGGCGCAAATTTTGAAAACGAAAACCATGGCGAGTTTTTGATTGGTAAATTTCATTAACTAATTGAAAAATACTAAATACTAATACAAACAATTTAATTTAAAACTATTCAAAAAACTATTTGATCGTGATCTATCAAACAAAACAACAACAAAAAACAATCATAAATATTTGTCGTTTGAAATAATTTTATCACTTTGATCAAATATAATAAAAAATCGCTCAAATTTAGATTCGGCAGCAATCAGTCACTGGTTTTTTTCTATTACTTTTTGTCGTTTCGCCCATTTTAACATTCAGTTTGGTAAAGATGCTACTTTTTAGCACTTGGAGTGAATACAAAAAGACAGCTGTTAAGTGTCGTTAAATAGAACTTAGTGAATCGCACAATCGTTAGTGCAAACGACAAATATTGTCGACAAAAAATTGCGATTGTCGGATCGTTTAAAATTAGCGAATCGCACTATTAAACTGCTTCATGGATGTTCTCATTAATGGCTTTGGAAGTATAAGGGTTATTCTTTTAAGCCCGCGACTTCCAAATACCCCACAGAAAGAAATTTGATAGATGAAATCTGATGACCTTGCTGGCCAGCAAATGTCGCCAAAACTCGATATCAAACAGTGTAGAAACTGCCTCGTGGAGTATAGCGTTCGATAGTTTCCTCACATAAATTCTAATTACCTTAACTTCAAAACTGTCCTATATTTAAGGAGGGGAGTGTGTATTTAACTGCGTAGCGCGAGTACGTCTATCTGTTAAAGTGCGGAGAACAATTATAAAGCCGGAAGAACGTGCTATTGTAAAACCGGAACTATATACTTTGCAACAATTTTAGGACATATTTTCTCATGCATCGCCACTAGGCTTAAAAAATCAGACGTTGATGAAGTTGAAAAATTAAAATGATTCTCATCCATTTCTACTTCATTTTATTTTCTTCTGTTAAATATTTTGGTAAACTATATTCTATATTATATCTAATGTTACTATCGAAGCCACTTAAAGCCCCATGAAAACCAATTCAGTAGTTTCGGAGAGTAATGAGTTCAAACGGGCTAACTGGTACATAAAATTTCTACAAATGGTCCAAAAGGATCCTTTAAAATTTTTTGTATGACCTTCAAGCATTCTTTTCGTTATAGCCTGCATAGATTATAAATAGTTAAATTAGTAATACTTATACAGACAAATAATATAGAAGTGAAACTTCTTACGCGGCGAATTGGAAATGGAGATTAAAATCTTTAAACTGATGATAAAGCTTAGCATTTGTTCAGAAAACATATAGATTTATTTTTATAAGTACCTACTTCATAGAAACCATAACAAATTCAAGTGTGCGAACTAAAGTTTTGCACTCAATTTTCAAATTTCAGATTCTTCAAACCGCCGTCAAAAAGTCATGACCTTCACAGGACACCAGCATCTACCTTCGCCAATTGAAAAACGCATAGTGTAAAACAGATTTTAAGAGTGACATAAAAGATTACTGTAATACTTCTAATAATTTATGTATGACTTCTAATAATTTAAAAACCTCCAGTCAATTTAATTTTGAAATACGACAGTTTGAAATACACAAAAATTGGGTAGTTAGCTATCTTCATTCGCAAACAGGTGTAAATAAATGAAAGCTTACAAAAGTTGTTGCATATTTCAAGGGAGCCTTTTTGTTTTTAATTTCCTGTAGGAGACCGATATAGAAATTGTTCGGCGAATAAAAGATGCAGCTTAGAGCATTAACGAAGGGAGTTCTAATCCGAAGTTGGTCTGGGAGACTAGAGTGTGTAGTTGTGGCATAAGAAATCAACTGTGTGGCGGAAGGTCTAGCCTTGAAATACAGAACTGTTTCGGAACCATTTCGGGCATAGACCAGCAATATTTCGGAAACATTTCAGGAATATTTCAAGAGTAGTTCTGGACCATTTAGATACCAGCTCCCAAATCATCCTGAATAAGTGCCAAGTGATCCAAGACTTCAAAAATTGTTTCTCACTAAAATTCATTATTGCAATACTTTTGCAATATAAGTCTCAATTTTCTCTCGCAAAACACACGGTCTTTTGTTCACTTGGCATGGACCTACGCACAAAAAATAGATATGTGTACCCGCATACATATACATATATAGACATATAGATATGAAAGTAAAACCATGGCTCACCTATACGTACAACAGCTCCTTTTTAAGGCTTAACAAAAATAAGATAACAACGACAGATGCAAAAATATAAATTTGCCAATACAAACACATACCAAAAACTGACTCGAAATACTCCAGTGCATAAGTGAGAGTAGAGTTGCATATAAATACTACATATACATTTACGAATATGTAGTTTTGTGTGTGTATCCGCATAAGTTTACAAATGCTAAGTGTGATATGTTTTTACTGAACTGCAGACCTGAAAACAACCGACGCTTGCTTGTTTTATATGCGTACGGGCATGCAATGGACAAACATAGATATATGTTTGTATATACCCTGTAGGAAAAAAGTAGTAATTTAAAATGTTATTGGTATTTTTCTATGGAGCCTATCCGTTTCAAGACAATCGGCCCATTCGCGTCATATTTTTCTTATTCCATGAAACTCAAATTTGTTATTTCTTTGTCAAAATAATCAGACACAATTTTCTTTCTTTTGACCGAAAGCTATGTTTTCCAATATTTTTCGATGATTTTAATTTCGCTGTGAAAAACGTATTTCTCCGTCTTTGATTTTTTAGTGCACAATTTTTTTTAGACGAATAATAAAAGTCACTGTTTCAAAATTTTTTAATTCGGATATGCAGTTTTGCAGCTCATTTAATTTTATCATAATGTAGTGAAAGTTTAAACGGCTAAAAATGCCGGTTGATTTTTGACCATTTTTTGAAATTTCGCTCTATAACTATTTGTTTCATTTAGTACATGCAGTTTATATGGCAGAAGATTTCTAAGACTACTAGCACAAAAACCAAAATTAAAGATTATCGGGAAATTATATAAAATTAGTTTTTTATGTGTAAAAAATATGCCTAAGACCAAAATTCTAAAAAGAAAGGTGCACAGGTTCAAATGTTATTAGTTTTATTAATTATTATTTTCTAGACAAATACTAGCTATATAAAATATATTTATAAATATATCTAGCTTAAAACATGTTAAATTATTGCTGGCCGAAAGTAAACTGTGTTTTTGCATTTTGATTTTGAACGGATTTTTTTTTTGTCCCTTTTTTAAGTGTTTTATTTTAGTTATTTCTTTTTTAACATAAATTTGAAAGCCACAAAATTTCTGAAAAAAAACTGTACACAAATTGAAAAAGGTTTCATTTTGATCAGCTTAAACTCAGCATCTTTTTAACCAATTTCTGCAAGTTTTATGACCTTAATTGATTGCCCTTCGAACAAGTAACGCAATGATCACATTTAGCAGTGAAGCCATACAAAATTATTAGTGGAGTGATACCCCAAAAGAAAAACACAAAAAACATACTAAAAAAAAAAAAATTTTGAAATTTTTTGACTGTAAAGCAGTGAAGTTGGAAAAAAAATCAACACTCACAATACCTTAGGGAAGTCATATATGAAATAGTGGTGTAATTATTTTTAATTTGTATAATGAGTTGAATTTAAAGTGTTTTTTAGTTTAATCGATAAATGAAAAATTTATAGGTAGGTACTATAAAATATACATATTTACATATTTTTACATAGTTGGAAATGAACAGGTTAGAAATTGGTTAGTAATTAGACTGGTTTCCAAAATGGTTTGAATTGAATTGAATTTCAGGTGGAAAGTACCACTTAAAAAGATTATTTTTTTTTTACTTTTTTTCAATAAGAATCCCATGTTATTATTACTGAATATGCAATTTAAATAAAATCAAGAATATAATCGGTAGTACCCTTGTTAAAACTTTTCGTAGAATCAAAGTGAAAATCATTTCAATAAAATCTAGTAGATAGCCTTTGAAACTAAGACGAAAACATCTTCAATATATTTAAGAAAGGAATCTTGGTTTTCATTAGAATCCCCTCTTGATTTAAATAAGCAGATGACCTAATCAATTTGAAATTATTGCCACCGAAATTTTTTTTAAGTAGTTTCTTTTCTGAAAATAAAAATCGCAATGTATTTTTTTTTGCTGGTTTTTATTTATTTATACAAGTTTTAATTATAATTATAATCAGTGTAAGTACTTCAATTTATTGTGACAGCGTTTACCTATTTGCGTATAATTTTTGTAACTAACATTTTTATAAATCTTGTATTTATAATTTTTATTTTTGTAATTTTTATAATTCTAAAACTGCTCTTTTCCAATATTTAAGGTCTTCATAGCACAACTCATATCTTTAATGACAATACACAGGAAAGACAATGATAGAAACAGAGAGCGTCGCTATAGAGTAAAAACATTTATTTATTAAAAAAAAAAAAAACAATTATAAACAATTATAAGCTTATTCATTATAAACTTCTGGACCAATTAACTCGTAAATCACAAGTTTTCGTTTTGAAAATACAAAGATCCAAATAACAATATTCATAATATTAAACTAAAAACAATACCAAGTACACTAAAAAATAAACATAAAGTAAATTATTATCAAAGTAAATAAATCCAGTGACGAATTAAAATTCAGGACAAATTAAAATTCACGATGAAATTGGTAGATGCCAACATTTCTTTTATGTAGCTAAATGTTGTATAATTTGTATTAAAAAGGGCTCCTTCAAGAATAAAAAGTTTTCCTTATTAACAAATTTAATAAGATTCTATTCTAAATGAGAGGATATTCTTACTAATTTTATTTGTTTATATTACCAAAAACAAGAGGTTTTCTTCTTACAATTGCATGCAAATTCCATGAAAATGAATAAACATGAAGTTCACTCCCTGGTTTCGGCGGTTTTCCTATATTCAGATTTTCTAGCCAAAATTTCATCAGACTTGCCCCCTCTCCCTGGCCAACAAGATTTTTTAGTCGTCGGACTGTTTAATTATAGGTGAACTTTTTAGCTCTGAGTGGGCATGAAAACATTTTATTTTGGTAGGAAAAAAACTAGAACATACAATCTTTCTGTTAAACAAATTTTAAAGTAGTTTAAATCAAAAGCAGAGTAAGATAATTGACTTGTTTCTGGGACATCGTCATTTTAATAAATTAAGTTGGTTAAGAAGAAAAAAGAAGGAACTTCCACCACCCGTAGTTGGTAGAAAAAATTCTTTTAAAATAATTCTATGTATTTCCAACAGGCAACGCAAACATTCATGCGAGTGCCAGTGCTTGCAGGATGCTTTTCCAAAGGCGCTACTGTCTTGTTGGATTTCTGTTTATTTTACTTGCGATTTTGTTGCTTTCACCCACCCTATTGTTGTTGTGTTATAGCACCTTGTCCATTTATTTATAGTTACGCCGCTACCGACGCACACACACACACACACACACACATATATACCAATGAATGTTTGCTTGTATTTCATGCAATCTTACCTACTCATATGAAACACACACTGTGTGTGTATGGGTGTGTGGGAATCTGCTAGAGCAGCCTTTAACAAAGTTATTGCTACTGCATATAAATTCCCACAAAATAATCCCACCCATCAACAAGATGGAGACAAAAAATATATGTGCGAAGGCGAGAGATCAACAAACGACATGGATAGTAAAACCAACAAACACAAGAATATCGTTTCAGAAAGACAGCAAGCAAAAGACAGCTTACTACATATGTACAACAACAGTAGCTGCAGTATTGTGAAATATCACAACAGGCAATATTAACAGCTTCACTTTACAGAAATTTGAGCACCAACAACAACGATCTGGCAAAGCAGTGGAAAATTATTGAATAACATAGGCAAAATAACAAGTACGATTAAGAATTAACTCAGATGTTTGTATGTATGTGCGTAATTCGCAATGAGTGCAATTTAAAATTACAATACACTTCAAATTTTCTCATCTGATTCTTCGTTTGTATTTATGTCCTCTGCTACTTTCCAGTAAGCATTCCGTAATTCTAGGAAATTTTAAGCTATGTAAGTTTTGTCAAAATGTTTTGCGTCCGCCAAGCGTCAAGCCAAATAAAGATTAAATTTGATTTAAACAATTTCTTGCGGGCCGCCGTCGCCAAATGTGTAGCGCGTGCTTGCTTCATTCGGAGTGGCCCGGGTTTGAGTAAAGTAATATCAATGGCAAACCTCCGAGAGAATTCCTGGCATGCAAAAACTACTCACATGTGAAACTTCATGGATCTCGATGGGCACTTGAAATGAAAATACTCACCCTAGCCAGCAATTTTTATGAGATAGAAATATTTCCCCGATAACAGAAGCCACTATTCATTATTCTGGAATTTTTAAGGGTGTTAGGATAATGAAAAAAGGTAGTCGATGTTTTCGCCTCCATTTATAAAAAATCGATTCATTCATTTTCATACTTTCATGTTCAAGAAACGATACAATTGGTTTGTGGTATGAAAAATATGAAATGAAAACTCGTGATTGTAAATAAAATAAATATCTTGAAAAAATTACATCTATTGTTGTGCCTGATCTGGTTGTTGAATCTTTGGGATTATTATTCATTTTTAAATTAAATTTACTTTCTAAAAATTGTACAAGTGGTTGGGCTTCTTCCAAGGCAAAATTGACATTAAAATCACCGCCTAAAATCATTGGCATAGTGTACAAATCTTCTCCTAATTCTGCTGCACCAGAGGGAGTATATGCCAATAATGCTCTATGTATGAATTTTATTATATCGTTAATTATCTGGTTCGGAGTGATGTAGAGAACAATCATTGCCACACTCTGTCCGCCCTTCCACGCGTGCTACCCTTCTCTCGCTTTTTCCTACTCCGAATCTGTCGCGATTTCGTTTCTCTGCCATGTCTCCTTCCGTCCGACTGCCCCACCACGCGCCATCGCCTCCCTTTTCCTGTCGCTTTTTCGTTTCATTCAATATTGGAATTACAGCCCAGCGAGCGCAAAGAAGTTTCACTTCAAAAACATTCGCAGTTCGGAGTCGGCGTGCAACTTCAGGTTCTTCAATTTGTGTTATACGAGTAGCATCAAAACGCACACCACAAATTGTAGAAGTTCGGCCAAACACCAAGCTATGGTGTAAGTGCCAAATTATTATTTGGTATTATTTACAAAAAAAATATGAATGAAATAAAACTGATGATATTTGAAATTTTTGGAAGTAAAAAATATAATTTTTTTAATTAAGATATAAATTTTTTCCCCCCAAAAATACCATTTTATTTTTTTTGTTTAAAGGGCGACGTTTCGAAGATAGGTAATTTTTTCGCAAAGTTATTGCACTTTCAAAAAAAATTTAAAAAAATGAAAACGCCAAACATATCTCAAGGCTATTAATTATTTCACGGTACATAGTTCGTTGAGAGTAATTTTTCTTCAAAACAACTTGATTTTTAAAGATACTTAAAATATGTTGCATTTTTTATACTAATTACATAAAAAAGTCCTATTCTGTCGGTCATATAACTAACAATGCTCCGTTTTTTAGTTTAAAAAATCTTTTTTAACCACTGCTTCACTCGCACAGAGGTTGGAATGGTTTCCCACTTCAACTGGACCTTTGCCATTAGATAGGCGAAATTTCCTATTTTGTGCAATCGAATTTTTTTCTTTCAGTGCTCCCTGAGATTCTCAATGGGGTTTAGATCAGGACTGCATGAAGGTCAGTCTAACAATTTTACTATATTGTGTTCCATCCACTGTTTTACTGCTCGTGCGGTATGTTTCGGATCGTTATCGCAAAACGAAAGAATTACATATATCATTCAATATTGAAATATATTGATGCTGATCATATGGCACTCAATTTTTGTAATGGGCCATAACATAGCACCCAAGACCATAATATTACCTTCTCCATGCTTAAGCGTAGGTATATTTCGGGTCATACGCTTTCAATGGAGGACGCCGAGCGTAAGGTTTTCCACCGGGCGAAAGTCGATTTATTTTTGTTTCATCGCCAAACCCTTTTCCATTGTTTAATATACCCATCGCGATGTTTGATAGCGAACTCCAATCGTTTCTTGCGATTTCGTTCTGATAGCAAGGGTTTCTTTCGAGAGATCTTTCCAAATAAATCTTTTACCCTCAAACCCCTCTTAACGGCGTCTACCAATGGAGAAACGTTGTTTCATTTCGTCATACGATTTTCCGTCGTTGCGGAATTTGACTATTATTTAAACTCTAAAATACGCTAGAATATAACAAATTTGTTGCCTTTTTCTATCAAACGAATAATCTTACCAAAATTATATGAGAATAGATACAAATAAAATCTTCCCTTGCTAATTATGTGACCGACTGTTTTTTAAAAGAAACGTAAAAATCTCCCGAACTAACGGAAGTAAATAAAAAACTTTTGACATTTAAATCAATGTACCTTTATGAAAGGTGAATTTATTCATTGCAAATTGTAAAGCAGACGAAAAGAACTGATTATCAGAACATCATTTGCTAATTAGTTGGTGTTGGGGGTGTAGCTAGTATTTAATTAAAAAAAAATAATTAATAAAACTAAACAGTAAAAAAATCTACTTGGAGCAAGTTAGATCAACGTAATTAACTTAACATGGATTTATTTCAAAGTACATAGTTGACTTCCAACTACTTTTTAAATTGGTAAAGCTTTTAAGACTGTCTGCTTTTTTATGGAACATAGTAGTAGTACAAACTTTTACATTTACAATACAATAAAAGTAGGATTTTACTCATTCATATCTAGATATATTCGCATTGACTCCCATTGCCGGACGCTGCCATATTTATGTACATATAAAAAAAGCTAACATTGACTCAATGTCAAATCAATGCAACTAATGGCCGGTCAATGCAATTAGGAGCAAATAACTTTACATGTATGTATGTTTGCATTTGTGTGTGTGTGCGTGTGTGTGAGAATGTAATAAATCATGCAAATACACATAATGCTATTGTTGTTTAACACAAAATGCAATTACCAGTACCCATAAACTACAACACCCATGCAATGATATAGGAATCTTCAAACCTAGCTTGTTACTCAGTAAATTTTTCCGGCATCAGTAGCTGCGTTGTGCAGAGTGGTAGGACAACGTTTGCATTCATGTTGAAAGTACAAGGAAGCTAATCAGATCAAATACGGAACGCTTCTATCGCAACATTTTACATATACTTTACATAACTGTAACCCTATTTGCTTGGCAATCAATTCAGGCGCTGCCAGAGCGAGATAGAGAGAGGCAGGGGATAATGTGAAATAAGTGAACTACATGACAAGTCAGCCAGTCAGCCCAGTCAGTACAGTCAGTTAGGCTGCTACGCTAGTTGCATAAAGTGGGCACTAAAGCTCAATGCAAAAAAAAAAAACAACATCAGTGGCAACAGCTACGCTCTATTGACCCGAACAGTAGCAGAGCACTTAAAACAAGCACTTTAATACAAATAGACATGCGTTGTGTAATATAGTATTTGCAATTTACATATGTACATACATACATACATACATATGTTTCTTGATAAAGATGAGCTTACATAACAAACTTACACCACAGGCTTAAATTCTTATACGCTTATATAAGCATCTATTTGTTGGCTGAATGCGTCAACACATTCCCGAATGTAGCGATATTTTGATCTGTAGACAATTTCTACATACTCGTACACACCTACATAGTTATTTATGAATATACAGTAACAACAATTAGTACATGGCACTCACTTCTGGTCGGTCTGGTAGTTTGTAAATGTTGTCATTGGCAAAATGCCTACAAAAGGATAGGTATAGCTAAATTTTGCGCTAGGAAGGATCAATTATTAGACTAATTGTATGGTGATACAAATTCTGCGCTCCAAAGTAGCACACAATCCATTCGTTTAAAGGCCTTTGTTTTAGGCTTATTTGAAATAAGAAGGAAATAATTTACTTTTCAAAATAAGATATTACAATGTAAGGGTCATATTGGCGTTCTCCCTCCTTGTTCCACGGATTAGTTATCATCAAGAATTCTCGACGACGTCGATAACCTATGTACCACTAATAACTACTACTATTTTAACCAATTTCTAATACTACTATGTATACTCTTTACTAATGCCACTAATAAACTACTACTATTTTTAATAATTTCTATCATCTTGTTTGTTATTAATCCCTACTACTATTTTTACAAATGCTACTACTAATAGTTACTACTATTTTTTCTACTTTCTATTAATATTTTTACTAATGCCTCTAATAATTACTAATACTATTTTAACTAACTTCTGCTACTATTTTTATTACTACTAAATTTTAATACTATTTTTTCTTATCTATATCACTACTTTTTCTTAAGCTACTACTAATTCATACTACTATTTCTAATAACCGCTACTGCTATTTTTACTTTTGCGCCTATTTATTGTATTACTACTAGTAGTTTTACTCTATTCTACTACTATTTTTATTAATTTCTGCTCCTATTTCTATTACTAAGTACTATTACTACTTCTACTTACTACTTACGGATACTACCACCGCTGCTCCCACGTTTAAGAATCGCGCAAGCGTTTTTTTATTTTTCCTTTGGGCAGGATGCTAAACTTATTTTCAAAATTTAAAAAAATTTGATGATATGTTCTTTTTTAGATTAGTCCGAAATTAATAATAACTATAATCAGTTTGGAGCCCTTACCACTTTTGTTTGATATCCCTCAAGATATCCTCATAAATAAATTCACTACTAAAAAACTAAATTTTTAAATTTAATTGGCTCCCTTTGATTTTTGATCTAATGACAATGTACTTTAGCTTTAAGATTTTGAAAATTGTTGTTTATTTCTCGTAACAAAGATCCAGTAAATACAATAACAATAGTTTGGCGCTTATATCATATAGCTTGATTTTTGAGCAAGGTTTTTCTACAATTTTTCTTGATATACAATTTGTGGTTTATGTCTTGACGTTGTACCAAAAATTTAGGGGCATACAATGCTTTACCCACCCCGAACTGTAGATGATTTTTATGAGAATTTTTTTCATGGCAGAAAAACATTCGGCGCTTTTCCGGTGTTAGGAAACCACTTTCCCTTAAACGAAGTTTTAACGCATATTTTTAAAAAACTCTAGTTTTCTTTATGTGGCGTGAATACTACAATACCTTTGCTCAGTTTATATTTAGCGAAACATATGTCTGCCCATGATTGAAAGCTGGCTGTCAAAATTATTCTCATTAAAACTGGGATAGGTTAGGTTAGGGTAGGTTAATGTAGTAGGAACTCACTTAGACATAGAAGAGGAGTCCATTGTGATACCACCTGTTATATGAACGGTAACTAAAATCGGAAAACCAATAATGATTAACCGGAGAAACGTTGCGTACCCCGAATGAAGTCACGCAAATTACCAATCCCCACCCCAGAGAGCTCCTCTGGAGTACTAAAGAAGTACGAGCCTTGGTAATTGAACCTCAGTCTCGCAAAGGAAGGGCAGCTGAGCAGAAAATGAAAAGATGAATCCACCTCATCATCCTCCATACAGCTGCGGCAGAAAGGGTCAGACACTATGTTCAACCTAACCGCATGAATACCCAACGGACAGTGCCCAGTCAAAACACCCACGAGGGTGGAGAATCGCCGCTTAGTAAGCGAACTCAGCTCTTTGAGCGCCCACGATCCACTCTCGGCCAGAGGGTCTTTGCAATTCTGCATGTCGTAACAGTTTCCCAGCGCTCGCTGAGACGACAGAGAGCCCATCTGTCCAAGAGAAGTCCGTAGGCAGCCAAAGGAGCCCCACCCTCTCCCTGCATGGTGAAATGACTTCCAGGGTACCCTGCCGAGCGAGCTCATCAGCCATGCAGTTCCTTGCAATGCCGCTATGGCCCGGTACCCAAATCAGTCTAATGTCGTGAGACTCCGAGGCGACTGCGAGAGAAGTTAAGCACCCCCTGACCAGTTTTGATCTCACCATTCGTGATCCTAAGACCTTAATAGAGGCCTGACTATCAGAATAAATGTTAGCCCATCTAGTGGGCATTGCATTGGTGAGTAGCTAGTCGCCTGCCTCCTTGATTGCGGCCACATTTGCCTGAAACACACTACAATAGTCCGGAAGCCAGAATTTTCGGCTGAGGGAGAGCTCCTCGCAGAAGACACCCTTTACTAAGCGTCCGCTTTATATAAATAGAATGGTCAAGAAATATGCGCAAAACTTGGAGCCCCATGCAGTAGGTCGTCCTAACTAGACAAATGAAACAAATTAGCTCAATAGCAGCATGAGGAGGCTTCTAAGCTTACGCCAATAACTACTGTTAGCAAAATTTTACTAGACTCCTCGTATGGCCAACATGCCAACACACACGCACACACACACATATCAGAGTACACAATTTATGTGCCTACCCAACTACGGCTTGTTAGTAAATTTAGATGTCAATGGATTTGTGTGTGTGTGTGTGTGTAGGTACGCCTTTACATTAGAAGGAATTTAATGCCATCCAGTCTATAGTTCTGCGTGCGACAAAATTCGCTCTTGGTGTTAGTTTTGGTCGGCAATGCGAGGACATACTTGTAGATATGTACAAACTTATGTCTATTTCAATTTTTATGCGTGTATGTGTGCGTTTCAGTGAGACACGCTATCTTCTTCTTTGTGGTGCATTTATAGCAATTTCAACTAATTGGTCTGCAAATACCAAACATGCACACACTTACCTCGCTTACATAAGATTTTATTGGCTCTATTTTTTGGTTTTTATAACCCAGTTAGCAGTAAATTGAATGTTTTATAAACTGTGTATGTATCACATATTTTTATTATCCATAAAGAGTGCGCAAATGTTCGGCTTTCGAACTGAAAGGCCAGCGAAAATATTCGTATTGCCACTATCCGCAAATGAAGTGCGTGGCGTTGATTCTGACGATATTTCAATATGCAAAATAAATGGCACAAGCTTTTACCCGCACCTTCGCGTGTACGGTATTCGTTTATTTATGTTTATTTCATTTTAAGTTTTTGTTAAAAAAAAAATGGTTTTTATTAAAAAAAAATTGTTTTTATTTGACAAGGTGGCTGCACTTTTATAAAGTGCTCTCAAACAAGGCTTTGAAAGTCTGTATACATATATTCATTTACATTTGTAATTTAGTTATGTATATTTTACTTATCAGAGTTGGCATCGCTCAAAATTTGTTTCGAGATTAAACCTTCCTGAACCTCTTTCGGTTCACAACTTCATTAATGTTTCAATTATATTGTAGTTTTAAACGAATATAAATTTTCTAAACCCTTTAAAAAAATATTTTTCAAACAAAACTTAACTAAACGTTTCTCATTTGACACCACTATTGAGGAATTTTTGTTAACCCTCTAATTAAATAAAATCGCGGAAAAATCATAAATTACAAAATAATTCCACCGTTCTTCGAAGTCAGCTTCTCAAACCCAAGCCCCAGAAAAATTTGGTTTTATCATATACTTAGTGTAATATGTGCAAAAACAAAAATTAAGTTTGGTAGCACTAACATTGGCTATAACTAAAAAAAAAAATGCAAACAAAAAATTAAAAAAAATACTCGCTTATTTGTACGGGACGCTTACGAGTATCGATTTTATAAATTTTGCTTTCCACTACTTTTTTAATGAAAAGATAATGTCGTGTTTATCAAAAGTATGACCTTTAGCTGCAACTTCACGTCCATGTAATAATATTTTGTGAAATTTGAACATTCCGGTTATCCTGAATTTTTTCAGCCATTTCAGAATAGGTAAAATAACAAATGGTTGTTGAAGGATGTAAACTCGCTGTTAATGTTTTTAATAGGATTCATAAATTTACATTTACAAAAGCTGAGAGTTTTAAAATTTATTTTTTTCAAATATTGCATATTTAACATATTGAGAACCTGCTCAAGGAAATTCATATTTTCTTTGAATAATCAGTTCTTAATGCATCGTGTATTGCACTGCACTATGCTTGGCGTGGCCAAGTTCTGCGGCAAAAAGTCCTTTTTATGAATATGGAATGAATAAATTGAGTAAATACGCCTAGCATTCTTCGCCATTCGTTCGCCTCTTGGCAATCCTAGTTTATGTGGGAAACAGCTGCAATTAACGGATTATTTTTTGTTATTTTTGCTTGTTGTGCAAATTAATGAGAATTAAAGATGGGCGCAAGCAGAAATATTATAGCTAATAATGAAGTATAAACACAAAAAACGATAAACCTTTGATTAGAATTTTGCGGTAGTCATGTACAAACGACAGTTAATTAAATTCAAAGATCTTGCTGTTTTATGTATATTTTTTTTGTTTGCGGGTATTTGCTAATCGCTTACATATCAATCGATTAATATGAAATTTTATAATTTTTGCCTACATAACCTTAGAAGTTTTCTTTTTGTATAGTCTGATTTGAATTGATCAGAACATTGATCAAATATTATTGATCAGGTTTCTTGCCGGGTTCTATAAATACCTAAAAAATAAAAGTTCGGGTATATCTAAATGAATCCGAAGATCAATGCAGTTTTGTGTTCGGCAGTTAAGCCCACTGTTTTTTAACTCAAATAATGTAAGTAAGTAAATAAACAGGTCCGTTTCTTTGCAGCCGACTCGCAAAAAAATGCTTCAACCCGAATAAAATTCCCATTTCTATCACCAATTCTGTGGAACCTAACAGTAAATACGCTTTTGCCGAACACGGATTGGGGAGGAGCTAAAGCTGTCGCATACGCTGATGACGTCACAACCGCGCTAAGGGGGAAGTTTTGGCAAAAACTATGTTAGCTGGTGCAACGAACGCTCCGGAATATTTCCAAATGGTCCACCCGCTGCTTGCTTAACACTCAAACTCTCTTTGGGTCATTTTGTGACCCAAAGCGACTTCAAACTCAATTTTCTTTTGAAACACAATTTCAATATTTTTTCCTCCCTGCCCAGTGTATGGATTTCAAAGTTAATTAAAAAAATGAAGGGGATTGTATATTTACTATTTCCATTTAGCAGAAAAACTTACTATACACATTAATTGCCCTTCGGGTCATCCTGTGACCCATATAAAAAATGCATTTGGGTCACCCAATGACCCATTCCATTTCGTTCTGTTTCGACTGGTGTTTGAAAACGAAACTTTGTTAGTTGTGAAATATATTTGCTGTGTTGTGAAATATATTTATAGTGAGCTTCACTTCATAAATTTTCAAGTTTCGAACAACAATAAAAGTGTAAAAAAGAAAAAAATGTCCGACGCAACTTATAATTTAAGGCCATCATGTGCAAAAGTAAGTTTTTCTATTTGTGAGCCGTAGTTTGTATAAAAAATTCCCTTTCTTGAAGCACGGCATCAGCGATGATGAAATTCGTGCTATTCTTGATTCTTCTGAATCCAGCGTTGAGACATTTGCTGATGATGACGGTGGTGATGTGGATATAGATTTTGAACCAGAAATGCAAAGTGAAGTTGAAGACTTTGAAGGTATTGACGATGACGAAATAAATGTTGAAAATAATAATGAAATTTCTGGAGACGAAATTCATTTCTTAAGCAGAGACAAACAAATAGTTTGGTACACAACACCTCCACCATTTTCGCTATCACGAGCGCAATCTGAAAACATAATACATGGCCGCATGGGCGTTACCGCCTATGTTATACATAGAGTGTCCGATATAAAGGACTCTTTCAACATGTGTTTTACAGCTGCAATGAAGATAGCTATTATTCAATTTTCAAATATGGAAGGGAAAAAAGTTTATAAGGAAAACTACGTTGACCTTGACGAGGCCGAATTTGACGCATATTTGGGGGTTTTGCTTTTGATTGGTAAAAATAATATATTTTCTGTTAGACTGTAAATACGTTTGTACACATATATTTATAGGTTTATACCGCTCTCATGGCGAAAGCGTTCAAAGTTTGTGGGTTGAAAACCTTAAGCATATATATGTTCCTCATGAAAATGTAACTGTGGATGAACAATTAATTACTTTCCGGGGAAGATGCCCCTTCAAAGTCTACATTCCAAGTAAGCCCGGAAAGTATGGTATAAAGGCATGGGTGGCAGCTGATGCCAAAACTGGCTTCTGCATAAATTTCCAAATATACGTCGGTAAAGAGAGTAAGAACGCGCCACCGGAAAAAAACCAAGCAGAGCGAGTAGTGTTGGATTTGGTTTCTAGCTATCAAGGCCGGAATGTAACTATGGATAATTTTTTCACTACACATCATTTGGCCTTAGAGTTACTCAAAAAGAGAATCACCCTGGTCGGCACAGTACGAAAAAATAAGCGGTTTTTGCCGAAATATGCATCGTCTCAACAACTTCGAATGCTACAGGAGCATACAAGTAATTTTTTTTTCCACGACAAAATCTCATTGGTGCAGTACGTACCAAAAAAGTATAAACTTGTGACAGTTATGAGTACTCTGCACCATGAGAAGGTTATTCTTAATGATCATCCAAAAAAACTCCCTGAAATAATCCAGTTTTATAACACGACTAAGGCTGGTGTCGACAGGATCGATCAGAAGGTTCGCTGTTACTCGAGCAAGCGCAAAACAAATCGCTGGCCAGTAGCCTTGTTTGGAAACTTTCTAGATTTGTCAGCTATGAATGCTTATGTTATGTGGACTGAAATAAATCCCATGTGGAAGCAAAATATTTCACACAAGCGTCGCATATTTTTAGAGGAGCTGGGAAACGAGCTGGTACGTCCTTGGGTATCAAGTCGAAGTCGCCTTCCAAACGCACCATCATCAGCTGCTATTGTGGAAAATATTAGAAAGGCTGAAGGGGCCGGTGGATCCTTAACACCATTGGCTAAAAAAAATAAAGCTTCTGGTCGCAAACGATGCAGTTTCTGTCCTCCTGAAACTGATCGTAAGACTTTTAATTATTGCTCCGTATGCAACACTCCAGTTTGCTCACAACACAGCCAAACTAAAACAGAAAAAACTACTTATTGCCAAAAACATATTGAATAATATTCTATAAAACTATAATACTTAAAGACTAAACCTGTTGAAATCACTTAATGTTAACTTTTTATTTATTTAAATAAAAAAAATGTATGCTTTGGTAAAAAAATGAACTAAATACATATGGGTCATTTTATGACCCGAAAGGTAATAAGTGTGATTTTTTTAAAGGAGAGTTTGAGTGTTAAGGTTAGCTCAAGTAAGGTGGAACTCGTTCTCTTAACAAGGCGGTATAAAATGCCTTCGATAACTCAACCGAAACTGAATGGCATCCGTTTAAGTCTTGCTACAAGTGTCAAATTTTTAGGCGTTATTTTAGATAAGAAGCTTAACCGGAAAGAGAATACAGTTCAGGGCTATGAAAAGGCTTCCGTAGCCATCTACACCTGGAAGAGAGCCATAGGCAAGGAATGGAGCCTTAACCCCCGGAATTGTCGGTGGATCTTTACAGAAGTCGTTAGACCAATTCTCCTTTATGGGGTGATCGTACGGTGGCTTGGATTAAAAAAAGAGGCTACTCACCAAAGTGCAAAGATCTAGTATAAGTGCGGCGGTCAGAACCATGCCAAATAAGGCCTTGAACGCCATTTTAGACCTCCTTTTTTTTAGATTTGGTTGAACAATAGATGGCAGCGATGACGTTGCGACTAAGAGAGACCTTCCAGTGGCATCCTGAAAGCCAAGGGCACTCTTGTATTTTAAACAAGTTCTGCTCTATTCCGAGCAGCACGGATCGGTGTGCTTTGACAGGGATTTCTAAAAAAAGGAATTTCCTTACAAGAATTCCAAGCAGGGAGGACTGGAAACTTGAGTCTCATACTCCATCTGATAGCTTTTCTATCTATAAAGATGGCTCGAAACTCGATAATGAGGTAGGAGAAAGCGTTTCCGTATCACTGCAGCGTCTTCCAGGCTGAGGTCTCAGTTATTATGCAGGCGGTAGGGAAGCTTGGGACCGGGATTCTAGGAACATCGTGCTGGCCTACCGCCTACCTCTACAGGAGATGGCCAAGCAAAACAGACTATACCTCATTTGAATCCCTGGTCACCCGGACATAGAGGGAAACTGCATGGTAGATGAACTTACAAGACAAGATACGACCAAGCAGATTCTTCAGTGTAAAGAACGAATTGGTATGCCGTTTGCCACTTGCAAACTGCTACTCAGGGAATGTACATATAAGCAAGCTGACAATAGATGGAGGCAAAATACGACCTGTCGAACCTCAAGGCAGATGTGGCCTAAATGGGATCGGAAACGGTCGCGCAGCATTCTCTCTCTAAGTAGGGAAAACATTTCCAACGTCATCGGGGCTCTAAGAGGGCACTGTCTGATAGGTAAACATGCTGAAAGGTTGGGAGGAGGAAACGATCTTGCATTTACTGTGTAAGAGTCCTGCACTGTGTAAAAGCAGAATGCGATATCTGGGGATTACCGTTTTTGGATGAACTTAGTGAGGTTTTAAGCACCGAGGTAAATTGCCTGTTGAGGTGCACCAGCGAGGCAAAATGGTTTGGGAGGGTAATTTTTCTCCGAATGGTACTAATTTTTCTTGTGGTAACACAATGGGCCTCCTATTACTGGCCTAAGTGAGTCACTACAGGCGGCAGCCACTCTAACCTAACCTAACCCAATTATTTATTTAAAAATGATGTACAATTAAAAACGGATTACGTGTTAAACAGAAATTTCCCACGTATAATCTTCAAATTTATCTTAACATATCGCAGTTTTTCACTTCCCAACACTACATCACAGGTCGGATACCATTTTACCGGGTTGGCTCAACCAGCATATTTTTCTAAATTTGTGTTGTTGCTTCATATGCCATTTCTTATCTTACCTAGTGTTTTTTTGTAATTCGATTACAGAGAAACGAGCCCAGTGTAGCGTATAGTATAGTAGATTGATAGGAGTACTCTTTTAGTCAGTATAAATGAGTATAGTATCCAGATTAAATAACCTAAACTAAATCGTAATTAATTTTCGATAACTGTTGTGAATTTTCTAGTAATTTTTATAACAAAAAGACCACTGGATGCTGAAGGATACCGCTAACGTCTAATACAATTATAATCTTATTTGCTTATCTCGTTTACAGATATTTTGCTTGCTGGGTAATTTCCATCAATTTGTATATTTATTTGTGCATTTCGTTGCATTCCTCCACTACGAGAATATGCATTGCGCACTTATTCAGTCAAGTCCTTATGTGCATATATATATATTCTCATACATTAAAAGGCACATATTTATACATGCACTTTTGTCTAAAGCATATCATTGCTATGCTATTCCTCAGAACAATGTGGTAGCACTTCATTGATTTCTTAGCAAAGTTAATTGATGATTTTTGTGGCTAATCTTATAATATTGTAAAGAGATTGCAGGTTTAGAGTAAAAATTAACCTGATTAATCAAATTAATTAAAATTTTTGAAGTAAAAATTCTTTAGCGGTAGTTTTTATATCGAGTAACGAAAGTCGCGTCAGAACATCGTAAAATGAAAGTCGCGTCAGAATCATTCTACTAGTTTCCACCACTATATTTACTAATTACAGCCACTGTTTTTACTAAGGCTTCTACTAATTTCAATCACTATTTTTAGTAATTTTTCCACTTTTTTTACTAATTTATACCTCTATTATTTCTATTTTCTACCTCTATTTTACTAATGCTACTAATTATTACTATTACTATTTCTGCTCATTTCTACCACTATTGCTACTAATTATTACTATTACTATTTCTGCTAATTTCTACCACTATTATTATTAATGCTACTACTTTTTATTAATTTCTTCCACTATTTTTACTAATTTTCACCACTATTTTTACCATTAGTACTACTAATTCCTTTCACTATTTTAACTTATTTCTAGTACTAATTTTATTAATACTACTATTAATTTCTACTATTTTTAATAATGCCAATACCTAATACTATCGTTATTTCTACTAGTTCCTACCACTAATTTTAGTAATTATTACCACTAATAATTCCTATCGATATTTTTACCAATTTCTACCACCATTTTTTTTTTACTAATTTTTACTATTTTTGACTAATGCTACTACTTCTTCCATCTGCTATATTTTTTTTACTAATTTCGACTACTATTTTTACTAATTTCTGCAACTATTTTTACTAATTTCTACTACTATTTTTGCTAATCTCTACTACTTTTTTTTGGCTAATGCTACCACTAATTTTTACCACTATTTTTACTTATTTCTACTACTATTTTTGTAATGCTACTACTAGGTGCTTTTGTTTTTATTAATTTCTACTCCATTTTTACTAATAATACTACTTATTGCTCCCACTATTTTTTTACTAGATTCTACTACTATTTTTATTAATGATACTAATATTTACTACTGCTGTTTATACTAATTTTCAGTCATGTAAAAACTAAAATGGATGTCTTATAAAACTCTCTCCCATATTTAACTTTTTATCTCTTTGAAGAATCAGCACAGAGGTTTTACTTCTGGCTCGCGCACGCGTAATTTTTTTATTGTATTATTTTCCAGTTACATAGTGTATGTCTTAATTCATTTGTTTTGATGCTATGACAAAACTTTTTCCAAATTTTTTTCATCATACATTACAGCAATTATATATATTTTTTCTTACAACAAATTTGGAATTAATTATTTTGCTGTTATTATTTTTTTTACTTGAACAAAGAATTGTCTTCATTCATAAATTTTTGGCACACCACGGCTAATCTCGTTTAAAAAGATAAGCCTAGGATTTTTTTTGTGTGAAGAATTTCAATTTAAGAAAAAATGCGATACAAAATGTAAACATCCAGAAACAAGAGAAGCTAAATTTGATTAACAAAAAAAAGGGAATGTGTACCAAA
This sequence comes from Anomoia purmunda, assembly GCA_951828415.1. Classification (NCBI taxonomy): domain Eukaryota; kingdom Metazoa; phylum Arthropoda; class Insecta; order Diptera; family Tephritidae; genus Anomoia; species Anomoia purmunda. Next base: position 19,925,502 of record OX639995.1, read on the forward strand.
TCCGTTCTCTGGCCGTAATAATCTAGTTATTAATTGCATACATTTTATCCAGTTAATTGATCGGGTATAGGCATTTACTAGTGAAAGCTGGTACTAATGCAATTCCACTATTATTAAATTACAGTCACAGCAGCGACCACAATTGAATGCTTTCCATGTCTTTATTGACATACAACTCCACTTCACATATTAATATTTTCTTTTCAAAGTACAACTGTGCGTGCACTTAAAGTATCACAATGACCAAATTAGATACATATATTTGAACTCATATTGGACACCAGCTCTCGAATGCACACAACATATGTACATAAGTATCCACAATTACATACATACATTCATACACATATATTATTCTCGAGGACACACATGCTATTTAGACGCTAATTTTCCAGTTAATTTCGCATGCATTTCACATTCAACGAATAGCACAAATGTTGAGCAAATGTTAGCCATTTACCATAACCGATTGGTCATCCCTTCAATTACGACCCCCCACCCATACCATAATCCCTTGGTCACACATCAACACTTCGAATGGCCATATATTTATACAATCAGAAAAACGCTTAGCAACCCAGCACTCAAACATATGTACTTGTTCTAAACTGCAAAACTTGTCATCAGTTTGCTATCGCAGCACAACTGGTTTGTCTTTTATTCGTTTTGCATATTAACTTCTGCGATTTGCAATACGGGAATGCCCCACTTATAAGTCAGTTTCAAAATTCGAAAGCCATATATGATATGTAAATAAAACAAAATACCAAAATTAATTATCCGATTTCGCTATAACCGTTTATTAATTGTAGACAATAGAAACTACAAATCTGTTGAAGATTGGACAACCGCCAAATCACCATCGATAGAGGGAAATTAAATTAAAAGTACTCGAATTTTAGTTAAAGTTTGTATGCACGCAAAAGGTGCAGTGGCAGGGCCTGGGTTTCAGAGACTCGCACCACACCTTTTGAATTTTTAAAGAAATAGTATATTTATCTGAACTCGCAGCCAATTCCCTTAACACTTATTTTGAAGTCAATATGAATTGTTTAATTTGTTTTATTTATTGGCTCTCAAGATTTCACTCACAATCTTAAACCAATTTTATCACTTTTATAAAGTGTACGTACTCATCAAATGGTAAATGTGTTTATCAAAAGTGAGAGTTGTCAAATAGCAAAAACCATAAAATATTATTATTATAAAACCATGATCGTTAAGGGCTACAATATTTATTTAAAAAAATTGCGATTTTCTTCAATATATTTTTTTCGATCAAAAATATTCATTAAACTTGGATTTTTATTTTTCCGATCATATTTAATGGTAAGTTTTAATTTTTCTTGTTTCAATCAAATATAATCATTTTTTTTTAATTAAAAATTTTTCGATTATATTCGTTATAATAGATCATGTTATTCTCATCGCCGACAAATTTATTTACTTTTATTGTGATCGAAAAATCGTATACACAGGAATAACGATTATTTTTGATCGAAAAAATAAATGTCACAAATCCTCGATCAAATATGATCGGAAACATTCAAATTCAAGATAAAGGATTATCAAAAACTAAAAAGTAATGTTCAAGCTTTCAAGCTTGTTTGAAAAAGTAAAAGTCCATAAATGGCCATTGTGCAATGATGCAAGGCAAAAAGGCTGCTAAATAACAATAAAACTAAGATTTTGGGCTCTATAAGGCAGACTCTTTTTTGGAACTTTTTTCTTATAAATTCCATAATTTTTTTGAGCTTAGCAATGTGAACAAATATAACTTTTCTCATTTGCTACTTTTTTTTTTTGTTGATTTGTGATTTGGTTTCATTAATTGCAAGTTTCACTCATATTAAGAAATATATAATTTGTATAATTTTTAAAAATATTACGAACTATTTAAACTGGTTCTATAGTTTTTAGTTTACCAATGACAGATATTAGTAATAGGTAGGTAGGTAGGTAGGTAAAATGGCTGCGACCCATGCCGCCCAAGTAGCAAAAAATACTGCCGTTTTGATGCCATAAACTCGAAAAACCTACTTGGTAATGGAAGGATGTGCATTACAACCAACCAGAGTTGTTAATGAAATCTACTATGTTGGAGGTCTCGATCCTAGATACCTGCCCTAGGTTGTCAAGGAAGGGACTTCCTAAGTATGTTAGCCGAATCCGGGCCAGGGCCGGGCATTTGCACAGGAGATGCTCGACCGTTTCCTTTTCAGCCCCATCTTTGCAGCTTCTGCAGTATTGGTTATGCGGAATGCCCATTTTTTCCGCATGCGTGCCCAAAGTCCAGTGGCCCGTGTATACTGCGATAAGTTTGTGGGTGACAGCCCTGGGCCTGTTGAGATAGAAATTTCGTATATTTCCCTTCACTACGGCTAGGGGTATACCTATCTCGATACTAGTTGTTTCCTCATCCTCTGCCGAGCCGCACCGTGCTAGCTCATCGGCCTTTTCGTTCCCTTCGATTCCCTTATGCCCGGGAACCCAGGTGACAGTAATTTCTAGATTTGTTAGAGAGGCAATCTGTTGCTTACAAGCACCGACTACCTTTGAGCCAATATTTGGTGCCGCTAGCGCCTTTATTGCCGCCTGGCTGTCGGAAAAAATATTTATCTTCCCCGTTGCGCTTCTGTTTTCAAGCGATTTGCAGGCTTGCCAAATCGCACAGACTTCCGCCTGGAAAACACTGCAGTACGGAGGGAGTTTGATAGACGTGGATAATTCCAAGGCTTCGGAGTAAAAGCCGGCTCCAACTCCAGAATCCATTTTGGAACCGTCAGTGAATATTTGAATGCCGCTATCGGCAAGGACCTCACCCCTCCTCCACGCATTCCTGCTTGGAGACACAGTCTTAATCCTGTGCTCAAACTCCAGTTTGCGAGGGATGTAGTCCGTCCGGGTGTTAACTATGTCTGAGGGTAGTTGATCAAGGATACTACTGTGTCCTTGCTGTGTAGCCTTCCAGCACCCAGACTCTCTGAGCCTAAGTGCTGTCTGAGAAGATGTACACATTACATATAAGTCAATTGGAAGCAGGTTCAAAATGGGATCCAAAGCCGCCGAGGGACCGGTGCGACAGGCTCCCGTGACACCAACACACGCAGTGCGTTGAACCTTCTGCAGACCCGTGAGGTTATAGCTCTTCCGGAGAGCTTCCCACCAGACTACAGAGCCATAGCTCAGCACCGGTCGCACCACCGCTTGGTACATCCATAGCACCATTTTCGGCTTGATATTAGTAATAGACTAACGTTTGAGTTTTAAACTTTATTTGACCCTTCAAACAAACAAATATCTGAGCAGTTTCGGTGGTTAAATCGAAACCGTCCCTTCCGTAGGACCTTGTTACGCAAGCTGAAGTGATAAAAGTTGATCCGTATTACCTTCATTTAGAAGAATACTTGCCACCTCCCTAGAAAAATAGTTTGGCTCACCCAACACAAAAAAAGGCATTGGAAACATTTTTTAATTTTGAGGGTCAGTATTTATAAAAATTTAATAACAAAGGTGTACTTTTAAGCATCACTTTCGATGCAAAGAGCAGATGAAGGGCAAACAAGTGATACAAGTTCCCATAATTGTTATAAAATTCTATTTATAATAACTATGATCGATAAATTTTTTTTAACTCATTGATAACTATCATTTTGAGGCTTCATAATTATAAACAACATACTTTTTTTAAGTCTTGAATGGCTTTTATAAATTTTCAAATTAGCAAATTAATTTTATAATTGTTATCAGTGGGATAATTTCTTTAATGCCAGTATTCTGTTAGCAATCTCTAGTCATAAATTGAGCCTTTTCAGTTAAGTGTAATTGATTTTGAGACTATTTGGTATTCAATGAGACGGCTTCTCAAGTCTCTAGTCGCAAAATAAAATCACTAATTTGTGGTTCGCTATATTTTGCTTAAATCTGGTAAAAAATAACACTTAATTTTCAATACGCATAATAAAAAAAACAACTATTTTATATTACATAGGACACAAAATTAAAGTTTTTTAAGACTCAAAAGATTTATCTGGGTCATAATAATTAGAATTTGTGTCTCGAAAGAAAATTTTTTCAACACTTTGTTTCTCTTTGTTCTATACCACCATTGCATAATCGTTATTTTACGATTTTTATATATTCGATAAAAAATAATAATTCTCCCTTGACTTTTATTTGTTTAGCTTTTTATTTTTTTAAACAAATATAAACGTTATTCTTGCATTTCTGTTTTTTCGATCAATTTTGGTCGTAATTTTGAATTTTTGTTTATTCGCTCAAATTTGATCGCTATTTTTTTTCTATCAAAAATAACCGTTGTTCTTGAATTATAATTTTTCATAAAAAATATTATTGTTATCGCCGACAATTTTGTTGGCGTTTATACTGTTCGAAAAATTTTAAATTCAAGAAAAACGTTTTTTTTTTATCAGAAAAATTAAAATCATTAATTATCTATTCAATCTTAATTATACTTAATTCAACTGTCATTTATAAATGGGGATGCGATGGGAGTTCGGGACACGCAACGTATCGGCAAAGATTTACCAATTCTGAGCACTATATGGTAGATAAACATTTCTTTGCAGTTTGTATTGTGCCACTAAAAGTACAATGGCGCAGCAGCATTCTCTGGAAAAATCCGCGGCCTTCTTCAACTCGGTATTGCAGACCTCTCAAAATAATGTTTGCAAAAGAGTCCGCAGATTTGATTCGTGCCGAGATTGAAAAAATTCAATTACAAACTATACAACTTTAGCCCACGCGTCTGAGCTGTTTTCAAGTTCAACACAACTTGCAGCTTACAATGATTGATGGCAAAGTGTTTAGCGTAATTGCAGAGATTTCCTCGCAAACGTGCGGAATTTGTAAGGCATCGCCAAAAGTTATGAATGACCTTGATCATGATTATGAGCTTGCCGAGAAACGAAGATTTGCTTCAATTCGGACTGTCGACCTTGCATACATGGATTCGCTGTTTCGAATGTAATATACACTAGGGTATAGACTACCAATAAAAAAGTGGCAGGTCCGCGGCTTGGACAAGATAGTAGTCAACCAAAGAAAAGCAGCGATCCAAGATAGATTTAGGGTTGAAATGGGATTATTGGTGGATATCCCAATGCAAGGTTCCGGCAACACGAACAGTGGCAATACAGCTCGAAGGTTTTTGAACCCCATGAATTGTCTGCTCAAATAACCGGCGTAAATGTAAATCTAATTCAAAGACTAGGTGTGATTTTACGCTGTATGGCCTCCGGATACGCGGTAAATATTTGCACATTTCGTGAGTACGCCTTACAAACCGCAAAGATATTTGTAAATGAATATCCATGGTTCTACATGCCTAGCTCGGTTCATAAAATATTGATTCACGGAGCTGATATAATTGAATGTGTACCACTTCCTATTGGTGTGATGTCGGAAGAGGCCTTGGAAGCTAAGAACAAAGATTTCAGAAATTTTCGACTGAAGCATTCACGTAAAATTTCGCGCACAAATACAATGGAGGATCTTATGAACTCTTTATTAATTTCTTCAGATCCTTTAATAACAAGTTTATCTAAAAACCCGTCTCGTCATTCCAATAGAGACATTTTTTTGGATAGGGAGATCAAATATCTGCTTTTAGATGCTTCGTAAGTATCAGAAAACTCCGACTTAGACTGGAGCACTGACGCTGAATAATTTAGTAATTAAAAAAACAAATTAAAATAAATTTAAAAAAAAGAATTATAAAAATTAAAAAAATTTTTTTTAAAAAAAAAAAAAAAAATGTAATTAAACATTTTCAAACATAGTTTAAAACTTGGTTCCTTATTAGGTTACTGTTCCTGAAAAATTATCATTTGGTAGAAAACTTTATTATTTTTTAAGTTATTAATTTTCTTACGCTAGATCAGGCAAATCGGCCACTGTGCAGCGTCGCAAGCGGCGGTCTTTATATTTACAACGCCACGGTCGTCTCGTGCTAGGAGCGCACTCCCTAGGAGATGCTCTTTGGCTTTTCAACTTCCTGAATTCGAATTCAGATGTGGCTAAACCACAGTCCCTAACAAACTGAGCGAGCCCCATAAAACACCAGTTTATTAACTACAATACTTCTTGACAATGTTGACCTTTCACTACAGGGTACATATGTATCTACATGCGTGAGTGTGAGTGTTAGACATTGAGGCTCAAGGGACCTAGTGTTATTGTTTGCTCTCTATTATTTCATTTCAGTACAGCTTCATTGGAGCCCCAGCTACGCTACTTACATCCCCCTTCTCGTACTCTGCAAAACGTACTCGTACGCATTAGTGTTCGCATCGATTTGCTTTGTTTTGTTTGATGTCTTTTTTGCACCGATTACTCATACTAAGAACGCTTGCAAATTAGTGTTTGTGTTTAATGATCTTTGACAGGATTGACCATTGATTTTATTGCCCCATTTACTTTTGCCACTCATGCACCAAAGCAGTGTCAGTCATTTAAAGCTTGTGTGAGTGTGCGTGTGTTTATGGATTTGCGCATGTACACGCAGTTATGTAAATCTATATGGAGGGATATGTGAATTTTGTGCTATATGACAGCTGCACACTTTATTGCAGGCACACAGTAGATGTATGCAAGTAATCTGGAGATAAATATCTGCATATCTTCTGTCGCCTTGATTTGACAAGTTAGACGTATGTGTGTGTGTGTGTGTGTGCTTTTGCAGATATTTGTTGCAATGAGAAAGAACAGCATCTTCCGCCACATGTGACATGGCAATTAATGGCAACCAATTTCTTCTTCTTACTCTAACAACGAATGCAACTAGGATTTAAGTAAATATCTCAAAAGCATAACAGAGAGAGAGAGAGTTGGTGTGTGGGTTTTCGAGTCAGCTTTCAAAAGCATATACTAATATACCAACAAATATTTTCCTCTAAGTTTCGTTAGTAGCTTAGCTTTACTACTTATTTGCTTCACACGCAAGTGTTTGCATATACGAGAGGCGTACATACATATAAATGTAATACGTATCGGTCTGCTGGTAAAAACCCTCTGCATTTCGAGTATATGAAAATGTGCTTCTATGCAATTTGCATCTTTCATTGCAGGTTGATTAACAATGATCCAATGTCCAACACGAAAAGTATTAGTTGCCTTTCAAAGTTGCAGTGTTATTTTGGTTACTAATGTGGATCAAATTTTTACAAATGCAATGTCTATTTAGTATGCCTGAGAGTATAAGACCAAAAGATTGTTCCAAAAGATTTTTGGCAACAGATATTTACTAGAGATCAGTGCATAAAAATAAAAACTGTATAGTTCAAAAAACTCGCGAAGTAAAACTTCTGTGCCTATTTTACAAAGATATATGGAAAATATCTGAGAAAGTTCTGTAAAACATCCGTGCTAGTTTTTTAGTTTTAGAACGAAGGAATTTAGCAGCAGAAATTAGCAAAATATTATTAGCATTAATGTTAGTAGTAATTAGTAGTAGCATTAGTAAAAATAGTAGTAGAAATTAGTAAAAATAGCAGTAGGTATTACAAGTAGCATAAGTCAAAATGGTTGTAGGTAAAAGTAAAAACAGTAGTAGTAATTAGTAGTAGCATTAGTGAAAATAGTAGTAGTAACTAGTGGTAGTAGTAATTAGTAGTTGTAGTGGGAGTAGTGAGTAGTAGTAGTAGTGATTATTAGTAGTGGTAGTTAACAGTAGTAGTAGAAGTTCTGAGAGTATTAGTGATACTAGTTATTAGGACTTGTATTGGTAGTAGACATAGTAGCAGAAGAGTATTAGTAGTTGTAGTAGTGAATCAGTCCAAACTTCTGAAATGTCCTGAAATAGCCCCGAAATATCTAGTCGGCAAGTTGTGCCGAAACGGTTCCGAACTTGACCTCAAATGCTCCAGAGCTAGTGCGGAAATGGTCCCGAGCTACATACATATGTATGTATGTGGGCACTGATAAACATAGATATAGTACATATATTTTTTCATTTAGGACATAGATGCATAAATATATAAACATAGATATGTCGCTACCTTAGTATGTATTTTTGTTTTTTTTTTCTTCATATAACCGCCGTTTCGTGATTCTGACGAGACTTGAGTGACGTGATCCTGACGCGACTTACGTGACGCGGTTTAAATGCGACTTGTGTGACTTGATGTAAAAAACCACTGCCCTAAAGAAGTTTTACTTCAAAAATCATGCGTATGGGGATTCTCCAGGTGCGCATGGCGTATGAGCAACTTTTTATATGGTAAAAAATTAGCAAACGACCGAACTTCGATTTTCAGGGCCGAACCGAACGTATTCAAGGTCTGAGATAATGAAGAATTTATGAGTTTTATAAAATTATAGAATGGTTTTAATGATATTAAAACAAGTGCATACCTTAATTTAAACCACTTCAATTTCAGTTCATCTCATCAAATAAATTGGTGTTTGAAAAAAATTAATAAATAAATAAGACTTACATTTTTCAAGATCCAAATTTAATAATTTAATATTGTTACATATGTAAACATAATAACCTACTGAGATTTCCACCTTGCAACCGCTTTTATCTATATCGGTGTAAATCTAACCAGCTGCACTGCATAATTGCGCACCAGATACTCTAGGCCGAGGAGCAAACAGATATTCTAAACCAATCTTTTTGTATAGAATATATGGAATTCATAAAAGTATTAAAAAATTTCTCAACTTTTTAGCAGCAGATTTTTATTGATAAAAGTAATAAGAGTATGTTTTAATTAAAACTAAAAAGGTTATTTTAGTTGTATGCCATATGGGAGATGCAATTGGCTATATTTGGGGTCTCTAGATGGCGCCATTAGGAAAGTAGAGAAGAGGCAAAGAGAAGAGGAAGATATTTCAAGCTATTACTCTTGCAGGATAATTGGTGGAACCATTTTTAAAACCGACTTCATATATTCCAATAAGAAGATCAAAGAGTACAATAAAACTAGAGTTAGATTAGTTGGCAGCTTCAAGACATGTGTTGGCAAGTAAAATTCACTATTATTAAAACCATTTAATAAACAAATAAATACAATATGGTAAACAATATGGCATCCCCGCCAGAAATATACTTATAACAAGCTTTTAAATTGACTCACTTTTTAATAATAAGTGTCTCTCAATTTTTAAGAAATAAAATAGTTGAATTAAGAAAAATATTATTCGCTCTCATATAAAGTGAAAAAAGTTAGTAGCTCTAAGTGCGCAGCTTATGACAAATAAAAGGAAATAGTATTACTGCAGATTCAGATGCTCCTTTAATAGACAAATGAATATATTTTACATATTAAATTATTATTTTTTAAATGTTTCGAAAGCATTCAAAAATATATACATAATCACGCTTTTGACTCATTTTTACCCAGCAGCTTAGGGTAACTTTACCCAAAAATATATATATTTTTTTTTAATTGAAATATTTGGAGCCGCTTTTCTTATTTAAAGATTTTATATGGTGCACGATTCTGGACCAAAACATTTTCAGCGGCTTTTTGTTAATTATTTTATTCTTCGATAATAATCATTTAATTCAATTTTGTTTTTTTTTTTATAATATATATTTTACTTTATTGGTAATTATCTTTTCGTGTCTGAGTGTTATATTTCGATGTATCATTGTGTCGATCGCTGACTTAGACATTCGGTTTTGCCGAGTTTTGCTTTTTATATCCTTAGATTTATTTAAATAAATTATTAAGGATACAGAATCAAACTCTAGCAAATAAATATCTTTCGTTTGCAACGTATTTTACAGAAAAAAATTTACAAAATTTAATATATGTAACTTGAGTGACCGGTTAATATCGGTAGGGTTGGAAATAGCGGTAATGAAAAACAAAAAATTTCCATGCGGTTAGCGAAAACGTCAACCATGTTTCGAGCCCTTGTAAAGTCTAGCAAGAAAGAAATCTGATGAGCGAATGTGGCGATCTCCGAAATAGCAGCTAGCATTTCTACCACTTTGAAAATTTGTTGCTATTTCATAATATTCTCTAATAAAAGCTGGGCTCAACCTCAATAAATTTACACAAATTTCTAGAACGTCTTAAGTTTATTAAATTGTTCAAAAATGTAATAGTTCGCGACTAGTTTACTACTACACCTACTACTTCTACAACTTCTATTACTACAACGAAAAATTACTACTAGTATTACCATCATTTGGACTAATACTGTTAATGCTTCTACTAGATAGATAGATAGATTGATATTGGTGTTGCGGTTTGCACTTCGACCTTGCGATCCATTGTGCCCTCCGTTCTTTATAGTACCTCATCTAACCCCAACGCTCTTGGGAAGTCTAAGATGATGGTTGGTGGCAGCGAGCGTAAAAGTTCCTGATCGGGAATGCATGAGCCCAGATATCTCTGCCGTCTTCTTGAGATGGCTTCACATACAAAAAGCTGCATCGGGGTCTCCGAGGCCGAGTCACAGAAGCGACACATCTCGTTGACCATATTCCGAGTCTGTGTATATGGCTACAATATACTACTACTGTTTTTACTAACGCTACTTCTAATCGCCACTAATTTTTTTTAATAATGCTGCTATTAATTACTTCTACTTAATTTCTACTACTATTCCAAGTAACTACCACTTTTATTTTCCTAATTTCTACTATTGGTTTTACTAACGCTTACTACTCAATACTGCTACTATTTTTACTTATTTCTACTACGGTGTTTACTAAAGCTACTAACTGCTATTTCTACTAAATACTTCTCACGATTACTGCTACTACTACTCCCATTATTAAATCTCTGTTTCTTTTTAAAGTCGGTAAAGAACTTTTACTTCTGAATCACGAGTGTTTGAGTTTTTAACTACCTGTCAAAATGCATGCATTTGAAAACTAATAAAACTATGAACGAGATTGAAACTCCAAACACCAATTATGGTAATATTGAAACATTGTCGGAAAGTCAATTATTTCCAAATGCTGTGAATGGATCCCAACGTGTTTTACACCGCATAAAATACACAGGTGATCGTACAAAAGACTCATTGACAATATGAAAAAACATTCTGAAGAATATCTGTGTATATTAATATTTTTTGACCTATTTATTTTTAAACCAAACAATATTTTATGAGCTCAATACCAGTTTTTAATAGTAACAAATTGCTATAACTTCTACCATTGCTGTTTTTCTATATTTCTTACTATTGAAAACTGGCCTTGAGCTCATAAAGCGAGGTCAAGTTAAATAGTGAAAGTTACATATTTTATATGTAATTTTTCTGCGACACATTGAATAAATTCAGATGCTATTGCTTCCAATTATTAAAGGATATAAAAAATGGAATAAAGCACTCACTGAATCAAATATACCCCTATAACGTTGGATTACAGTTAAGATAGAAGTAAAAAATCCATGCTCTTTACTTCATTGTGTGGGTTCTCAATTATAGCAATGCTATCGCATAACTTTCTTGCTAAGCGCTAGCTCACTGCAACAGCGGCCATTTGGCAAATTGTTAACAAATTGTTCATATACCATTGCACCGCCGCTGTCACTGCTTTGCATATCCACAGAAAACCAGCGACGACCACATACAAACTATCTTCACTCACTCCCCTTACCTACCATCGCACTAGCAACCCAATTTACAAACACTTGACACTATATACCAACACTCCGTTTGTATATGTATGAGTATGTATGCATGTGTGTGTGTAGGTCCTATGTGGCACGCAACAATGTTGCCACAAAACCGCAATGCAAATGTATTTGCGCTGCATGCAACTAAGTCTCATTGTCTTTGTCTTTGCTAGTTCATGTGTGGGGCCACGTGTGTGTGTGTGCATGTGTTTGTGTGTGTGTGTGTGTAGATTGAAGTAAGAATGCCGCAATGAATTTGCTGGCAATGACAGTGTCGTTGGCAGTTGTTTTGTTGAATGAAATGCAATCAGATAGCACAGTAGATAAGTTGCAGACTGTGACAATTGCACTAGTACTCGTATTGTTTTTGTTGTTGGCGGTATGTTAAAGTAGTGTTGGTAGGTCGCAGATAAAGCGGCAATAGCGGTCGTAGCGAAACAACACAAAGCCGTTGGCGGTTGAAGGATTTGTCATTTTATAAACCACAAAACGAGTAGACTAACAACTCTGACACGAAAGTTGCTACCCGGTTGGAAAAAATTGGGAGTTTAAAAAAAAATTTAACAATTTAAAAAGCCGTTGGAAGTCAATTGCTGTGAAAGAAATCCATGTTAAATTAATTATGTTGATTTAAGTTGCACCAAGTATATACGCGTACGTACATATTGTATGTAGATAGGGTTATTATTATAATTTTTCTTTTGTTACATATATTTTGAATAGATCATATGTATGACTTTATAAAAATGCAATTAGTTTTATTAACTACTACATAAAAACCTTAAGACGTTCTTTTGTCAATCCTCATTTATTAACTGTCCTGTATCCTTTTAAAAAAAAGTGGCAACCCTCTTCAAAATAAATCTATAAAGTTGCTCCCAGTGAAATGAAAGTTTCAAACCCATATATTACTATTTCATAAAACTTGTGTATAATTTAATTTTACTCGACTTTTCAACCAGGTGGTAACCTCCTTTATAATATATAGAGAGCTATAAACCTTCTCCTGGGCAAACCGAACCGTTTGACAACTAAATTATACTATTTCACATAACTTCAGTATAATTTTGTTAAACTTGATTTTTTTTTAGCAATTGGCAACCCTCTATAAGATACAAGCATTATCTTCAGCAAATCAGTTTGGCACCTATGTATATTTTAATATCTTATATAACTTAAATTTTATTAAATTAAATTCGACATTGCACACAGGTGACAACCCTCTTAAAAATAAAGCTCCCTATAAACCGTCTCCTCGGTCAGATGATTCGTTTGATACTCATATTTTAATATTTTACATACGTGTCTATATTTTACTATAATTTAACGTTTGAAACAGGTGGCAATCCTCTTCGTAAACCTTCTCTTTAATCAAACGAACGCTTGACATGAAACTTTTAATATTTCGTATAACTTGAGTAGAGATAGTTCATTAAATTTGATATTGCAAACAGATGGCAACCCTCTCGAAAATATACGAGTATGCATGCACCTTCTCCTCACCGAGACGAACCGTTTGACACCCATATTTTATATAACTTAATTATAATTTTACATTAGACTTTGGAAGCAGGTGGCAGCTCTCTCCAAAATATATGTATGAATATTCTTCTCGCCGAGACGAAGCTGAAATAAAACTGTTTTCTGTTTTTTGGTTAATACTGATTTTTAAATTTTTTTTAGGACTTTTAGAACTGCTTCCAATTTTTTTAAGTTTTTTATTTTAGTTATTTTTTTTATATAGAGTTCAGATATCAGAAAAAAAATCGCACAAATTCTGTAAAAACTTTCAAACCAAAATTGAAAAAAGTTTAATTTTGACCAGCTTAGACTTAGAATGTTTTTAACCAATCCCGACAAGTTTTATTTGGTTAAAAGCGCGTTGATTCATGTTCGAACAAAAAACCCAAAACCCTACCCATAAATAATATTTTAAAAAGGTTTGTTTGAGCTCAGAAAAAAAATATTTTAAAAAGGTTTGTTTGAGCTCAGAAAGTACGTACTATCCCCCTCTATACCTCATTTTTTAAACTTTTAATTGAACAAGAAATCGACACTCTCAATACTTTCGAAATTCGATGATTGAAATAGTGGTGTAATTATTTTTAATTTGTATACGGAATTGAATTTAAAATACATTTTTGTTTAAACGAAAAATAAAAATTGTATAGTTACTATAGAGAAGACTATACATATTTAAAAAAAAACTAATATCGAGGTTCTTTCTGTCAAACATATTAAATTGGCTTGCTCCTAGGACATCGCCATTTTAATAAAGTTAGTTGCTTAGTAGATGAAAAAAGAAGAACTTCAACCACATGTAGTTTGTAAAAAGGTGCTTTTAAAATTGCCTTTAAATTAATTCTATTTCCGACAGGGTATAGACAATCGGAGCAACGATATATGGCTGTGCCTATAGTAGGATATATATCAGTGAAAGCGGATACTAAGTGTTGCGATGACAGGAAGTGGCCATTGGAATATTTTGAGTAATGAATGCGGCTTATGGCTTGGGCAAGGCCACACATATTTGTGTTCACAGACGCAAAGAGCCAGAAGTAATAAAAAAAAGTAATGACAAAGATGATTATAACGATGATAAGTGCGCGAATATCAATTGGTATACGTTTTTAAAGAGCTGCAAACTAATAAATGTATTACTCGTTTCGAAAATATCTCTTTAAAATCACTCACCATTTGATGAATGCTACTGCTATATGTGAGCCAAATGCTGATTTAAAGTCATTACTTCTGAAAAAAAATTTATATAACCTCATTAAATCCTATCGAACAGAACTTGCTGAACATCCTGAATATCCTCTTGACTGCCTGCAGTCCATTACTGCACAGATGTCACTCACGTTCATATGTATGAAAGGTGAATGTGAAAAATAAAACAAAATAACCGGGGCGTCTACCGAGTAAAGGCCATTCGCACATGTTGAACGAGTTTTCTACGAGCGTTTTTTTTTTAAATTTTGAAATGAGCCAATATCCACCGATATCGTTTACCAACACTTGTTTCGTCTTTCTTGAAGAAAAATGTCCCGATGATGGTTTTTCACACACGCCGGGCAGGCCCAATCACTTTTTGATCATGTAATGGTGCTTCATAATTCTAGTGGGGATGTTTTGACCCTCAAATGCAGCAATTTTGTTTATTAATACCGCCAGAGAGTATGAAATGCGCCTTGTCAGCCATTAAAATTGGCACCAAAATGTCCGCCATGGTTGCCAAAATTTGGCCGATTATTTTGCCGTATTCAATATGACGCCCGATGTCTGTGGCCAATATTCTTTGAGTAGTCGAGTAGTTGTATCTTGTAAGAAAATAAATGGAGTTCGTCCTTCAAAATACGCCGGTGGTGTTGAAACCGATGTTAAACTGCTGAGCTCCGTTGCGATACGAGACACTTGGCAACACTCTCTCTCACGTCTTCAAAAATTTTCGTTGTAACGTTGTTGTTTTTGTTGTAACAGCGTAAAACATTCCCCAACAAATTTTGGAGAATGCTCGTGAAGTGACAGTCCTTGGTTTTGATTACCCACTGTTCCAACTTTCGAATGCTTTAGTCACTATTCGCTTTATTTCGGTATGTTGCGGTCTATGATTAAAATTGTACTGGTTTGAAGTTTCCAAAAGGTGTCAAAGAAAATAAATCGGTTGACAAATAGCAAAGTTATTCATTATTTACATACCGGAGGAACAGATGGCGCACACTGTAGAGAAAAATCAAATGTTAAAGTGTTAAACATATGCCCGACAATCGGCTGCCTTATAAAACCAAAAGTCACCAATGCGACCTAGGCCTAGTGATTTAAATTTAAAAAGTAGCGCCATACTAAGTAAACATATCAAACGTGATAAATCGCAACTTATTGTAGTTATTATATAAATATTTGCTTTTACCCGCGCTTTCGATCTAAACTTATGGTTTCGAATGTATTATTTAATTTTAAACCTATTATTTAAATATCTACCGCTTTTTTATATCCTTTATTTCTGGATTCAATTTATTGTCCTAAATGGCTAACGAAATGAAACGATAGCGCAATTTAGAAGAGGCATTACCTCCACTTAGTGTTTAACAGCTATACTTTAAGCTGACTGCAGGATGGTAGAAAGTCTAAAAAAATGTACTCCAGCTATGTAGATTTTTCTTCTTTAATATCTTTTAGATGGAAATTCTATTAAAAAATAGGACTACATTAGAAATATAATAACAAATTAGTTTAGAACAGAAATATTTCTTTAAATCTCATAAAGTGGTAATTTTTTTAAGTAAGTAGACAGGGTGTTCCCAGGTAAGAATAGTTATCAGAAAATTTATTTTTATCGACAATAACTTTTACGAGCTCAAGGTCAGTTATTTATTAGGATGTTATTGAAAAAACAACAATAGTAGAAGTCATAGTCATTTCGAAAATCACAACATCTCCTCGCCAGACTCCAACTCGTACTTGTATTTCTTAATAAATTTTGAAACTAATTGGTGTTTGATTTAAAATTTCAAAAAAAAAAAAACAATCCTAAATTCAAAGCTAAATGGAATAAGTTTCCGTCTCCGATAGTGATGGGAAAAATTGTAATTTTTTCCTGGCTATAAATTTTATAAGACAATTTCCAGAAAGATTACTCGGAGTTACATAACAAAAATAAAAGTAAGACAAGGTAGAAGTTTTTATTTGTTTATCAAAAAGCCATCTAAAGGCTTACAATTTAAAAAATACAAGACACTTGCAGATTTTTTAAAAATATTTTTCTGATAACTATTATCTACCTGCGCTGTCATCCGTTTTCGGCTCGACGTCGCCATCTGTGCCACCCTGTATAAATGGGGCATCTTGATTTCATTTACCCTATTTATTAATTTGCATTTAGTTTTTCAAATTTTTCGAGAGTAAGCTTTCAAAAACCTCTTTTGGTTCGCACTCCTATTTTGATGCTTTGTTTATTTTGTTTGAATTTACATTTTTTAAATAATCCTTCTAAAACTTTTTCTGAAATAAAGCTGTCTTAAAAATTTTTCGTTTGATATCAGTATTGCAGAATTTCTGTTACCTTTCTAATTCCCCTAAACCAACGTTCGCAAAAAGGTGGCAACCCCTTTAAAAATTACTTCGTTTTTCACTTAGCTTATCAATTGAACTAAATTACTATATTAAACAGGTGGCACCACTGACACTTAAACACATTTTCATGATTAGGTATTATTAAGCCTTCTTCCTTTGAATCACATACCGTAGTAATAATTTTCACTTTATTTTTTTATTTTTCTAAGCCGTTTGGCAACCCTACCCGAAAACTTTCCGAAATTAAGCTTTCTTAACCCCATATTTCAATTAATTTTAGAACCTATGGCAACCCTCTCCAAAAATATTTTTGAAATAAAAGTTTATAAAACCTTTTGGTTTGACACTTATATTGTAAAATTCCATTTAACTGATTAATTTAATTTAATTTAACTTTAAACAGTTAACAACCTTTTTTCGTTTGCTAAGCATCTGGCAATTTTTGATTCTACCGGTTATTGTAAATGTATTTAACGTCCTAAAAAGGTGGCAACACCCTTTCGAAAACTGCTTGCTGAGGAGAAATATCAAAAGAGCGGGAAAAAATATGGCGTCGTTTGCTGTCACTATCGGTCTACTTTTGTAGCGTTCCTATTTAAAACCCCGTTATTTTCCAATGTATCCTGTGGTCATATAGCAATATGCCATTTTACTTAGTTACTTAATTCAAAGAACGTAGATTACAAAGAAGGAGAAAAAAATTATCTATAAATTATGGCGTAAAAAAGTAAGTCATAATATTAAATAATTTAATATTGAATTTTATTATAGGTACCTTCCTTTTCCAAATAACTTTTGTATGACTTGTTGGTTAATAATTTTTTTTAACCATTTCTTTCTTTAACCGTTCTTTACGTTTTCCTTTTTTTGTTTTTTTTTTCAATATATGTATGTCTGATTACCTCGTCTGCCGTTTGTGAATTAGCTCTTTTGTTAGCCCTACACGCAGATACAAGTCTTACGTGAGAGTCAGCAACATCAGTATCTCTAAATCCACAGGTGTTTTGTTAATTGAAATTTGCTCTGCCACCGCCTACAATATAAACAACGGGTGGAGGCAAAGTTACACCGACATTACTTCCAGACCAAATACAAATAAAAAGTCATTGAAAAAAATAGATGTAAAGTAGATATAAAAATACGAAACATGTCAATGCAATGTCTACTGCCGGCCGACTGCGAAATCCAACCAAAATCGCCAAAAAATAAATGTACCAGAATATAAGAATACATAAATAAATATTTCAAACCAAAATATTAGAAATATGCACGTACGTACTTTGCTTGTTTGTTGCATACAATTTTTCCCCTTTACTTAATTCTTAATTGCCAATTTTAATTAATCCCCATGAAATCCTTACAAGACGATTAAACCTCGGCGCGGGTTGTGGAAAATCCGAGTATATGAACGTGGAAGGCGGCAGGCGCCTGCTTGATTTCACTACCAGCTTTGGCTTTAGTTGCGGTTGGTAGCGCTGGCATTTGGCGGGCGGTAATTATGTATAGACATTATGTACATATATGCATATGTATGTATGGTTGTTTGTCTGTATGTATTTCTGTATTTCTATGCATTCACTTTGAGCTTAACATCAATTTGTTGCGTTTTTTCAGTTGGTTTCGCTTTTGTTGCTTTGTTGCTTTGGCGGTTGCTTTTGCCTAACGCTTTACCATTTGTGCTCGGGGTTGGTTTCCTTTGCCTTTACGCGGCGTTACGTCGGCTTTCTGTGGTGGGTGGTGTGTTGGTTTGGCGGTCGATTTGGTTTTAGGTTTTGCTCTGTTGGTCGTTTTGATTTTAGTCAATATGTTTATCTTTATGTAATTCTATGTAGGTAGGTAGTCGGATTTGTGTTGATCCTGGATGTGTGTATGCAGTATGTGCGTGTGCCTGCATATTTGACTTGTTTGTTGCGTGCAAATTTAATCACCGCCAAACATGCAGGTGGTATTTTGCTAATATTACTAAATTAATCTCTAAATCTGACTGGTTATTATGTGCGCACCTTGATAAGCTTTAAAGATAAATTAGTGGCTGCATTTACATAAACTTAGTTACTTGTGTGCCTTATAATCTTGGCATTGTTTGGATGGGTTTGCATTTTAATAAAATTGAATTGCGTTATATCGATTACTAATTGATTTAGAATATTCGTTAGGTATCCTTCTCGACGATCTCTCATCGGAGACATAATGCTTATTGAGCATTATCTCGCCCATAATATCTAATAGTCAAAGTTTTCTGATACAATTAGGCAAATTATATGCATGAAGATGAATTGATATTAATTATAACTTTAATCCAATGATGACTGTAAGTATAAGAAGAAGAGAATATAACCCCATACCCAAGTATATCCGTTCGAACATAACCATGAGCAGATTCGACTTAGTCGTATTCATCTGTATAACTGTTTGAGAGTAAACTAAACCCTTAGTTATAGAGATATCTGCCTGAAGCTTGGTAGGCAGATATATCTCTATAATGTATTGATCATTTGTCGAAACCGACCAGAGGGGACTTTATACAGTTGCCGTAGATCTAATTGTTCCGATATGAGTTATTTTTCGTTATATAACTCCTACACTAAGTAGCAGTAGAAGTTAAGAACATGAAACTTAGCACTACTGTCACTTATAGCGATGATGAGGTCTTTGTGGAAGTGTCAAAGTTGTGAGCAATAATTTTATTCTAATTACATTAAAAGGAGGCATGAGTTTATAATGAAATAATATTTGTTTTCCTCCATGGATTTTATTTGAAAGCAATTGTTGTATTTCTGTATTTATGCCATTGAGTATTCAGAGTCTGTTCCCGTGTTCCTGAGGCGATTGACCTTGATGAATGGCTCAGAAGTGATCAAGATTGACAATTTAACTTTTCCACTTTCACAACACAATACAGGGGCTTCATTTTTGAATTGCATTGCTATTACCATGCGCACCTACAATGCTCATGGATCCAAGATTAACAGATTTGTGTGTACTGTAATCGAATGCAGCGTTGTAACAGGAGGCAGCTCGATGAGTATTTGATGCAATATTTGCTTGTCTTCTTACACGCCAATTATCAGATGCAATCTCATTCAGTCCATATCATGCTCGTTTGGAATCATCCTTTCGCCTTGTCGGTATCATTGTCTTATCGGTAGCATTGTAAAAGAATTTAATATGAATGCGAAATGCGGCGTATATCTAAAAAAAAAATTAGAGTAAATACGACTTGTCTACACCAGTCGAGGCTGCACTTTAAAACGATTGGTGCCAAAGTACAAACGTCAATTGATTATCCTTCGTTAATTAACTATCATTGCTATTACTAAAAAATTTTTTCAAATCACTCTCTGCCCGCACCAGCCCTAGATTCTTTAAAGTTCATTGTAAGCAGCCCGAAGGAAAAATATTCTTTACCTGCGATTTTTCGCAATATCTCGACGCCAGCAAATCTTCATATGAATACGTCTTCTAAATATATCTCGCCTCATGCGCCACCTATCGGCATTTTTTTTCATAGAAACACTACTCGGGCCTCAGTAAATAAAATAACACACAATTATTCAATTTGTTGCCGGGGTTCTGAAGTTATGCGCATACATACACTTCGCAGATTCATATTTATATAAATATATAAGATTGACGAGTTTTCTGCGAACATTACAAAGACAATAAAATATATTAAATCTTCTATATCAAAATCACGCGTCACGGTATAAAGTATATTTTATGCTTGGAAAAGGATCTAATTTAATTAAATTATTTACAAGTTATATAAAGTAGCAAAATATGGGTCGCAAGCCTTTTGTTTGGATAGGAAAAAGTTTATAGGAATATTTTGAAAATGATTAAATTCGAGTTAATTAAATTACATAATGTTTTGAGAGGTTCGCCACCTGTTATGTGACAAAAACTGAAATGGGGTTTTCAAGTTGCATATGCAAAGGGCAACTAACAAATTAATTTAGGCATGATAACGTCTACCGGGGTTTTTTAGTTTTCTTCAAGAATAAAATTTATTTTATCATACTTTACTTAATTTTTTTGTGTTTTACTTTATATGAGAAAAATATATAATATTTCAAAATTTAACGTTTTTACACCATCAATGCATTAATTTGGATTAAATTGTTTTTTATTCATGAATGGTATGAAGGTTTCGGCAAGGCTTCATATTTAAAAATCTTAAACCAACAATACGTGATTGTCTCTACTGCTATTCAATGTGTTTTGTTTGTAGCATAAACAAGTTACAAATAAAACATAGAATTTTGAAAAAAAACTCATATTGATTAAAATGAAATAAAATTTTATGTAAATATTGAAGTAAATTAAACGAACAAGATATGCTGAAGTGAGGAATCTATATCAATAATGAATAATAAATTGACTTTTGGATTGTTGCACATTTTTTCCTGTACGTGTGCACAGCAAATTTACCCGGGTAGATAGTAGTTTTTTCCATTCAATTTGATATAAGGCTTTTTATCCAAGAGCAAAAAAAAAAATCCAAGTTTCTCGACTCACAAAAATTCTTTGCCGAGCTTGGAACGTCAGAAAAATATCGCTGCATCGAAAACATCGATATTTTACGATGCATCGATCATTTTCTACTCGATGTATAATTACTTGATGTATCGATGGTTTTTGAGAATAGACATTTGTAATATATTGAATCGCGATTTCAGTTTTCCATTGTGTAAAAAAGAGAAGTGAGTTTAACCAAAAAATTTAAACTTTTAAAATTGACTGGTTTAGATATTAGATGTTTGGAAAAATTTTACCAAATAATAAATAAAGAACTTCATATTCTACAAAAATCTACCAAAAGTCAGCAAGTGCTTTTGACTCACAAAAAAAAGTTTAGAAGAAGGACTACGTTCACTTGAGAAAAAATTCCAAAAAATCCTTTTTTAAAATAACAATTTAAACAAGTAAAAGCATAAAAAATGACCATGCATTCGAATTTGAAAAACAAAAGTTCAGTATTAAACAAAGATCCATTTAACGTATATCTGCGGTAAAATAAAGCTTTTAAATAAAATATATGATTTCAGACTAATTAGACTATTAGATTTAGAGTTATATTCCGGACTCACGGGACACATTTGAAAATTGGCGGGATGGACGGGTTCGGGACTTAAGAACTGAGCTTCGGGATGAGCGGGATTGTGACAAAGTATTTAATCCCGCACCCATCGCTAGTTCAGATCTTACAATTTTTATCTGAAACAGATAATGCAAATTGGGATTCTCTTTTGATTTGTCTTTCATCTAAATGATCAGCATGATATATCGTAAATTTATTCAAGTACAGTAATTCTTTAAACTAAAACGCTTTGAAATGAACTAAAAATTTAACATAATTTTTTTATGCGCGGCATTTTAAAAAATCTGTAAAACTGCAAAGTGGGAAAATACTTTTAAAATTTTTTAACATGTTGGTTACATGAGTAAGTAGTTTGTGATGCATTAGGAATCGATTTACACAACTAAAATACCGATTTTTTGTATTCTCCTAGAAGAAATATAAAAAGGGATTATGACGTGCTTTTAAAACACTTAAATTGCGATGTGAAGTGATTTATTGAGGAAGAGTTTAGAAGCTTTGTTTTTAAACGATTACCGTTATTTGTTATGGTATTACATTTGACCGCCTTCCGGAGCATTAAACTATTTATTATTTGCGCTCAAGGCCAGTGTATAAGGAAAAGTATATAGGGAAAAAGACAACAACAGTCAGGAGTGGTAGAAATTATATGTAGCTATTTCGGAGATCACCACATCTCCTCATCGGATTTCTTTCATGACTCCACCCGCATTCGAATTCACAACCTACGACTTGCTGGGCAAGTGCGTAAGCCAATGGACCAAAGTCGGCATGTAAGCTGCTGTTGCTTTTTACCACTTTCCCTTATTCGGCCCTATCGCCGACTTCACGGGAACAAATCATTCCCATAAATTAACAAACAAAACAAAAACAATTTTCTCCATTTTGTTTTTGTTTTGTTTGTTAATTTATGGGAATGATTTGTTCCCGTGAAGTCGGCGATAGGGCCGTTTGTTCTACCAACACAATTCAAGTACGACAGTCTGTCGCTATTAAGTGAATGTGTGGTTTTTAATTGTTGTTGTGTAACACAAATTCTATTTTTAGATTATTGTTAAAATTGTTGTTACGTTTGGGCGTGCTCGTCCGTTTCAAATATTCATGTGTATTTTGTTTTCGGCCTGTTTTTTTATTAGACGATAATATTAATTTGTGAGCTTATACACTGGCCTTGAGCTCACAAATTAATATTATCGTTTAATAAAAAATATGGCGAAAAATAATATACCTACATATGAATATTTAATATTTGTTTCTTGAGTTGAAGTTTTTGCATGCGATATTTCATATTACCACTTTGATAGTGGAGGCTTGCAGATTACTCTTCCACTCCTTCAATATGGCTTTCGAGAAAGGATCTACCTTACTATAAAAATCCAGTTGTGGATCGACACAACTAAAGCTTTGGCTAATTTTCTTCTTTTTTTTTAGTAAATATGAATATTTGAGCTCTTGTTAGTCGAGTAGTCTACTAATCGGTTAATCGACTATCTAGCAATATTTTTCTTAGAAAAATAGTCGACCTCACATAACAAAATCAACTAGACCCCTTTCGACTTTTTCGACTAACCCTTCATTTTCGATTTTTCAACTAATTCTTTTCTTTCAATAAATATTTGCTTTTTACACATGTTTGAATGTTTGTGCTCATTGACAAAACTTGTTATCCACTATAATGAAGTTTTTATGAATTTATTTTGAGTAACTATTACTATTCGAATAATATCGGGTTAGTCCATTTTCAGACTACTCGATGATGAGCGATTAGTTAAAAAAATTGCTAATCGATTCGCCGAATAGCTGGTTGATCGACTTTAAACGATAGCTCTAATGAATATATATAATTTTTGTTTTATTTGGAAAAATTTTCTTGTACTTATATAGAAAGAAAATTGAGCAGAGTTTTTGTCGCTACTCAATTCAGATTTTTTAACTCAATTTGCAAGGAGTTTTTTCTCCGACCCGGCTTTCATAACCTGTAATGTCCTGCCTATCATAATTCCCCTTATTTCTCCTTATTTTCATTATAATGTATGAGACAAAAAAAGTTGAAATTTTTACAAATCGTTATCAGGAAGCCTGGAAGCTCTATGAAGCCTAATTGTGCATTGCAGAATAAAATACACGCGATCAATTAATTCTGGATGTGCTAAAAAATAAATTGGTTTAAGACATTCCAATCACAAATTATCTAGTTTAGAATTTGTGTGAACTTGAATTTTTTTTAAATAACTGAAACAATGCTGGATAGGGATATTTAATGATCGATCAAATTAAAAAAAAAGTACTTTGTTTAATTCCTTAGATACCGACTATATTGATTTAAATGGATTTATTATAAAATTTTCTTGCTACTATTGGCGAAAATTTTAAGTACTCAGAATGCTCTTCACGACGTACCGTCCCACTAAAATGAAAGTGAAATCTCCCAAACAGCACAAGCACCAACAGTGTACAAGAAAGAAAGAAGAAAGTATTAAAAATTAAAGTGAACACAAAAAGCGCTACGACAGCTTAAATTTTAATAACATATGTTACACTCGTAAAAAAATTTATCAATAGATTTTCCGCTAAGAATACTTCCGCTTCTTTATCTAGTATATGTATATATATAGGTAAATAAAACTTGTAGAAAATAAAAAGTAAAGGAATCAAAGAAAGCGCAAACAAAAGAGTTGTGATATATCAGCCGGAAAGCAAACACGCCTACTTAGTAATATTTTTACAACGCTAGATTGACAGAAGTCGTAGGAGGAGGAGGAGGAGGAGGGGTAGCGACAAGTAGATTTTCAACTGAAAACCAAAAGCCAATAGCTGCCATTTTCGTTCTCGTCGCCTGCTGTCGTGTGTTCACTGAAGTGTAAGAATATTTTGTTAAAGTCATAGCAAACAAAGATTTATAAATACACAAATGTGTAGGTATGTATATAAAGAAAAAAGCAAATATCACCAACACTTCTAAGCACATATCTTTATATAATTTCGTATAGATGTACTGAAATTCGCGGATAAGTGCACTTGTGCGGCAAATGTCAAAAAATGATTTTCTTACTACCAAGCTTCGACAAAAGAGCACTCCACATTTGAATTGGCATTGAAATCGTAAAGGCATGTTAGATTTTTTATACGCACAAAAAAAAATTGTCTTGTGACCTCTGCTGCCACTTACATGCAGTGGCACGTCCCTGCAGTCAAAATATGTAGTATTTTATTTGCGAGTTACCAATTTCCTTTGCAGCAAGACTAGTTCTTCTTTCGCATATTTTCTATTTCATCTTACCAACATAGTGATGCCCAATCAAAGGTTAATACTCATATTATATATAAAATTTTGCTTCGAGAAACTCTTCAAAAATCGTATTTGGAAAGTCGGTAAAGGATGAAAATGTTCTAGAAAATTATTTCACAAGAAGTCTTTAAACAAATTTTGTAAAAGGCCACAGAAAATAAAACCCGAATATTAAAGAAATGGTAATTGCCCTTGGCGAACAGTTTGTCATATTTTATTATTTTAAATCTCGAATTTTTAAATTTGTAAAATTTGATTAAATTCAACTTTTCAAGGAGGTGGCAACCCTCTATATACTATAAGAATTCCCCTAAGCTAACTGAAATGTTTGTCACCCATATTTTTATATTTAATTTCACTCGCGCATAATTTAATTCAATCCGACTTGACAAAAAGGTGGCAACCCTTTCCAAACTATATGTCTGAACCTTCTCCTCGCCAAGACGAACCGTTTGACACCCCTATTTCAATATTTCATATAGTTTGGGTACAATGTAATTAAATTCGACTTTTCTCAATATATGGCGACCCTCATTAAGTTAGCCATGAACCTTCTTGTCAAGATAATTCGACTTTTAAAACCGCTGGCCACCCTCTCCTAAATATAGGCATGCACTTTCGCCCCTCGCACACGAGACGTTTTATACCCGTGTTTTAATAATGCATACGACTCGTGTTTAACTTAAATTCAACTTTTGAAACAGATGGCAACCCTCCTCAAAATAAAGCGAGCTATACACCATCTCGTCAGCAAAAATAACCACTTGAGGCTCATAGTTGAATATTTATATTATATAAAATAAATTTCAACGTTTCAAATAGGTGGCATCCCTTTCCAAAATATATGTATGGACCTCGCCGAGGGGAACTGTTTGACACTCATATTTTAATATTTCATATTACTGGTCTATAATTTAGCTAAGTTCGAATTTTCAAACAGGTGGCATACTTCATAAAAGTCGGTCAAGCTGTTTCAGTGGAGTTCGACCACAAGCACCGTGACACGAGAGTTTTATATATGAGATTTAGTTGTTGTCTGAAATAATTTTACACAGAATTCAACAACACTGTAAAACGAAAACGTTGCCAATATTTTCTGAAACTAAAACACTCGGCGTATTTGCAGAACTTTAATCGGATCTTTTTTAAGTGCTACTGACGTTTCCAAGTTGGTTCAAAAAAGTAGAAAAAATTGTTAAAAGGTACGTCTGAGCGAAGTGAAGCGTTATCGCATTGATAATAATATTTCCTGCGAAATATTTTCATAGAACATTTTAAGCGATTAGCTCCCATCTAAAATCGTCCTTTTTGATCTTATTTCGAGAAATACCTCAAAAACCTAGTAATTTGCCGTATGTGTTTTGTGAGCGGTTTCTTGAATTAAGCGCAAAACAGGTCGACATTTTTAGGTGGGAGCTAATGGATTAAAATACTCTACGAAAATATTGCCCACTTATTTTTACTGTATACTTTTTAACCTTTTAATTAGCTCAGACATATATTGCAAAATTTTCCAGCCGTTTTTGTAAACAATTTAGCCCAGGACAGGAAAAGGACATAGAAACAAATGAAGTTAAGTTTTGCAAGTTTTTTCCAGCCGTTGTGGTTCCCAATTTTCAAGCCATTTGACTTTATGGAAGAATCTACTGATGTTGTTTATTGTACAGCTACATTAAGCATTCTTGTCTACTACGAGCCAGGGCCGAGCACTCACAGAGGAAGTGAAGAACTGTTTCTCTACCATCCGCGAGATTGCAGTTCCGACATCAAGTGTTGTATGGTATGCCCATCTTGGCCGCATATTTGCCCATCGGTCAGAGTTCCGTTGTCGTCGCTCGCAGTCTAAATATATCTCTCCTTGATCTATTTAGTCGGCCCACCATTCTTGATTTGTTATAAGTGGGCCAGTTATCTTCGCAATCTGTTCCACCTTGTTTCTGCCATTCATTAGAACTGTAACTGTAGTTTTCTCTTGATTACCCTTAGCGGTCCGCCAAGACAAGCTCTGGATTTGGTCAAGTCGTCGGCCCCCTCGCTACGTTCTATGACAGGGAATCCAGACGAGAAATATTTCCATTGAATGGGCTGTCAAGCTCAATGCCCGCTAACAGTCCCCAAACTCCTTAGAGTTTTTCGTTGATGAAGCCAATGCTAAAGGTGCTGCTAGACTATCTGATTATCCTTCTTGTGCTCCATCGCGAGCTCGTTTGAGTTCCGATCCAATTGCTGTACAGAGCAATTTACAAAAAATGTTTTTAAATAAATATGTTCACACTTTTTATCTAAACACCAAAAAACGCAACATGGTAGTTAAACCAAACAAATTTCGTACCCAAATATGCCATTAAAGTCATTTGCTGACATTTATTGAATTTGAAAATTCGTAAGTAATAGATTATACTTGATGCCAGTGTTGCTAATACGGTTGCCAGATGTATTGTCTTGGAAGAACAGTATCTACTGGATTTTCGCTCGCTGTACTTAAGATTTACAATTACCAATTCAGTACGCAAAGGCCCTTATTTTTCGGGATTTTGTGCTGATTGGTATTTTGTTTTTGTTAAAAAAAATACGGCAATAATAAATTCAAAAAAATTTAAAGTATTTCGTTTAGAAAACCAAATAAATTTCTCTTAATTCACGGACACAATTATGGATTTTTATATTAGAGACATATGCACCCTTTGATGAATTTGTAACTTTAAATAATTTTCTTACTTATTTTTTCCCCAGTTAGGAAAAATGTGTAATGCTGTTTTCTCAAGTCCAAACTAGAGCACAGCCGTGGAGAGAAATTTTAGTTTATTGGTTGGTGCGTGGCATAAAGAGAGAAATCGCCCTTTAGTTAAACAATTTCAAAGGGAACTTAAAATAGAATACAATTTTTAAATTCATTGCCGAGAATTTTCTGAATTTCAAAAAAGTAATAACGTCCAACGATTTCGCACAAAATGGCACAAAACTCAAAAAACATTAGGCGTTAAAATGTGTAAAATTACATTTTTATTTTATTATATTTGCATATTTTATATCAAATGCTTCAAAAAAGCCGCAATCAGATTTATTTTATAATTCGATATTTTAAGCCTCATAACTACAAAATGCTTAGTGTATTTGTGACCATTTTGTGAGAAATTTGTTGGCTAATTTAATTTAAATAAACGTGCATGAAAATTTTAGTAAAATGTGTTTTAACCATTTTTTTGTTTAGTTTGAAAAAGACAGCATCCATTTCTTGTCCATTTGCAGCTTTTGAACACTTGAAAAATATATTGAAAAATTGGACAACATGGAAAAACAACATTTTTGTTTTGATTCTTGTTACACTTATTTTTACAAAATTTTACTAAATTTTGAGCGATATGTTTTTTATTTATTCTTTAATTGTTTATTGTGTCACTCTGTCGATCTTTTACACTCATCATTTAAATATTCAGGCGTAATTTCCTCATACGATATTCTTTCTATGGGTTTTCGTAATTTTCTGTTGGTTTGAGGTTCGGACTATTCTCTAGCCAATCTAGTAGCACTGTGCACTAAACTCTCTTTAGTTTTGTAATCTAATGATGAACAATAGACCAAGAAATAGTATTAACTGGTTGAATGGGTAAAATGTTCATTGTAAAACTGGCAGTTCGCTCCCGATTGCATGGCGCTGAATCGTCCTGTACAACTGGATATGGGTGCTCTTCCGTTAAGGACACCAAGCTGGGTACTATCCCAATGACAACAATAGCTTCATGCTTCTTTACGTTTACCATACTCTCTATTATAATTATGAACTCACTTTTGAGTTACAGTCAATTGTGTTTTCTTAGTCACGGTTTTTCTCGACTATCTGAAACACATACGAGTACACAGCTAAACTTGCCAACTGAGGTTTGAAATCCTAATAGAGTGCAGAAAAATAAGAAAAAAAATCCCCTCAACACCATTCAACTTATTTTATTAGTATGCGGGGAATCTTCACTTATCAAACATTCAACTAAATTTTAGCGAAATACTTGATGCGGCTTTTTTGTGGCGCTTGGTTAGGGTGATCGCCGTAGTCGACAGTACAGCATTTGTGCGGTGCATTCGGTGTCTCCCGTGTTCGAATCATGACCAGGGAAGTAAATTCAAAAATTATAGAAAAAAACCTTTTTCTAATAGCCGCCGCCTTTTAAAAACCGAAAGTACTAAATTTCGGAAAAAAAAATCTGGCAATCCATTTATAGGTACATAAAATGCGACCACTTTTGTTTAATAATTTCGAGGAGTTTAAGTCACTGCCAAATTGTACTAAAATTACCTTCATTAAATACCAGTTGTTGTACTACATTATTTGCTAGCTATTTAGTACAATTTTTCACTATAGGGTTGTATAAATCATAAGAATATAACTACATACTTACACATGTGGGAGTGTATAAATGTATGTATATGTGCCATATACGGGTATGTGTTTGTCACTTAGCAAACAAATGCCGTTTATAAAATGAACAATTGAATTTGGAGAAATGACACAATCTTTGTCATGTTTACATTTTTCACATCGTTGCACGCATCTAATACAATATAGAAGTTTTTATAAATCTTAAAAGTAGAAGCGTGTTTCATGTCTTGTTTACCCTGCCTACTTGTCATACATTTTCTCCTCCCTTCAACTTACTTGACAATCAGTGACAGCGGCATGTCTTTATTTTCCTATTTCAATTTTTCTAAACATTTACACATCTAAGTAAGTTAGTCTTGATTCGAAGGCCAAGTGGAAGCTGAAATTGAGGGGATATGCAAACTTTTTTATTTTTGTATGTAAGTTTATACAGCTAGCTGTCAATAGTGGGTTTTGTTCGTGCCACTCAATAGAGGAGTAACGTTTTTTAAACCGAGATTATTTAAAGATAAATTGTATCATTCTGAACTCTATACACTAAAAGGTTTAACAGAAAATAAAAAACCAAGAAAGGAACTCAGGTCTAGTATTAAAGCTTAGATATTTATTTTGAAATGAGTTGAATCTTCAATGACATGTATCCCAGATTCTGCAACTTTGCTAACGTCCGCTTTCTATTTATGCCTTTAGTTCATAAATAATAAATTTCAGTGTTTCTATTTACTGTAGTTTTTCAAGTAAAATTCTATTCAAACTTTATCAACACAAATAGGTTAACATAAGTTCGATATGGAAGCTCCCTGAACTATCTGGTCCATTTACAGTAGTTACAAGTGACACTAATTTAATATTGTGTAAAGTAATTTCACCCCTGAACTGAGCTTTTATAAAAAAGAAAAATTTTGCTGAAGAAATTTTGTTGTTGCAGAGTAATTTTTTTTTTACACTTTACTCATTTACTTTTTTAATCTTTTCTTCGTTTTAGTTTCATTCGACTGCACACGAGCGTGTACCGGGAGCGCGCTTCATTTGGTGTATTCCGGGCCCAAATCTTAGTCGGAGCAAATAAAATAAAAATTATAAAAATTTTTTTTTAATTTTTCGCAGGCCATGCCAAACCTCTGAGTGTATTTCAGGCGTGAAAAAACTTCTCACCATAGCAAAATATTACCATAACATACTTAATCGACGTTTTGGGCTCATTTTTTCGCACTCAGTCCTCAAAGAGACAATTACCTTCTAATTTTTAAATTACCTTATAATATTTAAATATGTGTCAAAAAACTGTGACCGTCACAATGGAAGATCCAGTCCGCTTTTTGAAGCTTATCCCCGATTGCTACGAAACGTAGAGCTACCAAAATAGCCCCAACTACCGTATAATTCATAGTTAACTTCTTTTTGTCATAGGCTTATAGCCACATGCAGAATTCCTCCAATCCGAAGTTGTCTTCACGCCCTGTAGAAACACCATCATCTTGATATCTCTACAGCACTCGATAGATCCTTACCATGGTCGGTCTCCTCGATGTAGGGATAAGGGATAAGAAAGATACAGGGAAGCTTTTTATGGAATTTAGTTACCCCCTGCTCGTGGAACTTCGACCTCGCGTAGTCGGAGATCCCCCAAACCTTTCATACTTAGATATCTGTACTGAGGACTTTCTATACACATATTCATTTTGTATTTTTACTTCCCTCTCCCTCAAAACTAAGAGTATTAAACGAAACTGTGGAGGATTTGCAGCCAGGGGTATTCGATTGTAGTTTTAAGGTGCCCTCCTGATACGGGCCACCCCGGGAGGTATAATCGGCCTTTGTTATGGCTAGGGGCCCCCTGGCGGAGCTGCTGCAGGAGTTGCCGTGGAGTGGAGGAAAATCAGACATTCATCACCTTTTCCGCCGCTGTCCGGCAATAGCCAGATGGAGAGCTGAAGCTGTGGTTCGCTACTTCCATTATGAGCTTGACGGTCATAGGTCAGTCTAAATTAGGGGGCTGTACAAAGTGGACCGTGAGTCTAAGTGTGTCTTACTAGGCCGCGTAACCCAACCTAAACAGAGATGTTAGATTCACCAGATATGCCGAGTGCTATAAGACTATCTGAGTCAAACTCTCATGTAAGTTCCCATACTCGAGTCAATAATACGGACACGAGATGGAACGTCGATATACATTTAGGACATTTTTCACCAAGCCCTTCTTGCGCTGATTCCTTCGGAGCAAGCTCTTCTCCACATTCTTTTTTTCCTACTCTGAGTATGCCCACTTTTCAAACCGAGATACTTTTTTGCTGAAAGAATACACCAAATCTATTTTTTCCATTTATTTCTAAGTATTTGTTTTCTAAGTAAGAGCGATGAATTTTCATTCAAGCTTTTATTATCCAAGATGTGCAAAAATGGAATGAATGTAACTTCAAAAGCCAACCTCTCGAAGCATTCACCACGATTTCTCAACTAGACGGCATATTAGCAATTAAACTTTTCGCTTGAACTTTAGAATTCATAATGAAAAAATATCTTTTGGACATTGAGAGCTCTTACTATGGTAAATGTATTCATGCGCATACAACATCTGTACTCACCTCTGCGGGAAATGTGTAACCTTCCACACTATGCTCCGAACCGAATTGATCGTGAAGTCCATAGTGTATGTGAATTTCATGGAATCGATATCTGTATGACAGTGGCCCGCCGGATATATTAACTGGCATTTGCATGCCATCGTAATTTGCAACAGTCTCATTGCCAGCGGTGAAAATAACACTATGACCTGTATTGCTGATTAAGCCGCTTATCTGAGAACAAAAAATACATAGAATATATAAATAGTGTACTGAAAAAATAGATAGATCCAAGCAAGTATTCATAAGATCACAACCAATGTGGAACACTTTTCTCTGTCATTTTTTTCTGCATTTTTACTTACTCTGTGCTTGTCAATATGTAGAGGCCTTAGGTTTGGATCGAATAATAAGCGTTGGGGTTCTAAATTTACCGGCGACTGTCGTCGACCTTTATTACAAAGTGACCACTCAGGATTGATGAGACCCCAAAAGGCAGGACCTGAAATTAGGGGAAAAGTTTGGGATTAAAACAAGTTGTGCATAACTGCACCTACGCACCTTAAAATAAGCGATAATAAATATGATATTAATATTTTTGTCAGTAGCATATTTTGTTTTACCCACGAGCATTTTTAAGTTACTTTTGGGACTTTATTTTTTTACTCTCACTATTGCCATACATAGTTAATGCCCAGTGAATTAATATATATGTATATGATCTCAGTGGTTATATAATTTATTAAAAAGTAAAAACCCGTTTTACCGTTTTGAAGCCCATTTAATTTTAGCATATAAATGTGCAAATCTGAAGTGGCTGAAAATTTCTTTTTGATATTTGATAATATTTTTAAATTTTTGGTCTTTCGAAATTTGTTCCATATATCGGATGGATTTTAAAATTCATTATCATATTAAAACTAAATGTGTCATAGAACTGCATACACAAAATTTGTATAAAAGTTTTTATTAAAAAGTTTGAAAATTTTATGATTCAGAGCGACCATCCGACGAAAATACCAAATTTGAGGAGAAGTATTCGCGGTCAGAACGTTAAAAACTGCAGAATTATCAGTTAAGACTAGACTTTGAAAACAATAAGGACTTCGTTCGCTGTTTAAAATCAAATGAAGTGCTATTTTCAGTTTGTATCCCTTTGTGAACGTCGACAAGAAAAAGTTGCATTAACAAATTAGTGGCGATGAAATCAAGATTGTTTATCACAATTCTCTGTTCAAAATATAATCGATGATGAGGCGGATTCCAAGTTCACCACGATCAAAAAAAAATCACAGTTGACTAAACCTCAGAGATTACCAAGAAAGCTATTGCAAGGAGCTGCATGATAATGCGCTGATCCACAGACAGAGTTTCGTGTTTACGGCTGTCATTAAAGAATACTGTACTGAGCTCGAACCCTAGTCCCAACCAGGCCCAAACGATCGTTATTTGCTCTCTACATTGAAATCCGACTTGCGAAAAACACGAAAATGAGTTTGTGTTATCTTTCCAAAGGAGCGTTTTCGGGATATAGACAAAACCCCTATTTGCTGAGTTCTTTTGCAGTTATCGTCAAAAAACTCCAGGATCTATACAAAGTCTACACAAAGTCTAAAATTTTGGAAAGAGCTAATCTCGGGCACTACTGAACGGATTGGGATGCAACTTTTTTTTTTAAATAACGCTTGCAGTTAGCACTACAATGATAGCTACTTAAATTAAAAATTAGCCTATTCATTTATGAAATATTTAAGTGTAAAGTTTTAAAAAATTTTACACTAAGTACTGCATTGCTACAACCGAATGTAAAATCAGTGTCGTAGCGGGAAGATGTGTAGTTGTGTGAGTAGTAAATCAACTGCTCCTCGTTACTACTCCGTTCGGCTATGCGCAGAGAGCTGTGCTGTTCACTTCGTTGATAAACCGATGCAAGGCGAAATCATAACTTTGATCCACACTGTTAGATATGTTTGTTTTTCAGATGCTTTGTCATCATACAAGAAACTAGAAACTACAGCTGAATTTTGAAAAGTTATTTAGTGTTTTGCTTACGGTGTTGCGCATTTTCTTCCATACAAAAATTAGTTTTGTTTATGTGTTTATGAATATACATCAGCAGTGCAGAGGCAGCGCTGCTGGCTGCGCACATATTCAAACTGCATGAGTCTATTCATACGTGTTGAGTTTGCTCATTTGAGTTTTCTACTTTAATACCTAGAATTCCGATGATACCTACATACATATTTGCCATTTAGATTTAAAAGACTTCAGTTTCCGGTAAAGGTTTGTTTTGGAATGACCATAAACAAGGCACTGGGGCAAACATTTAATGTAACCGGAGTGGATTTGAGTAAGCCATGTTTTTCACATGGACAACTGTACGTAGCCCTATCACGTGTTACATCGAAAAGAAACCTTTTTGTCCTCGCAGAGGGTGGTGCGCATAATATTGTATACAAAGAAATTTGTTGATGTTTGTCCAATAAAAAGTTTTAATTGCAATTGTATGCAACATAGAATTATTATTTTTATGAGTTTGTATATTTAGGAATTAAGGTAAATGCAAAATCAAACTAATTCAGAACCAAAGTAACTAATAGTAAGTAATTTCTTATACATATACATAAACAGAAAGTGCGTGGCGAAGCCTCGCGCAACCGTTGCCAGCAAGTAGTAAATAAACCTAAGTGGGTATCGCTTAAAAGTACAACATAATGCTGGTATATCTTTTGTAAAAGTCGGAATAGTACTTTTTGAGTTACTAGCCTCTAAATGCAAAAGCTTAGGTAATTTTCAAGCTTTCCGGAAAATTGTCATTAATTAAAAAATAAAATCATTAAATTAAATAAAAATTCACTCTTTTTTTAAGTAGATACTTTGTAAAAATAATGAAAAATGTTTGTTGAAAGAGAATATCACTACGAGAATGTAAAGTATAAGAATCCTTTAATTGGACGAAAAATTTAGATGTATTAAAAATTTAAAAAAATCAGTCAATTTAAATTTTTGCTACACTAATTTTTTTTTTTTTTTTTTTGTTAAAAATCTGCCAAAAACTATTCATTTCACGGTGTAACAGCCAAATTGTTCGTTTGATGTAATACCACATATGGGTTTGAGTCCGCACATTCGGAAAATGGCGAACAAATTTTTTATCATTTTGGGAAACAGTGTGTTGAAATTTTTCACGCAATCTAAAAACTGATCTGTTATTCTGAAACTAGCATAAAATTATGCCAAATTTGGTATCCAAAACGTTTACATTCTTATTTATTTACTTATTATTTTACAGTAAAAATAAAGAGAGCACTAGCTGCCAGAGCTTACGGCTCGTTGTTTTAATAGACTTATTTTGCTAAAGACGTGCTAGTAAAATTCGATTAATTTAGCCACTACCGATACATTAATTAATACTACATTAAGAAATAGGAGTAGGAAAACAAGATAAAAAATAAAATAAGCAGAATGAGAAGTTTAAATTAATTTACGCAGTCCAGTTTTTAATAGGTTATCTATAATATTTCTGATGTTTTCTTGAGAGGATATTCTCAATGAGTCCGACGGAGTTTCGTTGACGAATAGCTGTTTCCTGGTGGAAGTAAAATGCGCGCAATCATCTAGGATAAGTATAGCTGATAATGATGCCGAAGCACAGTATGACCAAGAAGCTGGAGACAACCCTTTTAAAATGTACCGGTGAGCAATGATATCGTTGGTCCGACATGTTACTGGGTAGTACATAATAATGCTGGACGGTATTCCATTTTGCCGTTCTCATGTGTTTATTAATCAAACGAATGATGTCCTTGTTGATCATATAGTCAAACGTGTAAAGTGGTTCCATTGAGGCTTCTTTAGCTTTATGGTCCGCAAGTTCATTACCTTTTATACCTGTGTGACTCGGAACGCACATAATTTTGATCAGGTGTTTATTTTCTATAATTAAGCTGCGAATACAGGAAACTACAATAGAAAAGATTTGTTGGAATCGTTCAATATACCAGATATTGTAGATTTGCTATCCGTACATATTATCGTTTTTTTCTTAGTTTTCACTGCCGATGCTATTGCGTTGTATACTCGTATCGCTGCTGCTTCAGCAGTGCATACAGAACAATAGTTTGGTAGATGGCCTGCCATAAAATTTCTTCCATCAGAATGTACGATCCGTAGACTTAGAGCCATCACTGAAAATCACTGCGAAATAGCGTTGATATTCCGTAGGGGTAGAGTTCAAATTTCCGTATTTTGTGTGGCCCTGGAAAAACGACGATTTTTGTATTTGCCACGAAAGCAAGCTGCTTTTTTCGGCGTATTCTAAGCACTTGATAATGACTGACTTCCGATTCGTAACTTTGCTTGCATTCGACGCTGCTAAGATGGGGTCAAGCAGCGGACTATTGTTGCACTTGAGTATATTTGGAATTAGCCGCATGGTTTTGTATTCTACTCTTATAAATTTCCTAACTGTTATATCAGTTTTGTGCCATAAAATTACTAAAAATTCTAGAAAATTTGATACTTTTATGCTTATCTTCAGCACCACTTCGTATTCAGCGACTTAAAATTAGTCTCTAAGCTCTTTTTCAACGAGGTACAACTAATTTATCAAATATTTCTAAACTAGTGTAGTAAGAGTAGTTAAAGATTCACCGTACAATTTCTAGTTCAGGCCAGCAAACTTGCGACCTTACCTTACTACGTATATATTATATGTATCTACATCTATATTTTAATAAAAAACGAATACACTTATTTTGAATAGATCTGCTAGCCAGCCTGTTGGTCGGGTGAGCAGCAAGTTGATTTTGTTGCGCGATCCGCTGTGTTTACCCATTTTGGTTTCTTGAGTTAGCTCACTAGTCATCCGAATCTTACTTTTAATAATTAGAAAATTAAAAAATAACTTAGACCAATATACATGCGTATTAGGAGGAAATAAGTCAGAGTTTTTTCGCTAATATTGCATTTACATTAGTATATTCATTGAAAAGAAATTTCGACGTGGTCGGCGCTATGTATTGTACTTTTTTTAAATTCATTTAATTCGACAGTATATGACTAAACGAGCTTTGCACATTTGCGAGGCATTTGCGCATATCTTTTCATCAATATAAATATACCAATAGTTACTCATACGCCCTGTGCTGCGTCTGCAAGTATAATTTAATATTATTAACAATTTGTGTTACATGATCAACATGCACACCACAAATGTGTGTAGCAGAATTCAGAAGCGCTAACATATCATTAATAGTATTATTTTTTATTTTAAAATTCTGCAACTATAAACCAAACAAATCTTTCAATAACTCATTCTTAAATAAAAAAAAAAAAGAAGAAAAGCAACAAACCAACAAATCAACAACACCAACAATTAGATAATAAACTAGGCAATGAGAAGCTTGCAATAAATAAACTTTTACAGTAAACAAATAAGAGAATGAGTAACTAAAACTTTTGAGTGCATCAAACAAATAAGAAAAACTAAGTTAGGTAAATAAAAACATGGTAGGTAAAAAACGACCAATAAACAAACAACGAATGTTGAAGTAAGTAGAAACTAGCGATTCGAAAAAATGCAGCCGGCAAATATTAAGTAAAATTGAAAATAAAATAAACTGAAATAAAAAAAAAATAACTGTTGCTGAGATCTAAAGTTTTGCGCTGCAAAGTAAATAAATGAAGTTTTGCTAGAAACAAGGAGTAGAGTTAAAGATAGTAGGAATATTGCATAGCGAGAGAAAATTTTAGAAAAGTTTGCTGAAAAATAATTTATAGGAGATAGGCATTTATGGTCATATATTTTGCGTTTGTCTATTTGTCTTTTTTTTTTTTTGGCATTTCATCTAAGAGTTTTACTTAGTTTAGTTGGTTGCACATAAATAGAATGGCGACAGTAGTAGAGTCACAGACAACGTTTAGCTGGCTCCTGCCAAAATAACTGCCACACACCGAGACTCGTGAGACATTAAGCAATTCACAACTGATTTCATATTTGCACATTTATAATGCGCCTTAATTAGAAAGAAAATGATTTGTAAGAAAAGATTTCCAAACGCTGAAAAATACAGAATGCACGCACGCCAAAAATAGACGGAATGACAAATAAAGAATGTAGAAACATCAAATGTATGCTTACTTAGGCGAAGTACTTAGAAAGACGTAAAGAACTAGAATTTAAATTAAATAATTCCATAACTATAGTAGTGAACAATTTGGTCGTTCGCATGCTAGTAAAAAATAGGATGTTGAGTTCAGTTCGTAAAATGAAAGGATTTTATTCAAATAAGCGTTGTGAATCATTTCTTTCGCAAATTTTTTGGATTGGGTATAGTCTTGACTAATTTCCAAGCTTCTCAAATACTTACTATAATCGATAAAATTTTCGCGGCAAATTAATAATTACATAGAAACTAGCGGACATTAGAAAATTGGGAATTTCAAACAACCTTTCTTATATGTCACAAGTTCCGCCGAGAAAATAGAAATAAGGCAATAAAAGGGAAATACTCGATAATATATCGAGCTCCAACCGCGTGGAAAATGTAACCGAAATGATGTTTAACATTTTTGTCATTGATGCAGAAATGCTCCCAAAGCACCTATGTAGATCCGTTTCTGTATCAAAAATTTAAATTTTGCAAAAAATCTCGCTAAAGTTTTGCTCGTGATTGGGGCTCGATATGTTTATAATGGATAGTCATTAGGGTGGGTCTTATTATGGTACTATGGATCGTAATAAGTATTTTTATCAAAGGAATCATACCTCTAAAGAGAATTTCGAGTCCGCGGCATTTTTTTGGCAGTTATTATTTATTTATTTTTTTATAAATATTTTAATCCCAATTTTTTTGTTTTTTATTTTTTTATATTTTTGCAATTGAAATTCAATAAATATATCAAATTTTTAGGATTTCGAAAACAACTGCCAAAAAAATTCCGCGAACCCAAAATTCAATTTAGAGTTATGGTTCCTTGGACAAAAATATGGTCCCTTGATGAAATTTAAAAGTCATGAAAGGACGATTTAGGATTACATTTGATAAATAAATTTTAAAAAATTTAACTCGGTATGGCGATTTTTGATATTTAAGTTTGTCAAAAATAATGAAAAATTTTTGTTTTACTTAAGATAGTTTTTTATTTGAAAGAGTAATCCTTTGTCAAAAATTGCTGATATTAAAATCTTAACTGCATTTACTTAATAACAACAATAATTTGGCGCTTAAATCACATCGTTCAATGTTTGGCCCAACTTCTCTTACAATTGAGGGCTTGCAGTTTTATGCCAAATCCGAACGGCAACTGATTTTTGTGAGAAAATTTTTCACGGCAGAAATACACTCGGGTGTTTGCCATTGCTTGCCGAGGGGCGAACGCTAATAGAGAAAGCTTTTCTATAATTTTTGATGTTACTTAAAATAACTGTCATTTAATTTTCAAACTTTATACTCAGAATTTTTTTTTAGAAACTTTTTGGGTAGCCCATTTAATTTCAGGAGTTATCTGTAAGAAATTGCACACCACGTCAGCTAAAAAAAGTTATTAAAAATCAACTACTATATTTAACCAATTGAAGCATGCAGATTTTTTTTGTCGAAATTAAATGAGCTTCAAAAATGTATGCATAAAATTAAGGCGAATCCATACAAGGTGGTGTTATAAATACAACTACAAAATTCCTATGTATTTTGTTTTTGTTTCTGCGTAAGAGTTGTCAAAACTTAAATACATTTTGTTATTGCTTTTACGGCTTTTTAAAGCTCAAACGCAAAAGCAAAAACAAAATACATGTAGGTGAATAAAAAAAAAATGAAATCAGCTGCTCTTACAAATTTGATTAAAAAGATAAATTCGTGTACGCGCGTAAGTAGCTAAGAATATTATATTGAAATTTTGTACAATTGATATGACCACCACGGTATGTATGTATATCATTCATTTGTTTAATACAAATTTGGTTGGAACCATACAATTCGTATAATAATCGTTGCTCCAACCTATGCATTGTGGGTATTACGTAGCAGAAAACAAAAAATATTGTATTAAGAACTTATGAAGCTCTTATACATATTTATAAACATATTTAGATACATGTGTATTAGATTAGACCGATTTATATGACATTCAATTTTTCAATACCGCGCCATCGAACAAATTCATATTGCTAACTTAATAAAAGTGTATGCTTTGCATAAGTAGTTCATAAAATAATAATGGCTATGCGCAATGCTGTGTAAACTATCTAACATATTTTAGTGCATTTACAAAATTTTGTTTTGCACACTTTTTTTCTGATTTCATATCCGGATTCAGTATAAAGTTTTAGACTTTTTATAAAACTTTATTCATATATTTTTTTAAAGATATTCCTTTGCTGGTCGTGAAAATGTCTCGACGATTCATTTTTTTATCGGTTGGCATATTTTTATTTTTTTTCTATTCAGCCGAACTTTTCTACAAACCTTTATATTCAGTGTATACTGAAGATCACGGTAATTGAAAATTTTTTTAAAAGTTTACTTCACAACCAAACTGAAGTAGATCGACCAATTAAACTGAAATATATAGCCAGTGGAAGTGTTTTCCCTGTGCCACAAATTGAATCCCCATTTATTGGGTTTGTTTTTGGCACATTGTCTGATTATATTGAGTCCCTGGAAAATCAGATGTTCGTTCATCGTCTAGGTCTTACTGTTGACTATAGCTTTAGAAAAGCGTGGTTGGCGTAATTTATAACAGGTCGTATTTTAAAAGTCCTTTCATAAAAAATATGTTCATTGCAATAGTCACTGAAATGAAATTTAATACGAATTTATTCAAAGTGGTTTAGATCCATCACATTAGGAAAGCCAGGTCCCTCTATACTAATACAGGGACACTTATGCTAAGTTGTTGATTTTCAATAATGTTCTCTTCTAGAGGCCCTAAGCTTGATTCAATTTCCACAATTGACAGACCCGCTTGCCTATCTTGCGCTAAAAAAGCTTGGTATTCTTCATCGAGGAGCAAACCATTCTCGTCTTCGTTGTCGTTGGCCATTAAAACGTCGAAAATTTCATCTATCTGCAGCGGAAACTCCTTCAGCGATTTGAGGACACGGTTTATATTAAAATAAATGCAAATAAGAATAACAAATCGAAAATATAGCTAAGTAAGCAATAGTATTAGTTTGAAGCAAAAGTCTCCTTCGATGCAATCCTTTAATTGTTTTTTATATAATAGGCATAATCCTAATTAAAAAAAGACGAAAATACGTAATAAAATTATAGTGCTACTAACCAGTGAGGGAAAAAGTCTGAGGAAAAAGTGTCTTTAAAAGTTATTATATAGCAAT
The DNA here is from genome assembly GCA_951828415.1 of Anomoia purmunda. Taxonomy (NCBI): domain Eukaryota; kingdom Metazoa; phylum Arthropoda; class Insecta; order Diptera; family Tephritidae; genus Anomoia; species Anomoia purmunda. The sequence goes on from OX639995.1 coordinate 19,966,850, forward strand.
AGAAAATATCTTAGTGCTGAAGCCCAGCGGAAATGATTTTCAATCTTCGCGACGGTAATTTTTTTTACAGATAACGACCGTCGTAGCCGTGCGCGCTTCATTCGGTGGGTCCCGGCTTCAAATCCTGGCCGGAGCAAGTACCATCAAATATTATAGAAAATTTTTTTCTAATAGCGGTCGCCGCTCGGCAGCCAATGGTAAACCTCGGGGTGTATTTCTGCCATGAAGAAACTCAATTTGTGTTACAACATCAAGGTCTACACCACAAATTGTAGGAGAAGTTCGGCCAAACATCAAGCTATGGTGTAAGCGCCAACTTATTATATTATATTAACGGCGTTTTTTGCTGCCAGAAGCTTGCGAGTCGTAGAGATAATTCCGTATTGTGTGAACGACTGAGGCCCACCGTGAACGAACTGATTGGACCTTATCAGTGTGGCTTTAGACCTGGCAAATCTACCATCGATCAAATAGTTATTCACAATACGCCAAATCTTGGAAGAGACCCGAGAAAGAACAATATACAATACAAGCACCAACTTTTTGCCGACTTCGAATCCGCTTTCGATAGCACAAGAAGAAGCTGCCTATTTGCCGCAATATGTGAATTTGGTATCGCAACAAACCTAATACGGCTATGTAAAATGACGTTGAGCAACACCACCTGCTCCGTCAGAATCGGGAAGGACCTCTCCGAGCCGTTCGAAACCAAACGAGGTTTCAGACAAGGTGACTCTCTTTCGCGCGACTTCTTTAACCTCATGTTAGAAAAGATAATTCGAGCTGCAGAGTTGAACCGTTCAGGCACTATATTTGATGAGAGCGTGCAACTTCTGCGGTATGCTGATGATATCGATATCAAAGAAGCGAGACGTATGGGTCTGGAAGTTAACGAGGGCAAAACAAAGTACCTCCTGTCATCAAATAAACATTCAGCGCGTCTCGGCTCTCGCATCACTGTTGACAATTACAATTTCGACAAAGTGGAGGACTTTGTTTATCTGGGAACCAGCATTAACACCTAAAATAATGGCAGCCTTGAAATCCAACGTAGAATCTCTCTTGTCAACAGGCTCTACTTTGTGCGGAGTAGGCAATTGCGCAGTAAAGCTCTCTCTCGACGAACCAAAACCACACTCTACAAGTCTCTCATCATGCATGTGCTATTGTATGGCGCTGAAGCATGGGCACTGTCAACATCGGATGAGACGGCCCTTGGAGTGTTCGAGAGAAAGATTCTCCGAAAGAACTTTGAACCTTTACGGCTTTGCGACGGCGAATACCTCAGACGATGGAACGATGAGCTGTATGAGCTTTACCGCGACATAGACATAGTCCAGCGAATTAAATTACACTGGCTTCGTTGGCTAGGACATGTCGTGCGAATGGACGAAAATGCTCCAGCCCTGAAAGTATTCAACGCGGTACCAGTTGGTGGAAGTAGAGAAAGAGGACGGCCTCCTCTGCGTTGGAAAGACCAAGTGGAAAAAGACTTGACGTCACTTGGTATTTCCAATTGGCGCCATTTAGCAGGAAGAAGGAGTGACTGGCGCAATTTGCTAAACTCGGTCAAAATCTCGTAAGAGGTTATAGCGCCAATTAAGTAGGTAAGTAAGTTAAGTCAAAACAGGTTTACTTAGGCAGAGTTTCTGTAATTCACAAAAACTTTATGGAACAAATTTGTTCCTTAAGCGTGTTGGAGATATAAATCAATCATGTGCCATTGAAGTCAAATCTTGTAGCCTCACAATTTATTTCAGACTTATGACGTAAAAGAAATTGCAATCATAATTTCGGATTTCGCCCTGACCTAATTTGTATATTTCCCAACACCCACCTAATCTCTCACAAATTCTTGCAAATTTATTACACCCCCACAGGCAACTGCTATCAATAACAGAGACTTGAGCTCGACCACCTCAGAAACCCAAAGCTCGCTGCAGAGTGCTACACATGTACAGAGTTTGGTCAGCTCGCTACGGGCGGATTAACAACACCCATATACTATGCTATACAAATTCATAAACGAGTTCACATAAGCAGCATGTGAGAAATAATTATTGCTTTATCGTGTCACATTACCAAATATGCATAGAAAGATTTATGCACTGAAATTTGTGCCGCCACCCGGTGCATCTATATTCCTTTCGCACCATATTCACTCCTATTTGCAGTTTTGCCTGTAGTTATGACTAACAAATTGCAAAATCATTGAAACAACCCACAGGCAACCGATTTGATTTTTTTTTTGCTGCTATACTATTCTTGTGTTGTATTCGGGTAAGTCAAATTTCCTATCGTTGTTTAGTACGGTAGTTGTGTGGGGGTGGACATGTAGCTACGCAATTTGCATGGAAGCCTCACCTCTACATTTTCACATAAAAAAAATATGCTTGTAATAGGATAACGGATGGAAATACAGCGCCATACAGGGTGCGAAAGTGCCAAGGGGCAGCAGCAATAAAAACAAAACACGCGCTGAAGGTGCAGCAACTTGCAACAAAGCAGATGAAGCAGACATCGCGGACGCGTCAGTAGTACCACAGTAAAATTTATGAGTTCAACGCAGGATTGAAAAACAAAACGGCGCAAAACAAATGCCACATATGAATGCATTGATATGTGCGGTAGGCGAAATGCAAAAAAAAAACAAACAAAAAAACGGATGTATGACTAGAAATGTACACTGCTACAAAAATAGCGCATTTAATGTGGCAGCTGTCCCCTTCTAAACTAAGCCCCTTCTTTGCATGCCGCCACTAAAGTTCATAAACAAATGTAAACCCCTACCTACACAGGCGAATAAGTAATCGGCCATATATACTTTAGATATGCATGTGACTCGCTTTCCCCATAGCTTACAGCTGACCACAAAAAACCATACATTTAATTTCCAACGGCCAACAAGTTCATTTCCTTCGCAAAATGAAGCGTTGGTGGTCGGTAAATTGGGAAAATATGAAAAAAATACAAACAAAAAAAACAACGAAATACACAAGTGTTACACCAACACCGCTGGCAACAGAGGCAAACAAAAATTCCCAACATCTCATGTAAAATGAAAAATGGTGAAATAAAAAACTAAACTAAACAAACTTGTGGCAATGTGGCGGAATCTACTCATACGGCGCGGCAGTATGGATATGGCCACAGGGACATAAACAAAGCGCATGAAATGAATACCGCAGGAGCAGAAGCAGGAGCAGCAGCAGGAGCAGCAGCAGCAACATGACCAATGGTCAGTGGTTGGCAAGTAAATTTAACCGACCGTGCGAAATTTTGTGGTCTATGAAGTGTTGGCGACTTACATACATATTTCTTTCTCTTGTGCTGTTAGTTTTTTTATTTTTACTTTTTGCTTTTACTTTTCTGAATTTCAGCACGTGTGGCTAGGGTAAAGTTCTTGGGAAAAATGTTGAAAATGCTTGGCTACACCAGGTACTTAGTTTAAATGTTACCCTCGTACATCGAAGTTCACGTATATTATATTTATTATATTCACGCTATTATATTTTAAAAATTGGAGAACAAAAATATTGCATTCTCATCGAATTTGAGAGTCATAATGAGCGTAATCTAAAATAGCCAATTGTCGATGTCTTCTATTGCATTTCATTAAATACGAAATAAAATAAATCAGCTTTGTTCATCAAAAGCAGTTTTTTAAATCGTGTTTATTGTAGCATACGAAGCGGTACATATCAGATCTGTGAAGTATTCAATACATTAGAAATTAAATACCAGTTATGTACAAATACTCTGTAATTTAAAAAAAAAAATACCAAGTGCAGTTACTTTTTATTCGTACAGGATGTTGAATGCCGATTTTTGGCGTAGAATACGTCTTACCTTACGGTATGGGCACCAATGTCAGGTTTTTATTGTTGTAATCTCTATTTCTTTAATTATAAGGAAACGGCTCGATTAATTTTTTTTTTTTTTTTGTAGTCAAATGAAGATGTTAGCTTTCGTTTGACATACATTTCATGTTGGTTGATATCTTCCTAATATTTAAATTTCTCAAATGAAAATTGTATAAACACATGCACACAAATATGTGTGTGGTGTTTGGTTGAGTGTTTGCTGTTGGGCGATTTAAATGTACTCGTGCAGCCCTTTCTTTGTATTGCATAATTTTAGGCGGGCAAGTTAAAGTAGAGTAAAAGAAGAGAAAATGCTGCCAAGCACTGCAAAAAAAATAATAAAATTGATTCGCGTATGTTATTTATCATTTATCTTTACTATTGATAACAGCCATTGACTTCGTTTTTGCGAGAAATTTAATTGATAATTTAAAAACATTTTTATCCTATTTTTCCTATCATAAGCTTATGTATGTATATCATCCAAAGTAACTATCAAATAAAGAAATTCATTTGCTTGTATTATTTATCATTTATTGTTACATATGTTTTCTGCCTTATCGGATGGCGTATTCTACGTTAAACTTAATGGCCGTGTCTCTGACACAGCCTGCTTCTGTTTTTTTAATTCGTTGGCAAATACACTTTCAATTATTTCCAGTATAATACACAAAATTTTGTTGCGATTTCATTTCTAAATCATCGTATATATGTAAATATGAAATGGGGATAGTTGGTCATCTCATCGCGTAAGAACGGCTGAAGCGCTTTAAATCATTTTTTGATGTTACATTTAATGTGACCCGAGTAGTGTTAGTATAAAAAAAAAAAATCCCGGTAGGTGGCGCTGTGGTCGAGATATTTCTAAACGCAGTATTTCGGTCAATTTGGGTTACTTTTAGTAAGCGGGTTGACTATGCAAAGGGAAAATTGTTTACCACAAAGAGACCTGGCGGGTGGCGCTGGAGTTGAGATATTCTGAAAAATCGTATTTATCGGCTGATTTTGTTTTTATATATTCAGCATCCGATATCGATTTGCAAGTGCCAGCGTTTCCGCAAAAAATATACCCGCAAGGTGGCAACGTGGTCCGAAATCAATATATTGATTTGGTTCATATTTGAAAAGGAGATTAATAAATTGATAAGAAGTATTTTGAATTTGGAATTAACTCAACAAAAGGCGGTGGAGTCGAGATATTTCTAAAAAACCTTATTTGCTTTATGCATTTGGTTTGTAAACGAATCAATTATTATTATTTTTTTGTTTTTCTTGTTCTAAATATTGTCACTGTGTCGCTGATTAATTACTTACCTTTCCACGCGTTTTGTTTGATAGTCGAAGGAAATAAAATCATGAGATAATTAAAAAAATTTCTTCTTCTGATTTGTTTGAGAAGCTTATTTCCATTTCCTAAAGCTCTTTTAAGTTTTCCTTCAAATGTAATCTTCTTCGATTAACTCTACCTACACACAAATGCGAGTTTTAACTACAAATCCTCCACAATTCGATGATGCGAGTATTATAAAAAAAAAAATAATCACAAATCACAACAAAAATACAAATTTATTATACATTAAGCCGTATCGCGTTATATGAAGAGGGAAAAAGTTTAGCGTGTGTCAGGTTTATTCGAAAACTTTCAAATGTATGTCGAAAAGAAATTTTGGGGGTAAACAAACAAATCGCCTTTTTTTTAATTTGATGTCCGATTTTTTGAATCTTTATATTGCCGAAAAATTGCGGTTCAGGAATTTATTTGGCTCTTAGAAGGTTTTGGCTTTAAAAACCGTTTTCTTGTGCATCTTCACTAAATTTGGGATTACCAGCTCAAGTTTTTTTTTATTATTATACTATAAATCTTAAGCTATCGGAAAGTTATAAGGACTTTGCTAAGTAAGTGTTAGACTTTCATAATATTCCTAATACTTGTGTAGAAGTTTTCCGTTTTAGTTATTTTTATCTAACTTTTCATGACCCAGATTAAGTGTTGGTTGTAACTCTGTTTGGAAAAATTTTCGAATAGTTTAGCGAGTTTCTGTATTGCTTAGCTTAAATCAAAAGTTTATAACCAAAAATATATTTTCATGAAAATGTCAAATTTTACCGTACATGCTACTTAATTTATTTTGAACCGAATTGCATTTCAAATGTGCCCATAATTTGTTATCTAATACCATACTCACCATAATTAATTGAATAACTTATCAAAATTTCGTAACGGGCGAAGATTCAGTATTACAATTGATAAACATATGTATATACGTAGTTATCAAAAAATATTTTTTTTTTTAAAAAAATCCACCTAAATATTTAGACGAGGAATGGAAGCGGCTATTTCGGGTCTCAGTAAGTAAATCCGGTATAGATTTGGGGAAAATATGCAACTGTAGCGGCACAGCGAGAATATCATCATCTTCAAGGAAATTTTTTTTTAAAACCAATGCGGGTCGAACCAGTTTCATATTTCCCCGAAGATATACTAACTTTAATAGCAGTTCCTACGTGGAACTGACAGGGTAGAATAGATTTCAAAATACCAAGCCTCCATGTTTGAAAGAAGAACTGCCAGAATAGCATTACTCAAACAATATTATTCGATCACAAGATTAGAAGTTCGTTGCATAAAAATACTAAATATATTCATTACTACTTACTAATGAGAAATATCATAAACTCAATTGCAGTTTAAGACCCAAAACGTCTTGGATATATTTTCGCCAGACTTGATATAGTCGGGCACAATACCGAGTACTTGAGTCACGCAAGAGCCGTGATGAAAAGTTGCCAGAATTATGCTTTTTTGGTACAACTTGAAACCGAAATGTACTTTGAAATTACATTTACTTTTTTGGTACAACTTTCAAAGAACGTAACGCAGTTAATATTCAATTTGTTTTTAGTTAAACGGCGGTGTTCTGAAAATTGAGATCGAGTCGACCTCAAATGTTTTGAATTTTAGAACATGTCTGGTAAACTTATATTTTGCCAACTTTAGCCAAACATAAACTGAATTAGATGGGAAAGTCTTACAAATTGATTTTACCACATTGTAACCTTCCCATTTCTTTGTAGTAATTGCGAAAAATCCAAAGGCGAAATTACAATTATAAATAGAAAAGAAAATAAAGAATCGGATTAATGAAACCAAAAGAATGCCACTTCGATTCTAAATAAGAACTTCCACGGAATTTTTGTTTTGGGTACAGTTTCTCCTATTATTTGAGAGGGAATTGCACAAGCTTTTAAATTTTAATATTTATTTGGGGTGAGCTAACAAATTCGATTTCTTAATTTGTATGCTAAGTTTAGATATTTGGAGGTGAAACGTTTTTTATCTATCCATGTAGAATTACAACTTCCGAATGAAAAATGTAAGTATGTGTGGAAGAAATAAAAGGGAATTCTACATATCACAGATATATCTACATTTGTAAATATCTTGTGCTTTTTTAACTATTTAGGACACCGGTTGAATCGAACTTCCAAATTCCTGCGGTAAAAATTCTAGATATTTTTACAAATATGTTTGCAGTATTTTTCATTGAGAATTTAAAAAAACCAGTACGTTTTGGCAAAGTAATAAAAATTATTAGCGAAATCCCCTTAGAAAACAGAAAACTATGCAACGGGAAATCGGTATATCGACCAGATCAATGTCAAGGCTTATTCGGGATGATCTCTACATTAAAGTCTACCGTCGGTCAATTGGTAATCTTGAGGCAACGCGCTTGAAGAAAATTAGGCTCAAAAGATTCAAGCGGCTTCGTCAGTGGCACGCGATCAACTACTATTAAAGTATTCTTTTTACAGATGGAAACATTTTCAATATTGAACAAATTTTTAATAAGCAAAACGACAAGCAAATTGACGCAAAAACTTCCAAAGATGCGAAATATATGTATATGCCACTCCAAGGATTCAACGTGGTCACCATCCAACTGTTTTGATTGTTGGGGGGGAGTCTCCCGTGAATGTGTTACACCTATTCACTTCTGTGAAAAACTGGGGCAAAAGTGTAGCAAACGGATGTTTTCGAAGGCGTGGAGAGCATTGGATCTTCCAGCACGATTCTGCTCGAGCGCACAGGGCAAGAGCCTCTCAACGGTGCCTTTAAAGCAACACTCCTGGTTTCATAGCTGCAGATGATTGGCTGGAAGTTCAGATTTGAATCCATTGGACTACAATTTGTGGTCAGAAATGGAGAACACGGTCTATCGGATATCCCACAGAAATTTGGAGAGTTTCAAATAATCTTTGATTCGAGCAGCGTCGCCAATATTAATAGAAACTGTGCGTGCAGCTATTGATCGATGGTGGAATCGTTTGATGGCTTGGGGGAAAGTAAAAGGTGAGCATTTCGCTCATTTAATATAAGCATTATTAAATAAAATTAACTTTATTGAAAAAGGTAATACAGTTTCAATTTTATAACGGTCTGAACTTGTAACAGAACTTATGGTAGGGCTAAGTAGTTCTGAGCGGGGACTTTTCGGCGACATAAAGATTTAAAAAATCGTTAATTGAATAAGAAAGTTATAGCAACAAACACGGTTTAGGTGTTTTTTTTAGTGAGTGCCTAAAAACAATTTTTACATCCCAAATTTTTCAATCGACATAAGTGACACGCCCTAATGTACCACATGGCAACGTATATCACAAAGCAAACGTATTAGCTAAGCTTAATTTGCAGGAGTAGAAAGTATACGGCTTTTACAATCAGCAACTTGTACGAGTAACTTTTGTGTGCGGTAACATTGTCGCAAATTCCTGCGGGTGAAGCGATGAACTGCAAAGTTGCACAGCTCTACAATACTCGAAGTAGCAAGACAAAATACATACATACCTATCTTCTTTTCGCTTTGTTTCGTCGTAAGCATCTTTGTTGGTTTGCGTGCGGGTGTACATCTACTCTTTTGCTGCCGCTGTTATGCGCTACTACTTGTTTATGCTCTTTCGAGTGGGTGTTATGCTTATCGGTAATCTCATTAGGATTCTCCATACATTTATAGTTCCCCTTCGGAGAAAACTCCATTGCGTATAAATATGTGAAAGATTGAACCAGCAAAAACTATGAATATCTACGAAGTTAAGATGATATCTTTGTTTAGTTTGAGACTTCCAAGCCGTTTCATGGAATTTCCAAGAAATATGAGCCAACACGACAACTTAACTGATTGCACGTGCTGCAGTTATACTTACGATATACGGGAATACATACACACATATATAAATTTACGCCTGCACACATTTGCACACATTTGCATGTATGTATTTGTGCTCTGCTTTGCTAACTTCTGTTGCATTGGCATGGCGGTTTTTTTTTGTACTGCTGGTTTGATACCTTAAATTATATACTTGGCGCGGCGCGCACCTTGTTTAGTATTAGGGATGTGCAGATGACACCTTAAGTATCGATACTTTTACTAAGTAGTATTGTTTGGAAAAAGCATCGATACCAAATCAATACTAACCAAGGGTATATACTTTTATTTACTTTTTGGCAGCCAGTTAGTTCTTTTATTTACCTCAAATTTAAAGGGCGTATTTTTTTAGACATTTGGTTTTCAATGAGTCAATAATTTTTCCGGAGTTGGTCTCTTTGGAAGCTGTTACTTAGATTGTACTCAGCTTGACTTGCCATTTCAAAATGAACAGACACACTCCGGAACAACGTTTGCAAATCATGCAAATTTATTACCAAAATAATGTTTCTGTTCGCGCGACGCATCGTACGCTGCGTTCAATATTCGGTCGAAATGATCGCCCATCAGAGTCGGTTATATGAACAACTGTGCACCAGATACGCAGTTTCTACTGTGGCTCAGAATATTGAAAAAGACCCGAATGAGTCAATCAACTATGAGCGTACAACAATTGGAGCTGAGCGCATGCACTTTATGGAAGATTTTGCGGAAGGATCTTGGTTTACGGGTTTCCAAAATCCAACTAGTGTAACAATTGAAGCCGAACGACCATCAAAAGCGTCGCACGTTCGGTAAATGGGTCCAAAAGGGGATGGCCACCGATCCCGATTTTCACCAAAAAATTTTGTTTAGCGATGAAACTAACTTTTGGTTTAATGGGTTCGCTAATAAACAAAATTGTCGCATTTAGGGTATTGATACTTCACAAGCGATTGTTGAGACGAGCAATCATTCAGTGCTGGATTTACACTAAGTGCTCTCGGTGCCCGCGCACAGGGCGGCAGATTCTGGATGGCGGCAAAATTTTAAACTAAATTAATTTTTTTTTTTCACTTCACAGTGAATTTTTTAAAGGGTGTGAGAAAGACGTGTTCCATGAGAAAATCAACATTTTCAGTAATAGTTTGCGAAATTCGAATCACTGCAACTTTATATGTATATTCAATGTCAATTATCTACAGATTTCTGAATTGTACATTTTCGTTTTTACAGTAAAACCATGCTCATCGTAAGACGTACTAATCGTAAGATTTGGTTTATTTTAAGCTTGCAACCTCATTTGACGATACAGATCTCACGATATATGAGGTTTTGCTGTAATTAAAAGTGGTTTGGTTATTGTTATCTTTGAAAGTTTTAAACAAAGTCACTTCTTCGACGTCACCTTGACTCATTTAAGTTTAAATTTCGCGCCTAAGCATGCAAAGAGTATCGGTTGCATCGCCCCCTCATCACTCATCATCTCCGGTCTGCTGTGATCAGCTGTGATTTAATTTGCGACAAAGTAAAAACCTTTGAACATTTGATAATTTTACAACAATTGTACTGGACAGTTATCTTCTCGTTTAAGGTTATTATGTGTATATTTTGATGACATGAGTGGCATTGACATTTTTTACTTCCGAGTTTCAATGCTGTCAACCAAAGATTGCAAAAAGTTGATATCAGCATGGTTAACGTAATTGATGACTATCGTGGACTGATCAAAATGGAAGCTGATACACGAATGGAGTTTGATGTTTACGAAAATAAAGCGTTGGCAATCTCAGGGAATCAAGAATATCAGACATCTGTTTCCAGAAGAAGAAGTAGAAGGTTACTGGCAGACGAATCACGAGATGGAGAAGTTCAATTGTCAGGAAGAGATTATTTTCGAGTCAACACTGACAACCTCGATTCTAAATTGCGAAAAAGATGCCAAGCATATGAGATAATTGACGAAAACTTTTAAGTTATCACTGAATTCGGCAATCTAAATTCCAATGAAATTCGTGAAAGTTCAGAACGTTTAAGGAAAATTTACAACTCTGACTTCGAGTTTTCATTGGATGACAAGTTGGTGCACTTCCACGGGTATTGTTCTAGGAAAAAGTTGGAACGTAATTCACCATCCGACCCTTTGGAACTCTTACGAATGAACGACTTATACACTGAGTTTCCAAAAGTGGAGATTGCATATCGAATATTCGTCACATTAGCTGTGGCGAGTTGCAGCGCAGAACGTTCATTTTCATGTTTGAAAACTATCAGTGGAAATCGGCTAAATAGTCTAGCTGTTTTGTGTATCGAATCGGATTTACTTGAACGCTTGGATTATGTAGATATCATCAATCGGTTTGCGAAAAAAAAAGTGAGACCTGTTTGCATTTAAGAAGATATATCCGAACTTACCATTCGTCAGCAATGATCTTTAAATTTCCTGATACAAATTCAAATGTTGTGTGTCAGATGATTTTATTTGTCATTAGCTTATTGGATATTGACTATGTTAAGATAATACGAAAGAATTAACTACAACTTACCCTTCTGGAGCAATCGCATCGTGTTTCGCGCCTACTTAAAGATTGATTCCCTAATAAAACTGTGCATCATGTGATTATTGTCTTATAGTTGAACAATGAATAAATTTCAACTACTTAATTGTACATTTATTTTAGCTATAAATTGTACTTTTATAACGATTTTCAATACATTTCATGTATGGTTGAAAAAATGCGGCATTTTACAATGGGATATCATCAATCGGCCGTTAAGAGCCGAACTAGATTTTTAATCATCTTGAGATTAAGCGTGGATAATGCAGCTGCAAGGAGGGAAGTAAAATCGATTGATAAACTGCAACCAATCCGCCAGTGCTTCAAAACCTAGAACGGGTACCTAAAAAACGGATTCATACCAGGCTGAAGTGTAGGAGTAGACGAATAATTATTAGTATTTAGAGGGAGGTGTCCATTCGGCAGTACATGCCATCAAAACGAGAAAGATATGACATCGGTGGATGCTAGCAATTAACGCTGGAAAAGGTCGAGAAGTAGCAAAAAAAAATAAAAATAAAAATAAAAATAACGTAAAAATTAAGTAACAGCAAAAAACCCATGCAAGGAAAGAAATTTGCGTAAATAATTTGAAAATCAGCTGACTGAAGATGACAAAAACTCTGAAGGACCGGAATCAAATACTACCACAGTATGTGAACTTTCAAGGAGAAATAAACTATCCGATATATGCGAGATCCGAAGATCGCAAAACGAAAAAAAATGCTATAGATATAAATATGTAACATGTGTGTGGAGAGTATTCTGTTTCAGTATGTAAAACATGGTTTCAAAAAATATGTCTAAAGTATAAATTATATAAATTTATAAATAGAAAAAAAGGTCTACGCACTACAGTAGGGTTCAATGGAACCGAACGGTTGGTAGCGCTGGTTTTTTTTCGGTAGACAAAAGGTTAAGAGGTGATGGAGGTCTACTCCTAATAAATAAATAAATCAATTCAAATAATCATTTTTGGAACTGTTCCCAGTTTGAGATTTACAACTGCGCTCTCACATGCGTATGGATTTTGAAAATTGTTTTTTTTAAATCGTAGATCAAGCAGATTTGCAACGACTGGTTGCTAATTATAAATGTTCGATAGCACCAGATGTTTTTTAAATATCGCTTTTATCGCCTATACCAAGTGCTTATTGTACTTCTTGTACTTGGCAACAGTATCGATACCAAAAGTACTTGGTTGCAACATGCAAGTATCGAGTATATAAATGCTTGCATTTACTTGCAGCGGAACATCCCTATTTAGCATTCTAGCTATAGCTAACTTTAGCCTCGGCTCACCGCATCGTTTTGGGTGTGTACTTGTGTACAGTTTTGCTTATGCCAAATGCATAAATAACTTGGAATGCTTTGAATTTTGAATTGGAATTTGTATGGATATTACTTATAACAGGCAGACAAAGTTTGCATTGCAATGATGGATTTTTTTTCGTGTTTTCGCATCAAAGGTTTGGAGTGCACGAGTTTTTTTATAGCTTCACTTGAACTTCTCTTTTACAGTGCCTTAATTCTCAGCTATTCTTCCTTTTTTTAACAGTTGTTGGTTTTAAAGTCGTGGTTGTATGTATCCTGTTAGCCTGTTGGCATTGCAAGGTTTTGAGGTGTGTCAACTGATATTTTTGTGCGGAATTTTTTCGCTATAATTCTGGTTGTGGGTATTGCAATAGTTAAGGATGTCCTAATTTAAGTAGCCATAGAGAAGGAACTTGATTGGTAAAACGATTACAAGCAATTATTTTGCTAACAAAGTAAGTCTTCGCCAATTGTATAGTGTACTTTATTTTGTAAAAATTCTATAATTGTAATTATTGGACATATATGTGCTTAGTTTAATTAGACCTTTAGTGTTAAAATCTAAAAGACAAACAATAATTTTGTGGCTTCTGAGCAAATTGGCCACTAGCAGATTTACATAATTTTCAGCGCACATTTAACGGATATCTAGCAGAGTAGCTAATTTATTTATTTATTTTTTTGTTTTAAGAAGCCGCTGCACTGTCGAAATTCATTTAAATATTTTCTGTTATTCGTTATTGGTGCGGCTGATTGGTTGTGTTGGAATATTCACCTTAGCACCTTGGCAACCAAATACTTGCGATTGTTGTACCTGCTGAACTGAGCCTCTGAGAAAGAGTCAAATTAAAATGCGAAAACGTCAATTGAAAATAAAAATAGTCAATTGTAATTCATAAAGCGACAATTTAAAGTAAGCTAAGTCAATTGTAAATAACGTTAAGCATTGTAAATTGCGAAAGCTTCAAATGAATGAAGAAAGCGTCAAAGGAAAATTCGAAATCTTCAATTACAGAATGCCAAGGTCATTTCAACAAACATCACCGTTAATAGTGGCGGCAATCGCCCATCAAAATACGCCGGTGGGCGCATATAAAATTTTATTCTAATTATTATTTGAAAAATATACAATAAAAGTAAGTTTCTCATTCCCATTTGACGCATTCTCATTTTCAATTAATGCTCTCTCATTTTAAGCTGACGATTCTCATTTTCAATTGACATTTTCGCATTTAAAATTGGAAATGGTATGTCCAATATGTCTTCGGTAATTTCATAATTTTATGGCATTTTCATAATCAGACGCTTTTGAGTTTCTACTACAATACCGGCGGCTTCGAATATCCCACAAACTTGGAAGACTTCGATATTCATTTATTAATTCGGAATTGAATTCGGTCTCCTCTTTTTCTTCCATGTTCATTTTTTGTTCAAAATATTTTCACAGAGTCCACTTTTTATTTGCTCACTATAGATAAATGCATCGAAGGACTCAATTTCACCAAACAATTCAGAAAAAAAATTAATAGGCAATTTTCTACTTTAGTTTTACGAATCTATTTTTATCCATTTATAAATAAATAAATACTGTAACTTTAAAAATTTTCTCTATTTATTTATTTCTAAGTCAAATTGTATATTACGACATCTGCATGTCAATGGGGATTTTTGTTTAAATCAGGGATACCCAATTTTAGTTAATAATGTGAACTACTTGACCGAATGTAATTTTAGTACGAAGTTCTCCTAAATCATTTTTTAATTTTTACTTACCCTAGCGAATAGCCGACATAGGTACTTTATTATTTGTGTACTGAAAGTATTTAATTAAAAAACTTGAGTTCAACTCCAAAATATATACTTGCTATATACAATATACTGGACTGTTTTAAGATTTGCGTTAAAATATTTCGAATACTCTTAAGCCTTACGTCAGCTGAATCGATTTTAAATTTGTTCAAAAATGGAGAATTTTATATTTAAAAAATATTTTTTTTAAACAGTTTTTCTTAAGTTAATCTTTCACAAACGGCCAAAGACAGGATCTGAAATTTGTTTACTCCGTTAAAACAAATTTTTAAATATTTTATGCAGAACCTTTAAACTTGAGCTTGAATATATTTTTTTTAAAACTATTTTTATTGATAAAAAGTCTATTTTTGGTTGTTGTCTGAAAATATAATAGACCGATTTTATTGGATGGGGAGTGATTTACCTTAATGCACATATAATAGAAAAATAATCTTTATTTTAAAAATATTTATTTACAGAAACAAATGGCACTTTCATATGCAATGAGTATTCGTTACTAAACACCAAAATTAAGAAACTGAAGACCCCGGCAGACGTTGTTCTGCCTATGTTTATTTATTAGTTGTACTTGGTGTAGTTAACCAGAAAAAACGTTTTGGTTTCTGTTACAAACAACAGGTGGCAACACACGGAAAAATATAGGTATGCTTTTTGTCCTTTTCGAAACGAACAGTTTGGCACACATATTTTAATATTCTATATCCTTGTGTTTAATTAAATTTGGTTTGACTTTTAAAAAAGGTGGCAACACTCTTCAAAATATATGTGCACACTTTCTCCTAGCGATACAACTATATATATTACTTGGTTATGATGTAATTCAATTCGACTTTTTAAGATGGAAATTTCATATAACTTTTGTATAATTTGATTAAAGTCGACTTTTCATCAAGGTGGCAGCGCTCCGTATGCTATAAGCCTGCTCCTTTGTCGACCATATTTTCATATTTGATGTAAAATTGCAAGTGCAATTTTTAAAACAGGTGGCAACCCTCATAAAGTTTGCCATAAACTTTCTTGCCGACATGAACCGTTTAATACCCATATTTAAATATTTCGTATACCTTATGTATAGCAGTGATAAATTCGCCTTTCAAACAGGTGGCAGCTCTTCCAAAATCTATGTAGATATGAACCTTTCCCTCGCCGAGACGAACCGATTGACCGATTCAAGTAATTCCTTTATAATTTAATTTAATTCGACTGCTCAAGCAAGTGGCAACCCTTTTCAAATGTAGCTAGCTTTAAACACTCTCTTCAACGAACATAACCGTTTGATACTCATATTTTAATCTTTTTTATACTTGTAAATAATTTATTGAAATTTGATATTTCAAACAGGTGGCAACTTCCTCCAAAATATATATATATATGAACCTTCTTTTCTCCGAGACGACACTTTTGACACGCATATTTTAATATTTCATATAATTTGTTTATATTTTAATTAAATTTGATTTTTCAAACAGATGGCAATCTTCCCCCGAGTATAAAATACAGTTTGCGAACTATTTTTATACCTACCAAAAATGCATTTCATAAAAATCGGCTTGCAGAATAAATTTTCAAAATTAAACTCAAAATAAGCCAAAGTTTCAGATCTTTTCTACCGATTGAAAATTAAATTAGCATCTTTAAAATTAAAACATTATTAAACTTGACGTTTTTTCCTCAAAATGCCACATTTTTGAGAAAATCGTATTATTATTTTACGTTCAGTAAGCTCTTTTATGAAGCTCTCAAATTACAACTACAACAATCTGTCCATCACATCTGTACAAAAACGAAAGACTTGAAAGAGAATTGAAAAAACTTGTAAGTTGTAAATGTTACTGTTATGAGAAACATTACAGAAATCTGCTTGTAGTTTATGTAGTGCTCAATATCCGCATTGGCAACGCAAAGCTGTCGGTGGCAATGGCGGCCGGCGGCTATTAAAATCTCAACTAGCAGTCCTCAGTTAAAGAAATACTGAATTAAAATTACTAAGTTACATCAGCTTAGCGGAAGTAAATCTCTTATCACTGTTAATGTGTGTCACAAGATGCCGACCCATAGAAATCATAGAATCCATAGAAGTTAATAGGTATGCTGAGCATTAAAATACAAAAATAAACACAAGCATGAGTTCACACAACGTTTACCTACTTATAGATACAGGAACAGTTCGAGTACACTGCGATCTAAATAAAAGATATGACACGTTCAATCTCAAATACACTGTAGCGATTGTTACGCTATTCAAACGACTATTGACCCCCTGTACGAGTAACTGGAGTATCACGACATGCAGAGCATTTACGTAAACTACGAAGACAACAAAAACAGGCAAAAATATTAGCTACAGTTAAAAGCAACGAAAACGACGCTATGCTGTGGATTCTCACAGTGCATTGAAATTTTAAGAATTTGTATGATAATCTTCGGCATTAAATAAAACTTTTGCATTAAGTAAAGTGTAATATTCACGCGAAATAGTTTTGTCTTTTTAATGCTCAGTGAAAATGTGGAATTACTTACTCCAGATATCATTCCAGTGATCTCAAAAGTAAGTGCTTATTCATTGCGCCGCGGTGAAAAGCAAGGAAACAAGCCTAGTTTTTACAGTTTCTCAAATCCTTTAATTTAATTAACACATGTACCTAGTACACCTATTCCCATTGGACTGAAAATTGATTGGACCACGTCCAAATCCTTTTTAAGAAGTATAATAGCAACCTTGAATGGATAAAATTGTTGTTCTAATTACGTGTCTGTGTTAGTAAAATTTTTTGTAGGTATGAGTGACATGCATGAGTTTACAGCTAAGTTTGACCGGAAATCAAATTTGTGGATCATGTAAGGTACTGTTTGATCAAATTGAGTCCGGCGATGCATTTTTCTAAAAAAAATTACAAATATTCAGTGACGTGCTGAATTTTGTTTGCATTAACATTAATCCAAATTAAATTGGCATTCACTGAACTTAGACTTAGACAAACTTAGGCCTACTTTCAGAGTGTTTAGAGTTAAATTTATAAATAAAAACATAAGTTACTCAGAATAATACTAATATTTTCATAAACCAGTCATTGCTCTACAGTAAATAAGATCCAGTAAAACAGGCTTAATGCTTACATATTTTTTTGACATTTTCTTTTAATTTTAAGAATTTATCGAATTCATAATCTTTTAGAAATTAATAAAATCTTACATATGGCAATGAAAATCCCATATTTTTTAAATTTACTTCCTTTTGTTAAATTTTCCATTAGAGCTCTTGTTAATCGTTGTTTCTAAAAATAGTCGACTCCACATAATCGACGAACCGTTTTCTTTTGACTTTTTCGACTAACCGACCATACACAACTAGACAACTAACGGTTTTGTTTGAATGTTTGTGTTTATTGACAAAAGTTATTCTCGATTATGATGAAGTTTATAAATAAATATAAATTATTGTGAATAACTGCCACAGTTCGAATAATTTTGATTAGTTGGTTTTTCCGACTACTGCAGATGGTGAGCGATTGGTCAAAAACGAACGATTAGTCGAAGGCTTGATATTCAGTTATCAACCGGCAAAAAATCTACTTGGGGAATAGATTGATAGTCGATTTTAAACAATGGCTCTATTCGATCTATTTCATGTGCATTCCAGCCTTTCCAACGATTGCATTCATCGAACAAACCTTTCGTAAAATATAAATATTGCAGAGAAATATCATACCTGAAAATTATTGTATGGAGTTGCCAAATTCTAAATGAAATGCCTGTGAAATCTGAACAACTTTGAAAACCACAACGCTTGAAATGACCGGTAAAGTTTCCCTGATTTCGTAGAATCGCTTAAATTTCCTTCTTTCCTTTTTCGCCTTATGAAACATCTACACCTTACTACTTCGTTTTCGTAAATATTGGTATCACTCGAAAAAATGGTACTACTTTTATGAAAGATCTTCACTTTCAAAACTAAAGTAGTATCTGAGAGTTGTTTAACCCACCAAAGCGTATTACTTGTATATATCGAAAAAACTTTGAATAGTAAGAGAAAGATGTTCACTGGAAATATCGTGAAATCGATTCTACGCATCACAGGTGTCATAGCGTAAGCGACGGTGACGACAATATCTGCCATCATAGCAGAAAATGGCGAAAATCACACTTTTCAAAGGAAAGAGGAAAAATAGTAATAATAAAAAAAAAACGGCAGCAACACAAGTCAAGCCCCCGCGCCACATTCGCACAGACACACACACTCTGTGTAGACTCAAATTTACGCCCCAGGTGCAGAAATTCAGTGCTTTAGTATTTCGCACTTCTAACTTTGCCACTAAACGCAGTAAAAAAAGTTCGCGAAACGCTGACGCTGAGTCGAAGTGCCGGAGGAATTTGGAAGTGCAATACAAAGAGGCAGTTATGGTGTCTGAATGGTCGCAATGCTGCAAACGTGTCGTCGTCGCCGCGTTTTATGTCGTTTCAACAAAAAAAAAACATTTTTACGAATAAAAAAAAAGAATAGAAAATCATAGAACGACTGCAGTGCGTCGCTGGAAAATCCCAAACGGCGGCTATAATGGTTCCATTTGATTTTGTAGGTGTTGTTTTTGCTGTTGTCGATTTTGCTGAGCTATTATGACTTTAACTTCTGCTTTTGTACAGCCACTCCAGACGGCTATCAATGCAATTGTCTTGTTTCTTCTTTAAGTTAAAGCAAAGAAAAAAGTAGTAATAATTGGCAAATAAACGAGAAAGAAAAACCAATGAATGTATAAACGTAAACGATGGACGTGTTAGGGAAAACTAAATTCAGTGCTGAGTATTTACTGGATATGGGGTTTGTAAACATAAAAACGATTTAGGTTTGTTTTTATCTGTTGTCGGATTTCTATTTGATTAATATTAAATAAAAAACTTTACAGATTCTTCAGATGCTGTGGTTGGTATTAATTTCAATACATTTTTTCCTCAACTGAATTTAGTTGAGACATAAAACATTTATTTTGGATTTGATTATAGGAAATGCGTTTCTAAAACTACCTATGAAGTTCTTTTAGAATTGAGTTTACCTAATGTTGTTATTGTTGTAGCGGCTAGTCTCGCCCTGTGAAAAACGGATTCATCCTTGGTCGTGATTTTTGGGTGATTTTTTCTAATATTCGAAAAATTTCGAACTTCGAATTTTCGAATTTAAAATTTTCGAAAATTTTCGAAATAAGGCTTCCAGAGTAGGAATCCATAGTGTGCACCAAATTTTGTAGAATTAATAGTGTATCGGAAATCGACTTTAATGCTCTAAAATACTTTCTGATTTCGGAATGACCTTACAATCATTGAGTTGGATAGTTTTGAGAAAGTGAAATATCCGGGTGTTACCCTTGTTAGAAAAATTACTTGGAAATCTGGTGTCGAACAGAGGGTAATCGAGCGTTCGGACATTGTCGGAGACCCTTTAGTTAGACTTTGGCGCTCAGACCAGACTTTGAGTATACACGGCCTTAAACAGACTAATGATCACGTGTTTTGCTATAGTTTGGTGGTCTAGTATCATGGTTTCTCCGTTAAGCAAGCTGCAGAGGTGGGTCCGTATAGGCATTACGGGCGCCATCAGCATGAAATCAGAAGCGGATCTGAATGCCTTGTTGGGCTTGCTACCCTTGGATGGTTAAATATCCAAAAAGAGGTAATGGAGACTATGTGTCGACTATATTTCTTTTTTTTGGGTTGTGGGATGGCAATGACAATTCCGTACACAGAAAGTTGTGTGGAAGGTTTATTTTTGGCCTCAAATGACCAGCTGATACCAAGAGTCCCTATGGGTACAATGTATACCGTAAGCTTTGTTACAAGAAAGCAATGCACTCTCTTGGGAGGCTAGGTGCAAACTTTTTCCATTGACGGCTCAAAGACAGAAAATAAGACTGAATCTGTTTCGCTCCTGGTTGGCGATTTCAGTTGCTTTTGTGCCTTAGGTACAATGGCAACGGCTGAAGAATCGGAAATATTACTTAGGATAGCGGATTGGATAATTGGCGGAAGGTGGGCTGGATACCAAATTGGAGTCGACAGTGGCAGCGAACCTGCACTAGAGGCCTTGGAGGCTGCTCGCTCCTCTTCAAAAATTGCCCACAATACAAAGTTGAGGCTGAACTCTGTTGGAAAATGGAATAAACTTGAACTCATGTGGGTGCTGGGACACAGCGGGTTTCAAAGTAACGAACTGGCTGACGAATTGGCTAATTGTGGGTTTTTGGCTGAACCCATTGAGTCGCCGTCTATTAATGGGCCAAGCATATGCATGAGAACCATTGGTGCTCTACCGATACCTAAAAAAATTGCAAACTGCTTCCTGGAAAGACTGGACAGGAAAGCGGTCTAATGCCCTCTTGCACAGAGAAAGAAGAAATTCTGAGCCCTAATTGGGTTGCCATTTGTCATTTCTATCCCTCGAAAAGCTTCTCAGATTGAAGAAAAACTATGGAAGATTTTTCGAGGAGATATAAAGTCCCATCGCCATTTTTTCCGTACGCTTTACCCCCATCCGTCATTCGCCTAGTCCTTCCCAGGCCTTAAGTGCAATGGGCAACTATGTCTGAGTGCTTGGAAACTCGATATCGGATTTCTGCCTCCCTCAATTCCATTCCAAGTTGGATAGTGGTGATGCCCAGAGGCTGCTTTCAAGAAATTGAATTCAAGCAGGCTCAAATAAATGTCTGCTATTTTTCCCAACTGTAGGGTTAAACTTTGGAAATCTATCTAATTGTCTTACTTGAAGAAGGCTTACTCAACAAAGAATAGGAAGATGTCAGAAGTAGGACCTTAAAAGTGGTATATCAATAAATATTTTCTAAAAACAAGTTTTCAGAATTATCTGAAATGTTGAAGCAGCCAATATTCGCTTTCATAAAATCTCCCTATCTCTAAGCGAGTGCTATTGAGAATACGGAAATTTCTAGCGCTTCCTAGTCAAATGATATTCCTGCTCTTTTAGTCATACAAACGGATTTATATGTTCCTATAATGTCATCTGTAATTGTTCGTCTGCTTGTTACAGACCGCTTTTAATGTTATCCGATTTCTGAATGCTGCTCGACGACAACTAAGATCAACAGTAAACAGTGAACCAGCTGAGTGTTGACATTTACAAATTCTCTGACGCTTTGTGTGATTCTTTGACTTTGAATCCATAAACATATGCACACACATATATATATATATATAGTATGTGCAAATCGAATCGAGCTGTTGATGACGTTTGGCTGACAGGCAACACGACACTTAAACTTCACTGGTATCAATAGCGTAAAAGTAAATGGAAAGAATACAATTTATATGTTCGATTGCATGACTCGAATAAATAAATCAATGTTAAATTTGTATTTATTTCAGTCAAAGCAAACTGAATAAATGGTATCAAAAAAGAGGAGAGATTGCAAGTGGAAATTTAGTTTACCGGTTTACCTGCACCATCTTACTGCGTGGGAGTGCAGAGCGAGCGAATGGAAGAATGCGCAGGGGAGGAAGACAACCGCGCTATTGTGAGCGTCATATTTATCACCTTTCAACCGGAAGTGACGGGAAATCTTTCACGGGTGCTCGTCTAAACATAGACGCGCGTAAACGCAAGCGCCGTAAAGTGTTGCCAACTTACTGGTTTTCCGATTAGATTTAGTTGGCTGTAATTTGGTTTAGCCGGAAAGTTAGATATTGTATAGCTGGTTTTTTAAGCCGATTATATTTTATATTCTTACCTAAGTTATCAACTTTAAATATATCCTAGTAAGAAATTATATAAAAACAGCTTAAATAAGAGACCTAATTAAAAAATCCAAAAAAAAAATTGCGTAACTGTACGAAATGTATTTTTAATCATGATTTAGTCGTTATTTTGTGATCTTTTATTTTTTTATCGATTTTGATAGGCAATATTTAATTTTTATTTTTTCGATCAAATTTGATCGATATTTTGAGATTTTTATATATCGATGAACGTAATTATTATTCTCGAATTAAAGTTTTTCTGATCATATTTGATGGATATTTTGAGATTTTTAATTTTTCGATAAAGTTTGATCGATATTTTAAGATTTCTATATATCGATACAACATATTATTCTTGAATTAAAACTTCAAAAAAAATTAAATTTGATCGATACTTTTTGTTTTTTATTTTTTCGATCAAAAGTACTCGTTATTATTGGATTTTGATTGTTAATTTTTAATATTTTTTTTTCGTTCTAATTTGATATTTTGAGATTTTTATATACCGATGAAACATGATCGTTATTCTTGAACTTAAGTTTTTCAGCCATATTTGATCGATATTTTTTGATTTTTATGATCGAAAAAAAAAATTGAACAAATATGATCGAAAACATTTATATGAAATTGGACCGAAAAAATAATAATTACAAAATATCGATAAAATATGATCAAAAACTAAAAAATCACAGAATATCGATGAAGCAATGTTTTAAAAAAAAAAAAAAACTTTTAAATAAAAATAATATCAGATTTACATAGAACATGGCATATGGATTAAATCGATATATTCGAGTTTTGTTTTGAACGAATTCTTTACCTGCAAAAATAAAAAAAAATTATTATTTTCGGTCCTTTGTTTTCATAATAGATTTGTTGTAATTTTTAGTAGTAGGTCAGCCGCCGTAAATGACTTTTGTTTTCATTATTAAGGTACGCCCTTTGGTTTACGCCGAAACCGTTCGGCTCAGTATTTAAATATTTAGAAGTGGAAATACTTCAAACCTCGCATTTTCCATTATAAAATATTAATGTCACACACTTTTTTCATTATAATTTTCATTAAAAATAAAATAATGGACTATTTTTTTATTCGTTGGTTCTCTTACTCTTTTCATCTTCGGCAGCTCAATATAAAAAAACGTGTCCATACTGCACCAAATGGGCCGCACCTAATGAAACTTTTAGGCAACTAATTTTACAAAGTTGTTGTATGAAAAACCGCCTTCTCAATAATTGAAATGACACATTACTTTCAACTTTCTCAAAAATCATTGGCAACACTGTTGCTGTAGCATTGCAATTGCAATTTAACATTAATGTGCACATTGAAATAAAACATCCTAAGCGTTCACAGTCGTAAAGTTCAACAAACGCATTATTTCTCTCAGGTATACAACCAGACATGGATTTTGGAGGAGTGGGGGTCTCCTATTTACATTTTTTAATAAAAATTTACGAAAATTAAATATAACAATTTCAAAATATTAAACAGTTTTGATTTTAAATAGGAAGCTGATTTATTCGTGAGTTTTTTGAATACGTTGTTTGTACTCAATATTCCAACATTAGGCCCGTTCTTTTGTAACCTAGTTGCAGTAACCTAGGTAGGGTGAAAAATAGCATGTAAAACAACAACACTAACTCGGAAAAATATGCGAGTTGAGCCAACTCGGTTATAGGATATCCGACCTGAGATGTAGTGCTGTGAAGCAAAAAACCCGCTCTATTGTGAATGGGCTCTGGAAAAATACTTGAGAAATTTCAATCAACTGTCAAATCTTGTTTGTTTTATGGATACATAAAAAAACAAATAAAAATGGAACAAGGGTAAGAAAAATTTGCGCTTCGTATATTTCACATCAAATTATGAATTAAAACATGTTTATTATTTCAGAATGCAAGAAAGAAGGCGCAAGAGATGGTCATGTGAGAAGACAATTGAGTATTCGAGATGCTACCTCGCCCGGAAAGCGGAGTTGGAGCACCCAAAAAGAAAGAGGTTGGCCTACGCGAACGTGTTGGAAGACATGGTGTCAATGGCGATCACGGTAGGTTCAAGAAATAAGTATATGTTTGAACAAATTATATTATTAATTCACTTCCAGGACTTTGAAATAATGGCGCTGTGCTTGGACAACAACAGCAGAACTGACGCCAGCCCGTGCTTTGCCCCCTATATGGAGGGGTTCATGTGGGTTACAGACCGTTTGAAACACTTTCGGCAAATGTGCTGTCTGGAAAAAATAGCTAACAGAAATTACTCTGTCTAGCAACAGCTTTTTAAAACGTAACAGTGAGTTTCAGTGAAAACCTTGTAGTGAATTTTTGTGCTCGTTTTTATAAAACCCGTGTACATGCGGAAGAGCATCAACTTAACAATTTTTCAAAAAAACATCGGTTTTATAAAAGCGAGCACGAAGCATTTACATCAAAAACTTCACTAAAATGTTTTCACTGAAACTGGATTTTTTCAAATTTGCTTTTGGTTTGTTATTTTATTTGTAATTAGAATAAGAAGTGATCTGAATTGAGTTTTATATGTGATACTCCTTGTGAATTTGTGTTAGCTTTATACATTTTAAGTTGAATGAAATGCAATGAATTCTTGTAAATATTTTTATTAGTGAATTTGAAGATATAAATATATACATATGTATATGTATTGACATTTTTAAATAATATTATGTTGTCTTAAATAATTAAAAAGGGTTTGCCTTTTGGCAAGGGCTGCGTCTTGGTTTCATTCTTCAAAACCTTCATCAAGTGAAAACGTATTTTCATCACTCACATCGTTGATATCGCACAAATTTGCTAGTTGCCTAAATGCCACTGTATTGCTTACATACCAAATGTGCATATACACGGATTTTTTGTGGTAATATACGCGTTCTAACACCACCAGATGTGGCAGGTACGCAGTTAAGACTCCGAATACTTCACTGAAAATAAAATAGCATTAAGTTTATGCATTTCTTTTGCACACATTTTGTTATTACTTGTTAGATATTCCACCGTTTGGCGTCTTAGCCTCATGTGCATTTTGAAATCTGCCTCACTAATTGCATCGAGTGTACCTTCGAAATTGGAGCACTTCTCATGTGCCTTGTTTTTCACTCTCCGAGTCTTTAGAAGAGTTGGAGCTTGCATACATCGTTTCCAATACTTCTAGTACTTCTTGCATCTCTCTATTGCGACGTGATTCGCACTACTCACCCGTGTACAAAGACACCATCTATAAAAGTAAAAGGTTATTTAATGCATTTATTTAATGTTTTTAAATAAATTTAATAACTTACCACAGAATCCTCAGAATTGCTCATTTTGTTTTACTTCTTTAAAATTTCACTAAGCAAATCATATCATATCATAATTTTATCCGAGTTGGAGTGTTTTTTTGCAACTTGGTTACAAAAGAACGGGCCTATTAATTCGTTATATTAAAACATATCCATTTATATACTCTGAATATTTTCGTTAGCGCTCTAAATTTGAGTATTACTTAAGGGAGAGTGGTGTTCAAATATGAAGATTTGCATTTATAAAAATTTGAACAAAAACAATTTAAATTTCATCCGAATATAAATCGGGTTTAGAGATTCAAATTTAAATGGAAGGTTATTTCTCATACATAGAAAAATATTTAGCTTTCTTATTAATCAAATTAACAAAACTAAGTCCAATAAAGATTAAACTGGATAGTATTGCGCTGAAACAATGAGGCCTGGGAAGAAAATATCATGGTTAATAAATCAGCAATCATTTTTGGAGTTTAAGGCCAGTTTTTTTTTTTAATAAAATTAAATTCAAAACATTACAGTTAATAAATGTAAATAAAAATCAAAACGAGAAAATAAATATATAAGAGCATAAAATAAATATTTCAAGCTTTTGCAAAAAATTAGCTAAAAATCCGTCCTAAAATTGAAGAAAACTTGTACAAAATTAAAAGAATTAGCAGGGCTTTCTGAAGCAAAATAAAAAAAAGCATTTTGGTAATATTCTAGTGAATTAAAAAACAAACGCTTGTGTATTAGTAGAGAATGGGATTTTAGGAAATTTCTCATTTTTTTAGAATCTAAGAGATCCACCACACATATTTGCTTATTTTTCACAATAAGTAACTTCTTTGAAATTTTCCGGTTTTAATTTGGATGCCTAACTTTTCATTTTTCGTATATAAATTTAATATTTTATTTCAATTAGAAAGAGGACAGCTTTTCAAACTACCTCTCTTTGAAGTTCCATAGGATGCAGACCATATCTTTGTGAAGAAAGGCTGCTTTGTAAAATCTCCACGGATATCGCTCCTTGCAGAGAGCTACGGCTAACTAATAAAAAAATGGTTTTTGGTAAAATTTTATGGCACGCCTGTGAAATTCAACTGCAACTAACTTTGCAGTCGGCTATGTACCATAATTTTTACTTCTACATAAAAACAAAAAAAATTATAATAATAAATAATGAAAAAATTTGTATGCAAAATTTTGACAACAACTCTGATAGCACTGTATTGATCTCGTCTGGCGATTGAACTAAACCATTTTTTTTAAGAGATTGGGTCAAAAGTGAAAAAAGTAATTTCTCCGTTTTTCGAAGTTAGCTTCAAAAATCGAAATACGTCGTTTCAAAGTTTTAAAGTGGTCCTTCGCTAAAAAAAAACTAGTTTTAGTCATTATAAGTAAATAACTAAAAAAGAAAAATATGGGTGTGACCCTCCTTTTCCATTTATTTAAATGGTATATAACTTTTTTGCTCAAACTTACATTACATGGAAATATGTCAGATTTTTGAAAAAATAAGAAAAAAAATTAATTCCATGTAGAGTTATTATAACACCTATAATATAAATTTGCATAAAAAAAGTTGTATAACATTTAAGGAAGAGGAAAATGTAAGTAAGAGGCTAACTTCGAAAAATGGAAAAATCACTTTGTACTTATAACTCAGTCTCTTAGAAAAACGTAGTTTGGTCCAATCCCCAGATGGGTGTTGTGCTGTACAGTGTTATCAAAGTTTTTGAATATACTGAGCCTTTTGCGAAAAATTTTCATATGCTGTTTTATGCTATGTGTTTTTGTTTGTTTTGAGTATGTAAAAATTATGGTAAGTAGTCCACTGCGAAGTTAACTGCAGTTGAATTTCACAGGAATAATATAAAATTATGGAAAAATCTGTTTTGTTTTTCATTAGTAAGGTCTAGTAGCTCTCTGTACGGATCGACGTTCTTTTTAAATTGCATTGTTTTCGTACTACGATATAGTTATTGCCTACTTTACCTCAAATAAATTTAAACAATAAAATTTGAAATATACAAACATATTCTACGTATTTTCTATTTTCATATTTCCTTGAAAAGGGTAAACCAGCAATTTCATCCATTCACGCTTTTACGCCGTCCGTCACTCTTCTACGCGTTCGCGTGCTGACATTGCAAATTTGCTTATTCGCCGGTTGGATATAACTTGGCAAATGCTCGTATATTATTTATTCATACATGCAATACAAATACATATTTTCCAAACATTTGTATGTGATCGTTACATTTCGGTTGCCGTATAAATTTCCCATATAATTTGTTGCAAATTGCATGGATGCTCCCATACTTTATATTTTCCTACCTGCTAAAGTAGTTTGGCTTTTTCCGTGGTTGGCTTCCTAATTTCTCCCTAAAATGTGTTGCTTTTGCAATTTGGTATTCGTTTTTTTTGTGCAATTGTAGCGCAACATTTCGATAACTCACGCAGCAAATATTTCAAGCTTCATTCTTTGTATTACAAGCAAAATTCGACTGGATTAAAAGGGGGTGCTTCTAGATTTAACTATATAGGTATAATTCAAAGTATCTTCAAATATTTTGATGTCGAACTATTGTTATAAAAACCAGCCCCTTTCTTAGATTGATTTCTGTGAAACATACTTATAATAATGTATATTGAAATCTGTAATAATGAGTTTAAATTAACTCTAATGGGTTCTTCACAACTCACCCGATATGCCGTCATACGTCCACCATTCTTCCCAGCTAACCGCAAGCAGCACTGTAATTTCAAAAATATAAACAAAGAATTTTGCTTCAAATAAAATGTACTTTGTTATAAAAATTATTAGCATTTACATCTATATATCTAATATATTATAATATAAAGGTATCCGAAATGATGTGGCAAACTTTTCGCCATATTTCTGTCATGAATAAGCCTTCGATAAAAATCAGGCACTCCTCGAAATTGCTAGAAAGATTTTATTTAGCATCTCCAAAAGGGGTCATAAAAAAGGGAATGCGACAAATTGGAGGAAAAAAACATTGCTACTACTGAGCGCCAATTGGTTGAAACTCAACTCTAATGGATATTTAATAAAAAACTTTAAAATGAAATTGTTTTGAGTTTATTTTACTTTTTTATATAATATATTTTTATATAAAGACTTATCCAACTTTTTCACTACCTCACTTTTTTCTTAATTTTTGGAAATTCTTTATCTCAGCTTACGGTAGGAGTGAACTGTTCTTGTTCTTTTCTGTTTTGTCGCATTTTTTGTTTGGCGTTGTTCCTAAACCAACTTCAGAGTACAAAAAGGGGGGTCAAAATCAACTATAAAGCCAAACGTTATATATATAGTGTATTACATTATATTTTATTTCACTCAATTTCATTTATATACATGTACGTATGTTTTATATGTATGTATGTATGATCAAATGTATTTATATATTTATTTATTTTTATTTATATTTTCAAATCGAAGGTTTTTTTCGTAGTTTTCCTTTGAAACGAACCACATTGCAAATAAGTTAAAAATCTTTGTCTAGACTGTATGATAATGCTTTAGAATTAAGGAAACCCATATTCTGTAAATTGTGCAATAACTATGTTTAAGTTTAAACGTTTTTCTACAAATAAAGAATATATATTATATATATATGTATATATTTAATTTTAATTTATATTGGTTTGCTTGGTTTAGTTTGGTTCTGGTTTGTTTTTATATATTTGATTCTATTCCATTTAATTTTGTTTTATATGGTTGTGCTTTGTATAATTTTGGAAACTATTGTAGTTTTATTGAGTTCGATCCCAGTTTTATTAGGGAATAATATGGGAAAACAACAATTTTTCAAAATGATGTTAGTGATAGCTGGTACACCTTTACCATGGTTTGATCAGTCACTAAGCCACGCTAACCGTCTTCAAATCGCCTGCTTTCTCATTATCCCTATCTCCAATTTGATTTTGGGGAATTACTCCGAAATTGTGATTCTACCTGGAGGCGGAGCCTATTCGATATGGTTGAAATCGGAGTTAATTTTTGAATTGTCAACATAGGCGAGATAGGCACCGCAAAGTTTATGTTTAGTAATGACGCTCCGAATTGAAAGTGTACACGAGTGGCTAGGTAAAACGAAGCCCTGCGTAATTACCAATGGGACAATAAGCTTTTGGATGTAATGTACAGTTGCAGCCTAATCGATAATACTTTCGTGCCGCCAAACGTTGTTGATATGAAGCATGATGCTCTTTAGAGGAATATCATGTTTCCGGACGTAAATATTACTTTCAAATCGAAATATTGTTATCGAACTGGTATTGCGTGGCTGGTAAAGGGAGCATTTATTACGAATTTGAGAATAATCCTCTGAATTAAAAAAATATTTTCTGACTTTAAGTATATTCAAGTTCAGATGATCGTCCTCTGAATTTTAGCCGGTGATTTTTCTGAGCGAAGACTCGTATCTTTCAAACAAGATTATAGTTATTAGGCTCCAATTCTCAAAACTCTAAATGAAAGAGAAAATTCGGTACCTCGAAGAGTCCGTTTGTTGACTGAAAGCTGAATAACTATGGTATTATTCGCTAATTTTCTTTTGACTTAGCGATTAATAAATATGCCATTTTTCACTATTGAATGTCTTTCATTATTTGTTTTCTGTTACTATTATACTTTTAACTGACAAATATTGTAAATTGTATTCACAAAGCAAGACTCTTCGATAACGAATGCTTTATACAATCAATGTTCATCTGCAGTTTCAATTTTGCATACACCATGTCATAAGAATTCGTTATCAAAAATCAAAATATTCTCTGAGCATCCAAAAGTTCAAAACCCCCCCGAAGACAGTCCCCTGCACATGAGCCTGCTCCAATCATACCTATTTTACCGTCTTGTTTTATTTTATTTCATTATATTTTGTTTCATATCATTTAAGTTTACTTCATTTTCTTGCATTTTAATTTTAATTCATTTTATTCTTTCATTTTATTTAATTTTAGTTTATTTAGTTTCACTTTGTTTAATTTTTTTTACTGCGTTTTGTTGTCATAGTTGTTATTTCTCAACTTTAAATTCTATTTGTGCGCGGAAATAAATTAAAAGAATAAAACCTTGCTTTTAGTTTCAATTTTGTTCTACTCACATAGAACTTATTGCATATGTGGAACCCGTCGCTATTGCATGGAATCTGGTACACTACTTCCAATTCATCAAATTTTTGAATCTAGCCTTTACTTTTGCTTTAAATTTGTTGTAGGTTGTTGTTGTATGTCAAAGCGATTTGAAAATTTTCACTATGTTGCATGTTGCAGTTTTCGCCCCTCTCCGATATTCCTGACACAGATGTTGTTGCCTTATAAATCTTCCGTATTGCGGCATTATCTGTTATCCTCTTGTTACAATTGACGTAATAATTACGTATATATATTTTAAATAGTCCAGTAGAGAAGACATTTTGTTTTAATGTCTTTTTAATTATGCAAATATGCTTTTCGTGGTAAATGGTGTATGTTTTTTTTCATTTATTTAAATTTACTTTTATTTAAATTTATTGCATTTTATTTTTTTCTTTCACCTTCTATAATTTTATAAGGATTAATTTTAGTTTTTTTATATATTTTTTTTTCGAGGTGTTTGGCAACGATTTTCTGTCCTCCCATGTTTCATGAAATATGACACTGAAGATGGCAAAAAGTCGAAACCGTTTTGTCTCCGTGCCAAATTTTGCAACGCATATCCTTATGGTTAAATTAACTAAAATCCAATTAATTATTATATTTTGTTTTATTTAATTTAATTTAATTATTTTCTTTTTATACACTCGATATCTCTCTCTTTCACTGTATGTTCATCCCCCTTCTACACAATTATTTATTTAAAATATTTATTGGATTCAGTTCAATATTCTTGTAAACGCCCAATATATGAGTATACCATATTTACAAAGAGTTGCAAAGGATAGAACGCAATATTATCATAAAAAAAAGTTTTTTATTCATCCCAGAAATGTATTCAGTGGTTCCATGAAATGAGAGCCTAGATTTCAGTCTTTCTTTAAAAAAAAAGTTGTACAGCTACAAGAAGATAAATAATTTGATCACATTGGCCACCACAGAAAAAAAGTTTATATATTAAATTTATTACTTTGCAAAACTAAGTAAAATAAATTTCGATTCAATATTGTATAACTAAAAACTAATTCATATTTGTGTAATAATTAAATATGAAAAAAATTGATTGCTCTAAATTTATATGGAAATTCAAAATAAAAACAAAAATGAAAACCATACTGCTAAATCCTTCTGCCTTCCTTTTATTCCAACAAAATTTGTTGGTATTACCGTAATGTCAACGTTATCGATGATTTTCCAGCTTTAGTGTAGATGACTTAAAATTGATCGGTAAACGAAAAAAATCCAAACATTTACTCAATACGTGTGCGCATTGGAGTGGCAGAGTGGTACAACAAATTTGTTTTTTTATTTTAAAAGTTAACTTAAATAAGATCTAAATTTAAAATAATGCTAAAGTACTGATATATTTTTTTCATTGTACAGCAGAAGTGTTTCAATTAAGTTTGAAATAAAAAGTCCAGCAAATGGTATCCGCTTATCTGATCACAGGTAATTACTAAATCAGGAACTATAAATAACAATTATTCTCCTGATTCCAACTCCAAAAATCACGCGGAAAGAGAAATGCTACCAGTATAAGGAGAAAGGGACACAACACATAAAACTTCAGGGGTTTTTTTCAAAGCAACGTTGTTTGTTTTACCGGAAAAAACACCCACAAATTAAGTTTTCTTTTCTAAATAAAACTCAAGAAATATCGACAAATTTTCTAGTAAAAAATAAAACTCCAAAAATAATGGTTATTCTCGAAGCAAAAAATAAAACTTGACGAGTAACGATTAAAAGGTAATATTTTAAGTAAAAGTTATAACTATTGCGGTCTCTAGATTAAATAAATGGTTCACATTCACAGCTCAAATCATTTCATCTGCTAAAATTACAGCTCTTATCGTAGCTCCAACGTAAAATCACCCTAATTACAAACATGAAGGAGGGGAATAGATATATGCACATATTCGTCAGTTGTTCGTGCATTGGCTTTGCCCTAATAAATATTAGTCAAAGAAAAAATGATGCTGGTTTATTCGGCTGGACTTAACTTTTCGTTATTCAAATATGTTTTTCCACTTATAAATTTTAATTACACCATTTGGATTAACAATCAGCGTACAGTGCACTCTGCGTTGGGTATTCTGCATGTTTAATGTATTTTTTTTTTAGTTTTGTCTAGTAACGATTTTGAAGGTGGCAGCTTGTTGCGTTCAAATGAAAGGGATTGTCCACATCCTGCAGTAAACTTCGATGCTATGAATGAAATCACGATTTTTTTTCTCGATTGAGTTAACAACATCAAATTTGTTGTTGTTTTGTTTGCGATAGTCGTTAAAAAATTGCTTCTGAACAGCCAAATCGTTAAAATTTTCGTTAAGATGAGTTAACCATGCGAATATCGTTAAAACAAATTCGTGAATTGCACTGCAGACGAGGATATCGCTGATATCAACAGTCACGCAGTCAAATCCAATGGCAGCTTCTGAGGCTAATCAAGTTTTTGACAAATGCATCCTACGGGCTGAAGTAAAAACTACAGATTTTTCAAGTATTTTGGCATTGCAGAGGCTTCGAGACAGTTAACAGACCTTTGCACTAAATCCACACCTAATATCTCACTTTGATTCAAAATAAATTAGTGTTAATTTAGCAAACACAAAACCTAATCTGGATAAAGTAAGCGAACTGAATTTTATGGACTTGGTTTTTTGCATTAATTAGTTCATTCCATCCAGTTTGCACTGTAATACCAAATCAAAATATAAATAAACCTGCCGATTGCAATGTATTTGCACTTACTGCAAAATGAGATAAACATTTTGAATGCTATTTTGAACTAATTAAAAATAATCTATTTTCAAGTAGATTTACAAATTTCACACTGAACTCAGTTCAAAAAGTGAAACGAACAAATTTGCTCGTTTATGGTAAAATTACTTAAATTTAAATACTCCCTGCTTGCGGCTAAATGTAATGCTGCATATAAAATACTATTTGTAACTAACACTTCCACTAAAAATAATTTAATGAGATATACACGTATATATATATATATACTTATAAACATATGTAAATGTACACTAGGGTGAGCATAACAAAAAGAAAAAAAGAGAAAACACCGCTTGAAGCCGTCGGAAAAATAAAGCTTTATTCAAAAAACAAAAAAAAAAAAACAAAGTCATATTCCAATGAAAACGATTCTAAATCAGATTTATTTTTCATTTCATATTTTGACAAACTATACGCTATGAGTTTACTATCAGTCATCAGTAAAATAAAGTATAGATTGGGAGATAAAGGAATGCAAACTGGCAAAAAAATTCAAAAAGTGGTGCAAATATATAATATTACATTCTCTTTAAACTTTCCTTCATTATTTTAAAGAAATATTAAGTCTAAAAACACGCCGTTTCTATTTCTTTATTATAGTATAGAATTTTATATGCAAGAAAATGCGCAACGCCGGCAACAGAAAAAACAGGGTTGCACCTAAAAGCGCGAGCCAGAAATAAAACTTCTTTGCCGATTCTATAAAGATAACTTTAAATAAGTAGTAGTTGTGGTAATAGTCGTAGTGATAGTTTTGGCAGTAGTAGTTGTAATTTAGTGAAAGCAGTAGTAGAATAAAAAATAGTAGTAGCTATTAGTACTAGCATTGGTAAAAATTTTAGTGGTGATTAGTAGTAGCATTAGTAAAAATAGTAGTAGCAGTTATTAAAAACAGTAGTAGTAATTAGTAGTACCATTAGTAAAAATAGTAGTAGTAGTTACTAAAAGAAGTAGTAGAAATTAGTAGCAGCATTAGTAAAAATTGTAGTAGTAATAAAAGACAGTAGTAGTAAGTGTTAAAAGTTGTAGTCGTAATTAGTTATAGCATTAGTGAAAATAGTAGTAGTAACAAGCAGTAACAAAGTAGTAGTAATTTGTAGTAGCATTAGTAAAAATAGTAGTGGTAATTAGTTGTAGCATAACTAAAAGTACTAGTAGTAAATAGTAGTAGCATTAGTAAAAATACTATTAGTAGTTATTAAAAGTAGTAGTAATAATTAGTAGCGTTATTAAAAATAGTAGTAGAATAAAAAGTAGTAGTTGTAATTAGTGGTAACAATAACTGAAAGTAGGAGTCGTAAAAGAGTAGTAGTAATTAGTAATAGCATTACTTAAAATAAAAGTGGTAAATAGGCAGTAGTAGTAGTGGTAGTAGAAGAACGATTCTGAAATGGTACCGAAATATGTAGTCCGCAAGTGGTACTGAAACGGCCAAAAACTTGCCCTCAAATGTCGAATTGACTATAAAATGCACGATTTTTTTTTTAATTATGATTCAAAAAATTTAAGAATTTAGCGAAAATGTTAATTTTTATTTTAAAAATATGCAGACTCGAAACTCATTTACAATCTATGGCTCTCGCTACACTTTCTCTTTGCATTATCCTGACAATCTGAAATCATTATTTATCGAACAATTTTCCCGTCGAACAACTTGACCCACCCACCCTAATGTGAACGAATGTGCACGCGAGCGATGTGTTAAAAATGATGGTGTTTTCACTATCATTAATTTCGTTTTAAGTATTTAGTGAACTAAATGCATTATTTACCACTCACGAGATAACATTAACTTACAACACTAAAAGTAGAAATAACAGCAATTGCAATATACACTAGCCCTATATACATGCATACAAAAATACGTTACAACAAATAACCATAAAAGCATAACACCATTTACAACGAACATCGAACGGCCAACTAACAATGCAACAACTATTAGAGAGGTGTGCGCATTTTGTTCCCCGCTACCATAGCAAACAAAAAAACACAAAAAAAAATGCCAAAACCGACAAAAATAGCAGTCATGCAACCGAACACGATCGTAAATGGCCTGGACCGGGGGCTCGTACTTCAATGGCTTTCTACAATAACATTAAAAGGAAATTTAATACCAAAATCATCGCACTTTACAGCTATGCACCGGCACACATACAGATGCGGATAGGAAATTGTTGAAAATGGCGAAAAGTAGTAGTGAAAGACTTTTGTCGGGTGAGCGACGTGGAGTTAAATTTAAGTGAGAGAAATTTTAGTTAGCTGGACTTTCACAGAGGTGGGGCGTATGAATTGGTATGAAACTAGTGAAAGCTATATGCACGAAAAAAAAGCTTAAAGTTCAATGCTGCGATTGTTATTGTTGTTACTAGTTTCCAACGAAACCAAAAATACAGAGCACTAACGAAATATGCAATGCAGCCGCTACTACGAGTACATAGCACAATAAAGCAATGGGGTAGTAAGAATGTAGTAACAACCGAAATCGTAGTGGAAAATGTTAGTTGAAACATTTAGAAATCCATTAATTTCAATCATTGCCCATGACTTTGCGATATTATTGTGCAATTTTCGCTCGTTTTAATATAATAAAATGAATGGTAGCGGAAGTACAGTCCGCACAAGCCTTTCTATTTTTCGAACGCCACACCTACAGCCTGGCTATGCTTCTCAATGCTTCTCCATCTAAGTGAAATTCAACAAAGTGGCGCACAGTGGTGCACGTAAGGGAAAAAGTTATTTCTGCTTCAAATCTTTTGTTTTAATTACGCCATTTAGCTTATTTACCTACCAAAAAGAGACTAACTATCTGTTGCACTACGGAGACTCCGAAACACGATAATGTCACTAGGTGCGATTTTTCACCAAAAATGTTAGGTGTAATACCAATTTTTTGGAAACAATGGACTCTTATTACATTATTTCGCATATTATTTTAACCAAATCAAATCGATTAGTCTTCTGAAGTAAATATTACCAATATGATAGAATTACCAATACGCTTTCAATAACAACCTCAGCATTGCCAGTCAAATTACCTTA
This sequence comes from Anomoia purmunda, assembly GCA_951828415.1. NCBI lineage: Eukaryota > Metazoa > Arthropoda > Insecta > Diptera > Tephritidae > Anomoia > Anomoia purmunda. The sequence goes on from OX639995.1 coordinate 20,003,593, forward strand.
CAAATGACCGTCTTAATCCTTGCCAAAAAGAGACATTAGCGACTCTGTGCCCTAGCTTTAGTTGTACATAAGCCAGAATGAAACAGTCGAGTTATTCACATTTAACATTACTGACCGTCAGATGAGCGATAAAATGGTTGCCATTTATATTGGTGCAAAAGAGACAATCGGCATTTAGGCTAATTTCCCATATGCAAGAGGGAAATAACAAAAGGTGCATTCGATTCGCCACTTCTCAGCTCGCGATACCTACGCTCTGCTCGCGTCCGAACAAATTTGTATGTACAGGCAACAACAACGATAGCTAACGAGATTCAGCGATCGCGAGTACGGTGATACCTCATTAAACTGGTCGAACTCATTATATTCCATTCTGCAGACATTAGGCCAGTTTTAAGCTGCACACAAACGACGATCATGTGCGCGGACATACACACTCGCACTTTTGCTGCATATTCGTCCGCCATTTGTGAAGCCGTGCGCCCATTACATTGGTAACAAAAACGAAACCTTTGTTGATGCTAATTTATGACAGATGCTTCATCGATTCGCCACTCGCTCGCAATTTGGGTTTCACTGCAAACTCAGGTTGGGCATGAACGCCACCTTTCGCCAATTATTCAGTACACTATCTTAAGTTCTCGTCGTCGTGCCACTACGGGGTTGTCTCTTCAATTGATTATAAGCTTTGAGTTTTGGAAAGTTTGGTAATCTCGTTGCAAGGAACACCACAACATTCTTGCTTATCCTCTTTTCGATAACTTCAACCCTTGGGCACTTAATTTGTCTAAGTGTACACCCGAAATTCAATGAATCGATGATGAGAAACGAGTTTCCTTCCAAAGTGCTCCATCCTTTGATGTTAGCCTACATACCTCTATTAGTCAAGGTCAGATCGGTCACTTCTTGTCTTCTGGTGGAGACAAATTTAGGTATATTGCCTACGTTCTGTTCTGTATTATAAAATGTTTACTGTTTACTGAAATGGGAGAAATTAAGTCTCATCCCACCCGTCTTACCTAAACTTTTACCCTATTCGTCATTCGCTTTATTCTTCTAAGGTCTCAATTGCAGTGGGAAACTATGTCTGAGAGCTTGAAGCCCCAATTTGGGGCCTTGCACAATTGCATTCCAAACATTTTACTGTTAATACAAATCAATTTATATTTTCAGTATTTTTAATGAAATTTCTTTCAGTAATCAATAAAAAAAAATAATATGAATGGTTTCGTATATCCAGATTTATATTATTTATACAACATCAACTATTTAGCACATCAAAGTAATATTATAAACTTTTAAAGTCGGATACATCTTTTATAATATTAAATATTTTTACATCATCTACAGATGCGAGGCATCTTGACGAAGTAACTCGTGCAGATAAAATCATTTATAAAAAGTAGGGAGAAGAGTGACCAATAACGCATTGCATCTCACAGAGCTCATCCTTACCACAAACTCTGTTTAAAATAAGAAGCTTTCAAAGTATGTTCAACAAAATTAGAGACTTAGCCAGTCAGGACACAAATCGCCTTCTATTTACTATGATCCAATGGGTTATAAAACTGCATACCGAAATTATTTTTAAAAATTCGATTTAAAAATTGTTGTAAAGTTTGTTGCATGTTTTCCGCCATTTCAACAAAATCTGAAACTGGTCCGTCAGAAAAAAATATTTCTGAAAGCAACGATTATTTTTAATCACTTAAAGTTTGCAGTTTATTTACTACAATTCAGTGGGTTATAAAACTGGATGCCGAAGTTTTTGTTTGCCAATGTTGACTTTTCACATGCTCATATAATTCATTACTTATGATATAATCAAAGATGTTGGTGAAAACGCTTTCATTAACAATTGCTCGATTTTTTGAAATATCATATTGCCAGATTTCCAAATGGACTAAACAAACCACAGTTTTCAATAACCCAGAAATTTTCTGGAATCTAAAGAGGCATTAATGATAGCGGTTGCTCTATCATTGAATAATATTATTTAAAGTTTTCTGAACTCGTCCTGGACAAAAAGGAACCGAATTATATGTTATGGAAATAATGTCAAACTAATGTTGTTTTTAGATCAGTTATGTGCATTTAAAAAAAAAATGTCAAGACGGAAGAATACGACTATCGCAATGAAATTGGAATAGGCGAAAAATAGCAGAAACAAATTGTTTCGGTCAAAAGAAAAACTACGTGCCTGATCATTTCGACCAAGAAACAGCATACTCGAATTTCATGGAAAAAGGAAAACATGATCCGAATGGAGCGCTTGTCTGGTAATGAAAAGGGTCTATTTTATTTTTTAATATTGTTTTTTTCTTAGCTATATTTATTGATTACATATTGAAGTTCGCTATTTTAATTATAATAAAAAATATCAAATTAATACAATTGGTTTGTATTTCAACCCTGTTTTATAATTATTTCCACGGGGCTTTATATTTCTTTAAAAGTTTTTTGATAACCTCCTTTTCGCAAGGCACAACATTTCAAATAAAATAGACTTAAATATTCAACCTTATTTCATATTCTCTCTTAGTAAGCAGAAGCATTTGGCAAAGGCTTATTTCAAATATAGTTATTTAAAATTTCTCGCAACTACCAAAAACTGAGTAAACAATTTCACATAATTTTTAAACCTAAATAAAAATAAAACGAAATTCACAAAACTGAAAACACTGAAAAAACTCTGGCAAGGCCCGGTAAGCGAAAAATACATAGCTTCTGGTTGTATTGCTCAGTGAAAATCCCTGTGTCAACTTTAGTCGTCATTGGTCAGCGCTTTAATCTCCAGCGGAGTTGTGACTGAACGTCTGTTATTCGGAATTTCGGTTAAGTGAAATTATTTAATTTTGTTTTATTTATGAAGAACATGACATCAGTCTTCCCAAGGTTCACACAAAGAGAATAATTTATGATTCAGGAATCTAAAGTCTTTGGTGGATATTCCATTTTTTCGCTTTTGACCGAAGGAAACTGAGCTACGTCGAAGGTACTATAAGCAATATAAATTGTAATAGCGCTCCTTCCTATGTGCCAATCACTGCATATATACGGGCCTTTTTTGAAGAAATACGTTCCATGCCCAGACGTAGTGATCATAAGTGACTCGTGTCTAAAACCTACTCTGACATTATTATAGAAAACCAAATTTAATTGAATTGCGACCGCTCATCAGTTTTTGTCTACTCATACTTGGAAAAGTCACACTGTGACTGTGGCTACCTAGCTAACAGGGACTTGTAAGAAAATTAGGAATGAGCTGACATAAAACTACTTTTCTAAGAGATTAAACCAAGCGCAGATGGCTAGTCTGTACAACGCCGTAAAACCTCCGCAGTAATAAAATATTTTAGTCTATAAACCTTTTCAGTTCGCCAATTAGTACAAATCGATGTTTAATGGGAATAGTCATACGAGTAAGAGTTCTACGTTGGCTACAACTTGAACTACTGCCACCTGCCTTTGAAATATAAAAACGTTGGTTCAAATCATGGCAGGGAGGCTATGGGAGTTTTTGAAAGTAAACAAATGTTATTAGCTCTACAATACTAAAATAAAATATCATTTATTATTAACATTATTATAATTTGCACCACTTCCGAATTACAACCGAAAACAACGTAATGAAAAATATATATAATAAATATAAAATATTCTTAATAAATAACAAAAAAATGTATTTGGTAATTAAATGATTTATTTATTTAATTCCAATTTAATATTAAACTTAAGCTTTAAACAAGATACTTGATGATTGAAATAAATTTAGAGAATGTCATGTCACGATAGAAGCGAACGTCAAAGTGAAGTCCGTGTTGAGAGTTACCAGATCATTAACAGCAACCCAACGCACTTCGCCACAGTTATTTAATTCCAATTTAATATTAAACTTAAGCTTTAAACAAGGTTCTTGATGATTGAAATAAATTTAGAGAATGTCATGTCACGATAGAAGCGAACGTCAAAGTGAAGTCCGTGTTGAGAGTTACCAGATCATTAACACTCCGCCACATGTATTATCCTTGTCCAACCTGTCGGTCATCATATCATAATTTTGTTTCCGACTGTATTTAGTAGCTGACTGGATTATCAGTTGGTATAATATGGGCTAAAATTTGCTCTATTAAAAATACCAGTTGCATAGATGAAAAACAGAGTATTGAACTAGTTTAGAACTAGTTAATTTTACTGCAAGGATACTCATTTTATACTAACCCACACACACACGCACATATATACATATATATGAGTTACAACTTTGGGTAATGCTATGGATTTTTGTTTATGGTGATGTATTTTCGACCATTAATGTGCATATTGGGATTTGTACGGCGAGAGTTTATGCTGAAACATTTAATTTTATTAAAACGTTTAGACTTCAGATTTCCGATTCTGGTACGAGTATTGGAAGCAATTGGCGGGGATGTCTTAGTGAAATGGATGCATTAAATCTTAAATCTTTATTGCAATATTTTGTTCTAATGTTTTCAAATGTTGGGGAAGGATTCACTAAGGTTATTGAAAGTGTTTTCTGCTTGCTGTGTTGCTTTCTACGTGAAGGCAAAAAAAAAAAAAAAACAAATAATGTAATGGTAATGACTTAGTGAATGATTCGTGAGATTATGCGGCATAGAGTCCAACTAATTCTTCAGCGCTTACTTTTCGTGATTTCTATTTAATTTTCACTTATTAGAAAATCCTTTTGTTTAAATTTACTATAATTGGCTAATAAAAATCATAATTAAATTAAAGCATATATGTAGGCGGTGCCTCAAGCACCTGATCACATGGAAATTTTTTTTTCACACTGTTTTTAACACTAAGTCTCTTTATTAATTTTTTATAAAATTATAGTTCAATCTAAAATAAAAGGTTTATAAATTCTACACATTTTTATTAAATATTCAAACTTTTAAATTAGAATTTTGAGAAAATTTTGGGCTTGCAAATTTGTAGCTCAATCGATTTTAGCATAATACTGTGCAACTCTGTAATGGCTTCAAAATCCGTTTGAATTTTTTGAAACAGTATACAACAATAGCATAAACTAACAGAAATTTATATACTAAATTCATCCGTTATAATGATAATGTTCGTAAGAACAAAAGTTGCAAAACTTTTCTAAGATCAAAAATCGAAAATTTTCAGCCATTTCAGACCTGCACATTTTTATGCGCAAATGAAGTGAATGTTTAAGTCTAATATGCATTTATAATATGTATTTAAAAAAAAACTCTGTTTTGAAAAAAAATTAGCAAGGACCTTTTTATCTTTTTTTTTTATTTTTTTATTTATTTAGCATTAGTAATCCAGAAATTAATTATATTTCATACAGATTACAAATAGTTATACGCGTATATAAAAATTATCGACTAACTAATTTATAAATTGAGTAAAGATTCGAAAGAATTATAAATAAATAAAAAGAACCCAAACTAAGTAATTAATTCAATTAGTAAAGATTCGAAACGGATCTTCGGAAACAAGTCTTCACGGAGTAACTTAAGAATAGGTTGAATTCCTTCAGAGATCTATATATAGGAGCACTAGTTGCGTAATTAGTTCTCCGAAGAGGCACTGCAAAATTGTTGCGCCTAAGAAAATATGGGCAGACCAAGTACTAAGGTGTAGACAATGGTAAGCGATAGAAGAGTCAATCGACAATCCAACGACTTGAGGTTAGTAAGTAGAAATCTACTTCGATAGGAGGAAATAAGTAAAATACTATATCCGTAATTTCAGTAGGTATACCAAACTAATAGCCAGCAAAATGGTAGGATATTACGAAAGGAGAACGTATTTTAAAAAGGTAACATGATGACACTTGTTGATATTTAATTTAAGCTTATTTTTGCTACAATTGAAACTGAGCAAACTTTAAAAACAGCTAGATATGTCATTTATGAAAATTACAAAAAGAAGAGAGCTTGAAATACTTTCTTGTAGAACTTCTGATGATTAACGTAACGAGTAGAGTTTTGGAAAGTTTACTCGTATTGAGTAAAGGACTACAGCCCATCGTCACTACACTGATGGGAACATATAAGTGAGGATTTTTTAGGGTATCTCAATTAATTTCGTTGATTTTAATGATGCCTCCAAAAAGAAAGGATTTAGCTATTGTCCACCATCTCAATTTATCATCACAAGCCCCGATAGAATTTGATAGATCGCTCTGAACTCTGTGATGGCAGATGAGTATTTGTAGATAATTTTCATCAACATAAACAGTCAGCGCGTTCCGCTATGGACATTAACCTTACAACTTAAGCCAATACTTATGAAAACGTAAAGGATTTTCCGTACTTGGTAACCGACATTAATACCAATAATGATAAATAAATAATTGTGCAGAATTTTTGCATTGGATCTTTTCATTTTTTGTAATTCTTGTGTTTGAAAAAGGTTTCGGAATATATATCAAACTTTAAATTATACCTTCGTATGAAACACGGGAACACTCGGGTATATGTAGTATACATATATGTACAATGTACATTGTACATATATAAGCAAACTGGTCATAGATGTAGTCAAAATAGGATTTATGGAACACCAAGGCAGATGTGCCATAAATGGGGCCCGAAACGGTCAAGAAGCAGAAAAGGCAGAATATCTTTCTGGATCTCTAACTGAGTACTATCTAATAGGAAAACAAGCTGAAAGTCTGAACGTCCCTTCCGAAGATGCTGCTTTAGCTGTAAAAGTTACGAGGAGGAGGAAGTATTTTTTTTTTTAAATTTTACATTTCAAAGTTTTTGAAAACCCAGAATTACAAAAGAAACTTCAAATCTGTAAATTTTGGAAAAAATTATGAGCATTTAAAGAAAACGTAGTCATTCAAAAATCGATAGATTTAACCGTTGTGCCAACAGCTGTTGGGTTTTATCCACATCGACAGTAGATGTACCCGGGTACTTCATACGTTTTGTATGGCAGATAGTTGCTTTTGATATACAAATATTAACTACTACCTGGTTTCTTGTGATTTTCTGGTTATTTTTTTTTTTAATTTCTTGGAAATATTGTCTAGTTAACAAAACTTTTATCATAATTTGGAAAAACAAATTTTTGGTACCTAAATAATCCATTTTTACCAAAAATGGGAATTGCCAAAATCCATAAAAATTTAACAATTTCCAAATTCTTTTTTAATCCTTGTAATTTGATCCCTTTTTACCAAGAAAAATAATTAACATTGAATTTTCATTCGCAGAATTCCGTTATATTTGAATTTAAAATCAACCCCTCTTGCTCATAGTGCTATTTTTAGTACCTGCGCAGAATAATTATAACTCATAAAATATTTGTTCAATGTAAACATTTTTTTTTTTGAATGTGTAGGAAAACACGTCTACTAACAGGAACAAAAGGGTATTTGGGAATATCTTGCCTACCTACCCTTGTACAACCAGTTTTGCAGGCAGAAACATGATTTTTTGCGCAGGTTTCGTTTTGAGTAGTTTTGTATGCATCGGGCATGTGCTGCAAATCGTTTTCGCATGAAAGTGACACACAAACACGTATGTGTCGTATTATTTCGCTGGCAATTTCATGCGAAAACGATTTGCAGCACATGCCCGCATAAGTCAGTTTATGTGCGATTTTTGAAGTGTAAAGACCTAAAAATTTATTTTGTGCGGCAAATATATAAAAAGTGAAAATAAAATGGCAGATGGTGAGTGGCTAGCTCCGCGTCAATTGAATGCACTACCATATGAGGAGCAGTGTGACTATATACGCAGAGTTCTTGAGGATTCTGACTACGAACAGAGTGACCACGAACAAGCGGTAGATCAAGAAGACTTAGAAGGAAATAATGATGACATTGGTGGTGAATCATCTGACATTGAACCAGTCCAGGAAACTGAGTATCACCCAGAGGACGAGGAGGATTCAGACGAGGAGTATGAAGAACCGCCACTTGAAACTGGTGATTATTATACGGCAAGAGATGGCAATGTATGGTCGTCAATACCACCAATACCTGGACGAATACGTGCGCACAACATTCTAAGAAGTCGCAATCCTGGACCAGTGCCATCGACAAAAGGCTTGACAATGGCAGAAACCTTCAATCTTATGATGTCAAATGAAATATGTGATGTAATTATTCGAGAATCAAATAGAAAGGCAAGGCAAACTTTTGATGTGTACAATGAACAGCATCCAGATGCGGAACCACGAATATGGGTGCCTATAACTGAAGTAGAACTTCGTGCATATTTGGGTGTGCTTTTGATGGCTGGCGTATGTCATTCCGGTTATGTTCATACCACTGACCTGTGGAAAACAACTTCGCATCCATTATTTCGCGCATCAATGAGCTTACGCAGATTTTGGGCAATCAGCCGCTTCATACGCTTTGATAATGGAAACACTCGGAATGCACGCAAACAATATGATAAGGCAGCTGCAATTACAGACGTATTCCTGATGCTAAATGCCACTCTGCGCCAGTATTATATATGTGGCACACACGTTACCGTAGATGAGCAATTATTCCCGTATCGTGGTGGAACTGGCTTCACACAGTACATTCCATCGAAACCATCCAAATATGAAATAAAAGTGTGGTGGGTCTGCGACGCCATTTCATCATATCCCGTGCAGGTAAATCAGTGTTCATACATTCATTTTATTATATCAACTTGTTGCAAATAAACTAAATGACTAATTCAAATTTCATTTTTCAATTTTTATTTTTTCAATACAGGGTCAAATTTATACTGGAATGGCAGCGTCCGGCGAACGTGAAAGAAACGTTGGTGAGCGTGTTGTGAAGGACTTAGTTGTCAACAATTTTGGTGGAAGTGGGCGAACAGTGGTATGCGACAATTTCTTTACAACATATAACTTAGCAAAAACTTTGATGGGGGACAACAGTTTGGCTTTGTTGGGCACTTGCAACAAAAGGCGTATGTTCGTGCCAGCATCATTTGCCAATCCTAAAGGACGTGAAGCAGAGTCTACGCTATTTGGATTCTGTAACAACATGACGATGTGCTCATACGTCCCAAAAAAAAATAAGGCTGTTGTGATGCTGTCTACTTGCCACGACACTACAGAAACTGCAGGTCCAAAACGGAAACCATTGCTCATACTTGATTATAACAAACATAAAGGCGGTGTGGATAATATGGATAAGTGCTTGACTGAATATTCAACCAAACGGCGCACAAATAGATGGCCTTTAGCATTTTTTTATAATATGCTTGACGTAGCTGCGTATGCTGCGTATGTTATATATATGGAAAACAACACCCATCTAAAACCATCTACCAACCGCCGTAGGATATTTCTGCAGCAGCTCAGCGATCAGTTAGGCAGACCACAAATCGATATAAGAGCGGACAATAGCCATATTACGCGCATATTTTCTACTAGACACGCTATGGAAGCCATATATGGTATGCCCTTGAAGATGAATGTTGGTGCACAAGAGGAAGTGGACCGTGACAGTTCTGGCCGCATAAAAAGAAAAGGAAACTGCTATATTTGCATTACAAAACGCCAAACGAGAAAAGTATGTGCAATTTGTAATAAGCCTGTGTGCGCAGAGCACTCGAAGGATCATCCACAATGCCTCAGATGCTGCTAAAATTCATAAAATATATTTTTTACTTTCATATAATGATTTTCTATAAATAAATAAACAAATTTCCATAAAATAAACTAAATATTTCCATTTATTTCTATATATTTGTATGAATTTTCATACAAGTACCCGGGTACATCAGCTGTTGACGCTAGGTCATTTTCTAGTAACTGGGTTATATTTTCCAAACGGTTGGTCCAATTGACCTGAAATTTCACACCAATATCAATTACATATTTCCAAGCTATGATTGGACCAGCCGCTTGGAAGATATAGCAATATAAAGTGAACTTTGCCATTTATTTCTATATATTTGTATGAATTTTCATACAAGTACCCGGGTACATCAGCTGTCGACGCCATTCCACTAACTTGAATTTGGGCTGTATCGACTGAACTCCTGCTCCAATCTTGATGGAACTTTTCCACATGATGCAAAAGTGTATGGTTGAGGATATCAGGTCAATCGGACTAACCGTTTGGAAGATACAGCAAAATTAAAGATGCAAATGTACCCGTGGGCTCTATGATCGACACAACGGTTAAAACGTATCGGCAAACACGTTTTTAAAAAGTAGGGATGCCCTTCTCGAGGCCTTTTTGACCCATCTATATGTAAAAGCTAAATAGACTTTTTAAAGTTCCATACTGTCTGTTATTTACACAGAATTGACAAGGAACTCAAACTTAAAACAAAATCTTATATTCACCAGATAAGCTAATCGTTCAACGCTACTGGCGGTATGGGAAGAAGAAGGCTTTCCGAATTGATGAATAGATTATCGAGAACAAATTAGATATTACGCAAACATAGAATTTGTAAAAAAAAAAACAGTATATGTTTTATAAAAACATGAAGGAATTTTTTTTTTCCAGATACAAACAAATGCAAACCGTGCTAGTTGGTTTACACTATCACTATTTATTTATTTGAAAATTGTACTTTAATCTTTTTGTTCATATTAGATTCAATTCGGTTCTTCATAATTGAATAGTACTCTTTTACGTTGAAGGTGTCATTGTTTTTAGTTTCAGTATTAAATGGAACATTTATTTTGGAGAAATAATATTTAAATTTTTCAAGAAACTCTGTAGATACTATGCGATAATGATTTCATATTATCTAATAATAATATCCTAACAACATGTCTATTACCTTGGAGCCACAGATTTGGCCATTTTCGAAAAAAATAGTTGAAAGAGAGGATATTTTAAATAGTGTTGAAAGCGCACATTTACAAATATATAATATATTTTATTTGTTTTAAATACGAATAAACAAATGATGATTGAGTTTTCGTATGACGAAATTTTTAATCAAAATGTTGGCTTAGATAATTTTTTAGCAAAAATAAAAAATATCAGTTGATTCACACACGTTCATCAAAAGTACATTTATTGCAAAAGCACGAAATTTTTTTTTATTCAAAATTTTTTACAGATGATTGAAAATAGCATGGCGGATTGTCAATGTGATTATTTTTCAAAAAACTTATATAGCGAGATCAAACCCAAATTAAAGCAGAATTAAACAGAGCAGCCTGACATGGTTGTTATGTTTACATTTGAATTATAAAAAAAAATTGGTTTGTGGATTACTTTTTCTGCTTGGTCATTTGAGCGGTTTTTTTAATTTTTACTTTATTTCCTTAACACAATTTTTTATTGCACCCTTTTTTTGGTAGTAACTTAATTTATGCCACCAAAAAATTGTTGGGTTCGCAATGTTTTAGTTAGATAATTCTAAATGGATGTAAAATCAACACATAGGTATATTTAATGGAAAATGCGTAATTGCATTCATAAAATTTCCGCAGGTTACTCATACGCCCCGCCAAATGTTTTGCAATTCAGATATGCGTTTGACGGACCGTATAAATAACATGTGGAAATGGAATAAAATATTGCAAATATTCCTTTGTTCTTAATTTTTCAAACTTTTGGGGATAAGTCCAATAATAATTGGAAAATCCGGTCTGTTATTTTTTATTCCAGTAATGACAGTTAAACTTGGCCAAATATTTTCCTAGTCTGAAATAAAGCCTTTTAATTTGTAAAACAAATTTCATAGCACATAAAAGGGGACTTAAATAGCTAACGAGAAATTCCAGCTATTGAAAAATATTTCAACTAAAAAGGTTATTTGATCACCTTTATTAATTTTTTTTTAATAATTTTTTACAAAAGTATAACTCTTTGTGTAACTAAACTGTATACATATTTTTACAAAATTCGCACAAGTTTCTAAATTGCAAACAAAAAATTTAAATTTTCAAAATTTTATTATGGATTTAAAAACAATTTTGAGGTATGCAGTTTTGTACCCCATTCAATTTTAGTAATGAAGTTTCAAGTGGCTGAAAATTCTAGTTGATTTTTGGCAATTTCGTTTGCTAAAGGTGTTGGGCATATTTCTCCATATAACGCATGAACAAAATTTACTTTTGTATAGACTTTTATTTTGGCCTTAAAAAATTTTTATTGAAGTCTAAAAAAAAAAGTCCGAGTTGACCGATTATTTCATTTCGAATTATTTCGAATTATTTCGAAATAATAGAATAAAATAATAGTTTAAAAATAACTTTTTTCTAACGACTTTTATTATGAAAGTTATAAAAGTCCGGGTGTCGGGTTTTTATATTTTCCATAGCCAGGTTTTTTATAATTTTTTTTCGGTTTTCGTGATTATGTTTGCTTAAAGGGGTCCTCTACTCCCAAGGCCTGAAATCGAGCGGTTTTTTAGAAATAAATTCCAAAGGATCTACTGAATGGATTAAAAAAAATTTTTTTATTTAAAAGATACAAGTTTTATCCTCAAAATTCTTGTATCGAATACCCAAAAAAAAAATATTGTCGACTTTGAAACGTCATAAACTAAATTGATGTTGAATCTGCATGGGTCCTGCTCAAGTAAAATTCTGGCCAGTTGGGTAATCTGTAATCAATAATTAAATGTTCTTTATAATCACAGTTACGTTGGCTATGTTTTCCCGAAACAGATTGATTTTTACTTTGTAAATTGTAAAGTTTATTAAAATTTTCAATTTTCACGTTATTTTTTGACATATACGTTGCGGTAAAAATAATAGTAGTGCTACTGTGGCATATAGTTTAGTGTTTATAATTTCTTATGTTGCCTTATTTGTTTGACGTTCTCCTTAAAATATAAAATATTTATTTGGATAAACAATTTTCAGAAAAGTAAGTATTGAATTTTTTGATGTATTTTTTTTATCATTTTGTAAAAATCTGATTTAAATTTTGTCAGCAATAGGACGAGGTAAGCACTGCACGGCTTATCAGCACGATCTTATAAAAAAAACCTTTTTTCAAATCTCAAAACGTATAAAGAAATTGAAAATTGAATTGGTTGTTCACCGACGATGATTCGAAATGCTTTAAAATACAAACTGAATCCTGAAACACGTGGCCGTCATCCGCCAATAACTGACAGAGAGGCTAAGCGTCTAGTAAGATTCTCAAAGCAGAATCCTTTTGCACTTGCGACGAAAATTAAAAAAGAACGGGGACTGGAGGCAAGTGTAGAAACCATCCGTAGACGTTTGCGAGATTGTGATTTAGCAGGTCATAGCCCAAGAAAAGTACCATTTTTATCAAAAAAACATGTGGCTCAGCGGCTGAAGTTTGTAAATGACCACTTCGATTGACCCCTAGCGAAATGGAGAAACATTTTATGGACAGATGAATCTAAAATCTTGCTATACGGTGCTAGGGGATCTCGTCAATACGTAAGGCGACCAGCCAACTACGAGTACAATCCAAAATACACCACCAAAACAGCTAAACATAGGGGATCCAGCATTATGATTTGGGCGTGTTTTTCATTTTATGGAGTCGGAACAATATACTGGATTAAGGAAATCATGGATCGTACTCGGTATGTTCGAATTATACAGGATGTAATGTTACCATATGCCCGCGAAGAAATGCCACTACTTTGGGTCTTTCAACATGACAATGACCCAAGCACACAAGCAAGTTGGCTCAGCAGTGGTTTCAGAAAAATAAGGTTAAGATCATGGAGTGGCATGCACAGTCTCCAGACCTCAACCCTATAGAAAATTTGTGGCGCGACGTAAAGCAGGCAGTTGCCGATGCTAATCCAACTAATAATAATCAACTTTGGGAAACTGATGGAAATCAATACCAAATGAACGATGTGAAAAACTCATTGATTCCATGCATTGGCGATGTGCCGCAGTTATAGCCAACAAAGGGCATGCTACTAAGTATTAATTATTTCTCATATACTTAAGTTAATTTTGCTATGAAATTCTTTAAGATTTAAATTATTACCATAAACTTTTTACTCAGTTGCATGATAACTACTATTATTTTGACCGCCTATATATGCAAATTCTTTCGAAATTAAGTTTAGGTAATATTAAAATGAATTAATTTCTTAAGTTTTCTTTTATGAATACCATGTAAATAAAATAGTTTGCTAAAATAAAAACACACAGTGCGCACTACTATTATTTTGATCGCAACGTACTAAGAGACTCTAAAAATGCAACAAAATAAAATTTCGCAAATCGTACTCGGAAAATCATAGCGGTATGTTCACTGATTAATTCAATATACAAATTTTTGAAATCGAACCAATACTTTTATGAAAAGTCTTACTCGGCAGTTAAAAAAAAAACCCTACTTTCGGGACAACGCGTCCGGCGCGCCACGCTCAGCTTCTCGAAAATGGCCGGAGACGGGTACATTACAGAGCCCAGGAGCATGCCAAGGAATGTGATTTCCACGAAACCCTCTCTGTGGCGTATTCTTGGATAAAAAAAACCGATTTTTGAAACCGCATGAGTAGAGGACCCCTTAAGCAAATAATAGATCAATCGTTTTCTGGAATATTTTTAATAAATAAGAAAATTCTTTAGTTTTCAACAACAAGTCCGAATGAAATTTCTTTCGATAATCTGTAAAAATTTTAAAATAAACTTCAACTTAGCTCATGATCGCAAAAGCTCAATAAGGATACGAGTGAGAAACGAACGTTAAAATAAGAAGGCACACATTTTCTAATACTGCTTCTCGCGAGTAATAGAGTAGAGCACGTCTTTTTTGCGCACTTCTTACTTACTGACGCCGCGGCCGCATCAATCGTTTTCTTGTTTATTAACTCGCACTTCGCGAAACTATTATTATTATTTTTTTTTTTTTTGTTTTTCATTTGTATTGTATTTTAGGTGATTTTTTTTTTGTTTCCAGTTTGCGTGCCAGCGAATTCGTGCGCTGTTCAAAATATATATTGGCAGCGCTGTTATTTGCTTACAGTAACTTAAGTTTTTGTTGTTATAGCAATTTGCCAAGAAGTTAAAATGAAAGGAAAGTAATACTAGCAGAACTGAGTTTATGAAACTTTGTTACTCCTTTCTTTCCTCCTTTGCTTTCTTTAATTTTTTACAGTTTCAATAATGTTTAGGAATGAATCAGCTTATTTGCCTTTTACGTGCAGCTCAAGCTACAAGGCCCCGTAGAGTGAACAGCGTGAGGGATAATCCATTTTCTTTCAACTGTTGCAATATGAGTTGTGCCATTTTACTATTTCTTTCGCTTTGCATTTGATTGCGTTCTTTAAAAAAAATCAAAGAAAAAGCACTGAGCTCAAGCAGATAATCCTTTTACGCCAATCGTGCGTCTGTCAAAAGGTGTCGAACGGCATGTCGGCACTTGTCAAAGTGGTATGAAATGCAATGAAATTTTGCTGACCGACGAAAAGGCAAACATTGGTTTTTTTTTTGTTTTTTTTTCACTATGAATTGCTTTAGCTCATGTTGCAGCCAGTTTCGGAAGTTACAAATTAAATAAAGGCGCTACCTTTTCAAAGAAATTTATTTTCAGAAGTAACTCTGCAGTCGAGACAACTTTCCGCCTCATTAATTTGGTTACAGCAAAGCAAATGAAATGCAAACCAAACACTTTAAAGCAAACTGAAATTGCAAATCTACAAGAAAAAAAAATAGATATGAAAAAAATTTACTCAGCAAAAATATGCAGCCAATAAAATACACTCATTTTCATTCACTGGTCGCTTGCAATTGCGCCGAATCTCCCACGTTGACTGAGTGCATCCATTCGTATCCGTAGCCGTAGTAAAATTACCGAAAATGAAAAAAAAGCAAATGGGTGGCCGGCCACTTGCAACACCAAAGTAAAATATTTACACATACTTGTATAAATTAAGTAGAATGTACCCAGTTAGCCATATCGAAAGATACACTTTTTGACTATATTTTGAAGTGAAACTTATTTAGTGGCTGTGATTTTTTACATTATTTATACTACCACTACTAATTTCTGCCACTATTTAAAGTAATTTTTACCGCTTTTTTTCTAATGGTACTACTAATTTCTATCACTATTTTTACGACGGTCTACCAATAGGTTCTACTACTAGTTTTATTAATTTCTACCACAATTTCTGCTAATGATACTAATAACTTCAATTACTACAGAGAAGTTTTACTTCTGGCTCGCATGTTTCTTATTTTTATATAGCGGGTTGTTTTTCTAAAAGTGTGGAATAAACAATGAAATTACAAAATTTCAAACCGAAAATTTACTTTATCAGAAAGAATATTTTAAGTCATATTAATGTTGGCGTGATGTGGAAGTATAACTTTCGATGAACGTCTTATCTCAGTAAGTAATCGCGCAGTAATGGCTCCCAAAGAGTTAAAATTACCCAGTTTGCTAAAACAAATCAATGACTTTACGTTACTCCACATAAATTATTCTCGAAGCGTTAAATTGCATAATTTTAGAGTCCAATCGACTGCCCTTTTTGGAGAGAAACATCATTAATCAAATGTTTCCTTTAATAAGTCGATTGTCTGAGACGTTGTATGGCTTCTGATGCCATCCTCTTCGAAAAACCTGTTTGCAGTTAAAGGTCCATTAAATAAGTGTACAAAATGATCCAGGATTCCAAGGCCCATAAAGCATAACCGACAGTGAGCTTTTATGTAGGCAAGGATGTCTCACGAATCTCTGTGAATTATCCACTCTTTAAAAGCAGCAATTTCATTCTAATTAAATGGCAGAACAAATTCTGCACAATTGTCTGATCTCAACTAATTGTAGCCGATTCATAGCATAAAAATTTAAATGCATTTAAAATAAGAAGTTAAATCACAACGCCGCTGGGGAGATTTGAAAAACATTGACAGATATATAGATAACATATTTTTGAAATTAGTTGCTACCTGCTTAAATATTTACATTCAAATAAATAAATGAGTGAAATGAAATATTGGAATGTGGGTGTCAAACGCGAGAGATTTAACGAAGCTTAATTTCGGAATACATTGATAACTTAAATTAGTAAGTTAAAAGAAATGTCACTGGTTGCCACCTGTTTAATTATTAATTAAGTTATAGAAAAAAGTTAAATGAAATTTTAGAATTCAGAGGTTTGCCATCGCTTACACACAATTATATTAATAAGCTAAACCAAATGTTACAACATAGATGCAGGGGCGGATCCAGTAGGAGGAAATGGGGGACATTGTGGAATTGTGGATTGTTTCTGCTTTCGATTGAACTTCACACCGACTATCAATCCGAATAACATTTACTCCAGATTTGAGGTATAAAAGAGTTGCCACCTACTCAAAAAATCCAACGAAACTTAGATTACTAATTGAACAAAAATGACGGTATTGAAAAGAAGGTTGTCACCTGTTTTATGCTAAATTATAAAATAGTTTAAATGAAATTTTACAATTTAAGTATCAAACTAAAAAAATGTAAAACTTAATTTCAAAATTATTTTTGGAGTGGATAGCCACCTATTAAATGCAATCATATTAATAAGTTTAAAAAATACTTTCGGAAAGGGTTGCCACCTGATCACCCAAAATAAGTTAAACGAAATAGTTTAACGTAGCGCCACAAATAAAATAGGTTTAAGAAAATGTGTTTAAAGAGGGTTGCCACCGGTTTATAATTAATAATTTAATTTATAAGGTAACTGAAATATAAGAGTATTGGTGTAAAATGAAATGGTTCATATAGGAATACTTTATGAAAGGGTTGCCACCTGTTTGGAAATGTTGAATCATTTAATTGGTTATGTAGCTAAAACTTTACTATACATATACCTTACTTTATAAGATAAATGAAACATAACCATACAGGCTTTGGATGGCTTAGTCTTTTAAAATTTTTTAAGGAAATGACAAAATAACCTACTAATCTATTTTAAAATTTTCAGCCCAAAGTTTTACACACTTACTTAATTGGCGCTAAAACCGCTTAAGCGGTTTTGGCCGAACTTCTCTTACAACTTGTATTGTGTGTCTTGATGTTGTGATACAAATTGTGGGACCTACAGTTTTACGCCGAATCCGAATGGCGAATGTTTTTGGGAGAAGTTTTTTTCATGGCAGAAATACACTGGGATGTTTGCCATTGCCTGCCGATGGGCGACCGCTATTAGAAAAAGTTTTTTCTATAATTTTTCGATGTTACTTGCCCCGAGCTGGATTCGAACCTGGGACCCACCGAATGAAGCGCGAACACGCTACGCACCGGCTACGGCGGCCGCCAAGCCCAAGGTCGGTAGTAGATAAACAAAAAATAAAGTAATTCCAGCAATTTTTTTTGTTTTAATTTTATAGCATACGGAAATCACGATATCTTATAAATTAATTCTGAACTTTCAGTTCTATCCAAGGTTAATAAATCCAAGGTAAATCCTTAGGAAGATAATTATTCCTTATAACCCTTTCATTTCGAATTAGGCTGGCAGTATTTATTTTTGGATTCCGCCATACGAAATGAATGACGCATTCGTCCGTTTTTAATTCTTCCGAGCACACGTTCCTAAAAGTCCAAAAATAAAGGAATAACGCCCAACCACGTAATAAAAGAGCATAGAGAAAAAAAATGAATTGCCTTTCTGAAAGCCTTTTATTGTTTCTTCATCTTCGCATTATTATTTGAAGATTCTTTATAAGTCTTCAAAGTAAAGCACTTCGGAAAGAAAAACGTTTTTGCCCGTAAAATTATTGGTCAATATTTTGGATATTTTACGACTTATTTATTTTAGAAACTAAACAGGTCGTAATCGCTGTAGGCTCATATGGATATGGCTTTTCTAGTTGTAAAGTTTTTCCTCACAAGTTATTCTAGTCAAATTTGACCTGATGTTAGCATCCCTTTTTTACTTCCTTGTATTCCTTTCATTCTTGTCTACTCAGAATTTCGGGCTAAGCAATCTTATCGGCGCTTTATACCCTTGCTTTTCGACCTGTAAAATCGAAACAAACGTTAATAGATCTACATGTATTTGTCTATTTCCTCTTATTTCTTATCATTATTTCTATCATGCTTGCTTTAAAAATGTTACATTAGTAAAGTAAACACGGAAGGACTAACACGCATCTATAGTCGAATAAGTTTGAAAGTTGAGTCAAATATCTTTCAGAAAGAAAAGGTAGTGAAATACATGCCATGGTGAATGGAGTATCAGTCGAGGAGGAATCTTGTTCAGAAGTGAATTCCTAGAAAAAAAAAAATGGACAAACAAGATACTCTAAGGCATTTTGGTAAAACAAATATTTAAAAGCATCGATGGAAAATTTTATCAAAATGATTCCAAGTTTCACCCGCTATTCCTCTTCAAGAATAATGAAGTAAGACATCGCAAGTTTTCAATTATTCTTCCCATCTTCTTTGAAGACCACTATTTTGATATGCACCAATATTAAAGGTAAACGTCTTCTCAGTAATGACTGAATTTACATCGACGTCACCGAAATGTTCGCTTTTATTTCTTTTCTTTTGTTAGTTGAAGTGTATCGGCCATATAATGAAAGTATCAAAAGTTTATGGGAGTCTGAAAGAGGAAGGCCCATATTTGGAGCAGTCATTGGCGGCAACCGTAGCCGAGTGTGTAGCGTGTGCGCGTAAATATTTAAACTTCAATTTCAATTCCATTAAATTTTGATTTTAAATTTAATAAAAAAACTATTACTACGATATGCGATATGTTAAATCGACAAAAATAGTAGAATCGAAAAAGAACAGATAGAATGGTTTTAAAAATATTAACTTTACTTAGTAATTGTAGCTAAACCTAATATGCAAATTAGTCTCTATACCAGAAACTTACCGCTTGGTTCAAATTTGATGCGAAAAACTTTACCGTCTGCATTTTGCAAGATCTTATGAAGGCTAATAACCCTCGCCCATTGAAATTTGTAGTGTTTGCTGGGTTGGTGTGCAAGCCGCAGTACCAGCACCAACACCGCCACTCAGCCAACAGCCAACTAACCAACCTAAGGTTTACGCTACCAAAAGCTCAGCTTATGCATATTGCGCGCTAATGATGTTGTTGTTGTTGCCGTTGGGCCAAAGCGACTGACTACTTCTTCGCTCAAAGCAGCACTTAATTAAGTTAATTTACTGCGCCTGCACTCAAGCTCCAAGCCCTTCAAACCATCGCTGACACCTTGCACGCCTTGCCACCAACGCTTAGGCCATTAAGCGTAGGTATACATATTTACTATATAAATGCACCTACACATACAAATACTTACATAGTACATATTGCTTTAGCTGTAAATGCAGACGCTGCTTTAGTTGTGGCCATTTGCAGCTTAAGTTCATTTCACCAAGTGCCCTTTTTGGACATTCAACATTTTCGCTACACTTTTTCTTGACATCTCATTTTCACTATCTCTGAGTTGCGCTTGTTTTTTGGTTTTTTTTTTTTGTGGCGCTTAATTTCCACTTACTCACCTACTTAATTTGCTTAATGTCAACACTTTTTCAAGCTTGACTGTAGCTCACAGGTACTAAATATTATATTTTTTGTTTAATTGGCTGCGAAAAGGAGTAGTGCATTTATATGCAAAAATATTTGGAAGCAAAGATGCTGATAGTCGGCCATTTTTGCTGACTCATCGTTTTCTATAACATATTTAATTTAAATTTTTTTGGTAATGTTTAAGAGTTTTCGTTAGGTTTTTGGCATATCTAGGTAAATTATCAAAACTTGAATATTTTCTTAATATCTAAAGTAATTTTTAGATGGCACAAGATCTGATTTTACCTTACTCTAATTAGCTTTTTAGAATGATTTTTAATATAATATTTTATTGTTTAAATACAGGTTTCTTGTTTTCATTGCATACAACTAAAAAAAATATTCTCTTGATAAATTTTTTTTAAAGATGATTCTAAAGATCACCTTCACCTAACCTCTACTTATTTGTTTTGATTTTTTACAATTATTAAAATGAAGGGCTTGCGTTTAATTTTATACTGGGTCTGTAATCCTTAGGAATTTTTTTTTTTTTACATTAAAATAATTACTTTTAGTCATCATATAGTTCATTATTATTAATCAATTTCAATCATTAATCGCAATGAAGTATAAGTACGATTGTCTTAACATAAATTTGGAAATACTACAGCCATTGAGTAATTGATGAATCACTAATTTTTCTTAATTTTGGAAAAAATAACTTACTTATAACAACTTCTTAAAAAAATATGTTAACTTTCGAGACCAGCGACCAATTTTATATGAGAATTGTTTGGCGCATTTGCCGATAAAAATAAAACTTAATTATTAAAGGGACCATTTTGGAACCTTAAATTCAAATAAAGTCATCAGTGAAATCAATAATTTTAAATATGGGTATCAAACGAACATTAATTAAACGATTGCTAAATTAAGTTAAATTAATAAGTTAAATGAATTTGAAATGAAATTTAAAATATGTGTGTCAAATTTAAAGGCTTAAGAAAACTTATTGAAAAAGAGGTTATCAAAAATAAATTTGCAGAATGTGTCCACCTCTTTGAATAAAAATTATAAGAAGTCACATAACATATTGCAATGTGGGTCTCAAATACAGAACAGATCTCATTCTGTAAAAGGAAAGAGGGTTAAAATATTAGTTTAATTTGTTGACAAGCAAATTTACAATATTGGTATAAAGGAAAATGTCAATATGAAAAATATGTGGAAGAGGGCAACCCTCTTTCGAAGTAAAAATTTTAAATACAGCTTTGTTTGAGAAATAATTTCCAAGAGTGTTGCCTCAAGCTAAAAAAATTAACTCCATTATTGCTCTACGATAAATTAAGCATTCGTACAGTTGTGAACGAAAAGAGTATGAAAAATGTCATGAAATTAAATTTAGAAATCAATGCCTGAAAAATGTACCAAACAAGCAACAAAGTAGCTTACATGTCAACAGAAATTTTTAAATAATTTATTAATTTAAAACTAGGTGCTAAATTACATTGCGAAATAAAAATATGAAAGAAAATTTGAAATTCGCACTGCGCTTGAGATCATTTTATTTTTGCAGTGCTCATTGCGTGTTCAGACCTTTTTTTATGCAAAAATTCTCTTTTCGCTCGGCATTTTTAAAATCATTTTTTTTAGCACCACCTCTATATGAAAACGAATGAGAATATTCAGATTTTGTAAATACAAATCTACCGTATATTCAGAGGGGGAAAAATGCGGTTCTCCAGTGGAAAAATAATGGAATAATTGGATGTTATTCCTTTACCCGCACAAACATCGCCCATATCCGGGAATATAATTTTGGAGACTTCATTATCATTGAAACGCTCTCTTGATTTTTATAATAAAAATTATCACATAAAGATGATCAGCAAATAGCTGTAACATTCTGTATGTCAGATTAAAGTACAGCTTTTCAATACCAAATGGTGATAATGGGACTTCGAAATGACCTCTCGTTTTATACTAACAATAAATTGGGTTTCAGAAACACCGACTGAAAGAACGCGCAGTTGCCAATTAGAAACAATTTTCAGCATCCAGCCATAATTATTATTAAAGGCGCATTTTTTAGAAAATAAAAAATTTAAGAAATGAAATAAAAATTAAATAAAAGTGGTCACATTTTTTGAATATATAATATATATTTCCTTGTCTGCTACATTTGAATTCACAACGTTAAACCGAATGTAATTGTAGCGAGGTGGCGAGCAAAATATTGCTGTTTAATTAAAAAAAATGTTTTCGAACATTTGCAATAGTGGAGTTGATAGTTGATATTAAGTTTGTATCTTTTATTTACAAAATATTTCTATCCATAAGTAAATCCTTTCCTAAAGGGCGCAATTTCATAGTAAAGGAGTTCCAATATTTGATTACTTAGTTCGATTTTTTGTCTCTGGCTGTGCCAGGTTTTTTTCATATTTCCTCATTTAAACAACACTACCAATCAATATTTTATTGCATGCATTAAACTGCACCCACCAACGCTACTAAACGCTTCTCACTTTTACAACGGCAATTATCTCAAACTCCTTTTTCTAATAACTGCCAATAACATTTAGATATTGTAAGCCAAGAAAAATACACATCCATCCTCCCGCAATGGGGCCATAAGCCATAAACTACAAAAGTTTCATTGTAGCAAAGTGTCATTTTAATTTCCTGCAATATGCGAAATGACAAATGTTGACAGTACAATGGCAAAAACACACCTACACATTCACGCCCATAAACGCCCCAATGGCTATTGTACTCGTAACAACAACAAATATACATACTTGTATAATACAATATATGAGTAGAGGTATAGTAGCAATTTGCAGTAAGTGACAAAATATCACTGACAGAGAAACATCGCAGTAAAAGGAAGTCCGCTATGGTTTAACATTCTACACGACAAACAAACAAACAAAAACAAAGAATAAAACTAACCAGTGCTTTGGTTAAGTAAATATAAAAACATATATAGAATACACAGATAAATAAACAATTGACGCACCCACATTGACAGTTCAGTTTGTGTGACGCGAACAACATTCAAGGATTCAAGCGACAAAATATCACTGCTGACTGGGGTGGTATGACACACATACCAACAAAAACAAAACGAAAGAAAAAGAAAGTAAATAACAAATTTGATTATCTTTCTAGGGGCGAAGTCAGCGCAAGAGCCAAAAGAAGAAACTAAGGCGGCGAGCGAGAGAGCGAGCGTGTGAGGTGGTGTGAAGGAAATTCGCAGTGAAACGTTGTGAAAGGTTGCACGATTAAGGGTGTTGCCACGGTAGACAGGTGTGCAGAAAAAAATAGTAATAATAAACCGTTTAATTTGAAAAACGTAACACCAAAGGAACTATTGTCGAAAAAGTAAGCAAGGAAAAAACTGTATGTATGGTATGTATGTGTGCATTTTTAGGCGTGAACTTTAATGCATGGCCAACATAAAGTTGCTAGCAGTTTGCAACATGATTGCATGGCGGCGGACAAAATGACAGTGCAAAAATGCTATTGTGCTAATTTAAGCATTTTAAGGAAGTCATTGAGAAAACTAAAAGGTTGTTGCGTTAAAATTTTTGTGAACTTTAATTAGCGAGTAGCCTTTTCTTTATTTAAAAAATACACAGTACATATCCGAGGCAACAAGATTCCATATAATACAAACGGCCACTTCTTTTTACTAATTTTCTTCAAATAATTTTTTTATAAAATTTTATCTCATTTTGTAAGATAAACAATATACATTAAACTATCAAACTTATTACAAACGTCACAAAAACTTATCAAACTTAAAAAGAATTACATAAAATTTTCAAACTCAGAATTTTAACAAAACTTACAAATGGCCACTTCCATTCACTAATTTACTTCTAATAATTTTTTATAAAATTTTATCTCATACTGTAGGGTAAACCGTATAAACAAAACCCTCAAGCTTATCACAAAACTCACCAAAACTCATCAAACTTCAAAAAAAATTGCATAAAAATTTCAAACTCAGAATTTTTGCCAAAGTTGCAGATACACAGTTTTTTTAGCCTATTTAATGTTACGTAAATTTCAAGTGGCTATAAGTGCGTGTTGATTTTTGACAATTTTTTGTGTTTTGCTGACGGTGCCGGACATTTCTTACATATATGGAGGTAAATGCCCAGCATCGCGAATTTTCAGTCTCAAACTGAGCTGGCTACCTTAGAAAAACTTGGATGAACTTTTTTTTAAACTTGTGGAATTATATACATTATCTAAAAAGTTTGAAACTTTGAGAAAAAATTACGCAAAATAAATTATTATATTGAATTTTGTTGCTTATGTTTTGCTCAACAATGCCAATATTTATTTATTAATTGCCCTGTGCATATGTAACCAGAAAACGGATATCAGTTTCTCTAAAATAGAAAAGGTGGCAACCCTCTAAAAAATATAAATATGCACCGTGTCCTTGCTCAGACCAACAGGTTGACACTCTTACTTTAACAGCTTAAATCCGTGTGTATAATTTAATTGATTTCTTTTAAATAAAGTGGCAACTCTCTTTAAAATTCGGCTATAAATTTTTTCCTTAGCAAAAAAAACTGGTTTGACACTCAAATTTTACTATTTTATATAAATTTTGTATAATTTAAGTGAATTCCACTTTTCAAACAGGTGGCAACCTATATAAGCTATAAGCCTACTGGTCAGCGAATTGAACACCTAGGCACAAATAATTTGCATATTTCACATAACCGTTTGATATTATTGTTTTAATGCTTTTTATAACTCGTATATAATTTATTTAAATTCGACTTTTCAAACAGGTGGCAGCCCTCTCAAAAACATGGGTATGAACTTTCTACACGCCGAGATGAACCGTTTGATTACCATAATTAAATATTTCCTATACTTATACAAAACTCGTATATAACTGAATTATACTTATTTACCTTTTCAAGCAGGTTGGCAACGCTCTTCAAAAACAAAACTAGCTATTAACCTTCACCTTAGCGAAACGAATCGTCGGATACTCATAATTTTATATTTTATACGCTTTTGTATAATTTTGTAAAATTTGATGTTTCAAATTCTCTAAATTAATGTATTAACCTTATCCTCCCAAAGAAGAACCGTTTGATATTTCATATAACTTGTGTCTAATTCAATTAAATTCATATCTTGAAGGCGGGTGGCAATCCTAACATTGGAACAGAGAAAAAGAAAAATTATTTTGCAAAGCTGATAGTTAAGGTGTTGAATTGATTATTTGATAAAATATGTTAACCCGAAAATACAACCAAACTTCAATGCTTAATAACTTTGAATAACCTTTTTGCAATCACAACTTTGTCGAACCCTTCTATGGTTTAAGGTGGGTATAGTCGTAGAGCAACTTTTCCACAAATATCTTAAATACAGTAAATTTAAATATAGCTTTTAAACCTCACATATTTCAATATTTCCTGTATGTATGTAAGTATGAGATAAACTGGAGGTTGGGTCGCCATTAAAAAGTCATTTCACTTTGCATGTGTTTGTCTGTTTACTTGTTTGTGGCAATGTGTGTTAAGGTGTGGGCATTGTAATTTTTGTTGACAGTTCTCTTTCCTCAATATATAGGTAACGTATTGTTTTCACGATTATTTCAATATGAAGGCAAAAACGTACAGAGAGTAGAGAATATGAGCTTAAGAAGAAGCCGTTAACGACAAAAATTATCACGCAAATGAAACCTTCAATCAGTGTCAGTAACACGGTAAGTTTCACGACATGCCACCCTCCCACCACAACGCCTTGTCTCATCACAAAATATCTACATACATATGTATGCGCTCTTTTGTTTTTCATTCAGTTCTTTCAATCATAAAACAGCAAACAGAATGCCACACCTATATATTTTAAACTTTCGAATGCTTTGAAGGAAGTAAACTTATGCTATATATACATGTATGTATTTAGATATGGGCATACATTAATAAGGCTCTCGGTTCATCCACTTTTTGACCGAGAGTGGTGAAATTTGTTGTATTATAAACGACTTTCACTAAAATGATGTGGACCTCGTTGAGGTTATCCTTAGAGAGCACGGATTTTCTTTATGTCTCTAACAGCCTAAAGCAATCGATATACATAGATATAGAAATGTAAATATAAACCAAACTGTTGAGAATGAAAAAAAAAAATCTGTCTATTCAGCACAAAAAAATTATAAGGAAGAATAATTTTCCCAATATAAGGAAAAATTATTTGCCCTATTAAACTAGCAGTACGGTTCAAAAAAATATTCTAATCATTTGAAGTGCATATAAAAAATGTCTTTAAAAGCTATAAAAGTTATGTAATATACAGAAAATTTGCATATACATATGTTACTATGGAGTGTTTCTCTCTCGTTTTTTTCATAAGAATATCACATATGATTTCAAAGAAATTCAGTTCCGAAATTTTTTCAAAATATGTCTCTTCAGCAAGCCTTTGTCTAATTAAAGGAAAAGAGTAGATAAGTTCAGTATTCGACCCAGCCGAAGCCTTCCATGAATATAATTTTTTTTATTATTTAAACTACCGCATTGTTAACGTAAAAAAATACTGTTTATGTTTTCCATATAAAAAGAAATGCACTAAATAAAACTATGACAAAAAAAATTATATTTTTCTAGAAAAATTAAAATATTTAGGTACATGTGGAAATCTTGAATTCTCTTGTAAATAATTTGCTTGCCAAATTCGATGCGATATTGTGATTAAGTGTTCGATTCAAAAAAATATCGGTTTAAAAGTATCAAGTAAAAGATATCAGTATCGAACGATAAAAGTATCATATGGTATCGTATATCGATATCATTGAAAGTTTCACCAATTTGATATTTGGTTTCGAGGTTTTAAAGAAACATTTCATTTCCTTCAGTCTCTGCAAAACTTTATTGATCGTAAAAAAAATTGGCATACCGAAGACCATCGCCAAATCACTTGGCGACGTTTTTTGCCTATAACCCATAGAAGTTCTACATTGATAGAGTTATAAAGCTTGCTAAGACCGTAGCTAGGACCGTAAAGGTTATAATTTAAAAAAAGAACCATGATTTAGTCCTTATTTTGTGATTTTTTATTTTTTCGATCAAAGTTATCGTTACTCTAGGATTTTTATTATTTCGATTACTTTAGTTGTTATACCTTTCATGAGAATGAAATGGTATATTAAGTTTGGTCCGATGTTTGTAAGTGCCAGAAGGAGAAGAGATAGACCCATCAAAAAGTATACCTAAATGATCAGGACGATGAGCTGAGTCGATTTAGCCATGTCCGTCTGTCTGTCCGTCTGTCCGTCTGTCCGTCTGTTTGAACGCAAACTAGTCCCTCAATTTTAGAGCTATTTCGATGAAATTTGGTGAGCAGGTGTCGTTGTACAAATGATTAAACATTTGTCGGAATCGGCCAGATCGGGTGACTATAACATATAATACAACCGATTATTCAGATATTGAATTTTGCGCCATAACTCCTCCATTTAAGCAGCTAAAGGCTTGAAATTTTGCAGAAATATCAGCCATTATTAGCTACGTATCAGTATTGAAAATCATGAAGATCGGAGAAATATAACATATAGCTCCCATACAACCGATTGTTCAGATATTGCATTTTGCACCATAACTCCTCCATTTAAACAGCTAAAGGCTTGAAATTTTGCAGAAATATCAGCCATTATTAGCTACGTATCAGTATTGAAAATCATGAAGATCGGAGAAATATAACATATAGCTCCCATACAACCGATTGTTCAGATATTGCATTTTGCACCATAACTCCTCCATTTAAACAGCTAAAGGCTTGAAATTTTGCACAAACATCAACCATTATTAGCTATATATTAGTATTCATCAAGATCGGAGTTCACAGTGTAAATCGGCAAGATAAATTCAGGACAAATATTTATTGCGAAAAGTAATAAGCTCAGCGCAATATCACATGAATCATAGCGTTAAACGTTTGGGAACTATTTACGGATCTGATAACTGTTTTCAAAGACCGACATATGTAGGTCTTACATATTAATACTTAATTATTTGTATTTTTTAAATGTTGAATATCAAGCGTCGATACGATATTAAAAATATTCAAAAACCATTCCCTTCTTAAAACATAGTTCTTTTTAATTACATAAGGAAAAGCATTAAATAATTTATAACAATGCCTTTACTAGAATTATTTTTATTGATTTGAAGGAAATTTTCGCTTTTAACTATAGGTAATACGAAATTGTAATACAATAACACGTTTTTTACTATTCTTCCATTCATGAAAGGTATGAAGCCTTCGGCATAGCCGAAGACAGCGCTGTTTTTACTTGTTTTTTTTTAATTTCGGTTTAATCGATATTTTGTGGTATTTCTTTTCGATCACACAACATATTATTGTCATATTATTATGACTGAAAAATTGTTAGCACAAGAATAGCGATTATTTTTTATCGAAAAAATTAAAATCACAAAATATCGATCAAATATGATCGGCAAATTAAAAATTTAAAAATTGAGGATTATTTTTGATCGTTAATAAAAATTAAAAACTAACGATCAAACTTTATCGAAAAAATAAGAATCCGAGAATACCGTTTATTTTTTATCGATAACATAAAAAACACAAAATAACGATTATGCAATAATTTAAGAAAAAATTGTTTAAATAAAAATAAGGTTAGATTTGTATAGTAAATTGTATAATTGGATTATATCGATATATTCGAGTTTTGTTTTGAATGAGTTCTTGCCAATGTTTATTGTTCGATACGAAAAAATCGAAATACCAATTACTTACACAAATATCTCATAAAAAAGTAATGACTCGTTGTAAAAGTATCTCTCAGACTAATTCTAGTGCGCTGAACACAAAAATTAATTTCATTTATTTTTCAAAAATGCATTTTTAAGATCCAAAAATCCTGTTTTCGAAGTCCTTTTGCAGTCACTTTATTTTTAAATTTTTAGTTACTGATTAAAATTAATTTAAAAAAAAAATTTATTTTTTCAAAAATATACCAAAAAATATATTTTTCCTGTGATTTTTAACTCACTTGGAAAAAAGCAGCTGTTTCTTTGAGTCATCTTAATATTCATATGAATTTATTTGTTTGCTTTTGCATATTAAAATCTATGTTCAGCTCTAACATACAAATATGTATTAAATTTATATTTGCTTACAACACGACACGCCTTTGTTTTACATTTGCTTCGGTTGCGTTCTTTTTATTTTCCTTTTTTCTTCAACCCACCATAAATGTTTGCATGTGTTTCTTTCATTTTTCTTTTGCATTTTTTATAACTATTTCCTTTCACCATATATCTGTATGTATGTATGTACATGCAAAATCCTTTGCTACATAAACCGTTTTGTTGGTTAAAATAATGGCATTTCAATTACTCAAATGCAAAGCATTTCAACATCTAAAATTCTACTTACTTTCAACATGCAATAGCAACAAGCTGCCGAAAAAAATCGATATTCAAGTTTTCGTAGAAATATTAAAAAAGCAAGCAACAAGCAGAAATCGAAGTGCGTTCATAAAGTTGGCAGCGGATTTTATACCCCACCCACATACATATTCGTATGCAACTGAACTTTATTTTTCGGCAAAAAACTTGCAAGCTGCTTTCTTACTACTGTAAGCTGTCTATGCTGCTCCCTATACTTTATGGTAACATAACTATGCACACACACACACACACACACACACGCGTACACTTATTGTCAATATCTTTTGAACATTTGAGAGTTAAACAGAAAAAGTACCTATAAAAAGAATTATGATCGTCCTAATGGCAGAGCGAATAAATAAAACCACAAGCCCCAAATTCGAGTCCAACCTCATTTTTATCGCCTCTTTAGTTTACTGGATCCTGAGGGAGTAGCGCAAAAAAAAATGCAAATGTTTATTGCGCTGTCGTTTTTCCGTACAGTTGTTAAAATGCGATTTGACATTTCCGGTTTCGTGTGCAGTTGTTTTTCATTTTTAACTGAATTTTTATACGATTTTTCAATTTTTTCTCCTCTCTTATTTCATAATGTTTATTCGGTTATGTTCGTCGTGGCGAAAACTTTCTTGTTGCGCTGACACCTCACTTGCATTTTTATGTTCATGCTTGCAGTTGTTAAGTGACAGCTTTAGTAGAAGTTTTTTGAAAATCGTATAAATAAAATTGGTTTTATTTCATGTACATAGTTACGAATTTGCTATCCGATATTTTGAGTACCCACTGCATTTAACTCAATTGTATTCAATGTATGAGTTTGCATTTGTGAATTGTAACAATAAGGATAGTTTGCGAAATAAAAATTAAGAATAACAGATTGAGAAAGCAGTTTTAGGACTAACGGAAGAAGTTTGCATAGTTTGAAAACATTTAATTGCAGATTTTTATAAAATATATATTCCACTCATTTAGCCTATTTGCATGTTCTAAAAGTTTAAGCATTTTTGGCCTGCTGTTTGTGTGTTTTTTGTTTTTTTTTTTGGAACAGCAGCGACCGAAAACTAGAGCGCTCGGCAAATATCAGAGAAAGCTTAATATAAATCAGGGTACATCTCTATCACCTTTAATTGAAAGTTTTTAAGCATTCAAAATTGAAAAACATACATGCAGTAATTTCCGAACAAAGTAACGTCAAAAATTTTCATAAATTTTTTTTTTTTTAATTTTTTTTATAATATTTATATTTAATTATATATTATATATCGAGCATTCTACGTCAAGTGATAACTTACAACCGCCAGACTAAGTAATTTTGCGGATAATTTTTTCGGAGCAAATGTATTTGAAATATACTAAATTTAGCATATAAATTGAACTCCCAAATGATTGTTGATTTGTTGCAACCAAATACTTACCAAGAATACAATTGATTTCGCAAAATTAAGTATTATTTTAGTTCTTTAAACGACTGTTCGTTAAACTATCAGGTCTGGAATAGATGAAAAAGTCAGAACCTTTATCCCTGGATGTCGACGAAAGCTTCATGTACCCGAAATATTTAAGAACGTATTCCCATTTTTGGGGCACAAGCTTTCGATTTTTCAACATTTTTTTGGTATAAACGACTGTAATTTATGGAGCTCGGGGAATGGTTTTTACCAGCTCCGTGTACCATGGTTCAAACCCTGGTAAAGTCTATAAAGAAAGAAGTCTGAGGAGAGATGTAGTGATCTCCGAAATAGCAGCTATCATTCCTACCACTTTGAAACCCCCTGGTTTTCTCATATTATTCCCTAAAAAAACCTGGTGTCGAGCTCAATAAATTACACTGGTTTCTAACATACAAGGCCAATGATAATAATATTTTTTTTTGTTCTTTTAAAACTCAATGTACATATTGCTAGTTCCAAGGTATATTTTACTAAAATCGTTTATTCATTAAGAGATATGAAAAAAACAAGACTCCACTATGGGTCCAAACTGCGCATTATATTGTATTTATCCTCCTGTTTTTTGGCAAGGTTGTATGAGTTTCACTTATAGGAAATACACAAATGAAAAATTTTTGTAATCGGAATAGCATCTGCCAAAAGAGGAACTACAATCAAAAATATGCCGATGACTAACTCAATAATAGTGAGTATTTTGCGGAATTTTTTGTTTTTTAATATTACAACATTTTTTTTTTTTGTTGGATTCATTTAAATCCAGTTTTTGTTATTCCTCAGCATTAAAAGAGTAATTTAGTTATTTATTTGAATTATGTAGTACAGGTTTTGAGAAAAGTTGCCGAGAAACCGTAAAATTGGGATAAACGCGATTAAAGTTTCAGACGATTTATGTGTAAGGTATAGATAAAGTTGGGTACGGTGGACTCAAAATGCGTATATCTACAAAACTACAATAGTTATTTAAAGGAAATTTGTTCCACGCATTTCGTCATTTAGATTGTAAGTAAGTAAGAAAAAAGCAAAATACCCGCTAAATTTCTCGAAACATC
Source organism: Anomoia purmunda (assembly GCA_951828415.1). Classification (NCBI taxonomy): domain Eukaryota; kingdom Metazoa; phylum Arthropoda; class Insecta; order Diptera; family Tephritidae; genus Anomoia; species Anomoia purmunda. The sequence goes on from OX639995.1 coordinate 20,035,938, forward strand.
ACAAAATTAGCAAGAAGTAAAATGCAAAAGTAGTTAAACCAGCTATTTGCCATGAAAGTGGTGGAGCTAAAATTTATAAAACCGATTTCCAAACTAGTCACATGCAAACGATTTTATTGTAGGTTTCTAAAATTTTTTACATAAATGGGTTTTCTGAGTTCTTCTTGTTTTAATTGTCGCTAAAGTTAGCGCTATCAAATTTAATTTTTGTTTTATTTGAATCGCTACATTTTTACTGGAAATACAGTAAATAAGGAGCTGTAACATACAAACAGTTTAATTTTAGTTTTTGGCAAAGTTTCTGCTTAGTACTTTTCCAAAGAACTTTAACATTTCAAATAGTGCAAACGATTTGTTCAGTCAAATTGTCGTATCTACATGCAGGCCTTTGAAGATTTTTAAAATGATGTTAGTGAGGCAGTTTTGTTTGTTTCCCATGATTTTGAGTTCACAAAAATTACAAAAAAACCAGTTTCACTCTTGTCGCAGAATTGTGCCACGCAAAAATATACTGCTTAAGCTTCAAATGTAATTTGTGTTTTTGTTTTGTTTGTTTATGTTTTGTATTCCTTTTGTAATTCAGTTTAATACCACTCCGCAAAATTTTTGATAACCCTATGCTAGTCGAAAAATTTAACAACCGTTGCACCAATTGGGTAAAGCTAGTCCGCGTATGTTGAATTCAGTAGTTTAAAAACTGTACTAGATAAACAATTTCAATTGAAAGAACTACCTTTATTGATGCAATCTAGAAAAGCTATTAATAGATTCCATTAATTAGACGAGTTTTATCAATTTTAACTTTTTATCTAGTTTATTCTTTATGACAACTTTTGGAGTAGTCAATTAATTTATTTCACTAAAAACATATTGGGATTGCTTTATATTTAATAAAATATATGAAATGAAAATAATATCAAAAAATATATTGGTCGATTTAGTAGAAAATATGCAGTTATTTTTACATATCTTAACAGGTTACTCATACGCCCCGGCACAAAATGTGTTGTCTATATGTGCGAGTCAGTCTATCGTCAACCCGCGATTTTTCCAGACTGAGATGGATGTAGTAAACTTGCACTCTCTTCCTCCCCTCTCTCATACAAAACCGGATTTAGGCCGCCTGGGCCTTCCAGTGTGAGAAGGTTCAGTAAGAAAAGAGAATGCAAAGTCACTTTTTTGGAGAGTCTTGGTTTTTTTATATTCCAACGGCCAGAAAGCTTCAATTTAACCCTAGATATTTAGTTCAGTCCCCTTTTTCTCAAATTTTGGTAACGTAAGTGGCCGGCGTAACAGAATGTGGAGCGTGTGTGTACTTCACAGCTTTATCGCCTCCCAATGACAGTCACTTCAGCAATATTCTCCCAAAACAAGAACAATAGCAACAACAATATCAATGTACCCATACGTAAGTATATCAAAATCATAAAGGCATCCCTTTAGTGTTATATTTGACAGAAATTTTATAGGGAGATGTATTATAAGGAATTAATCAGTTTTCGAAACCGATCGAACCACATACACCAGTGCTACAACTGATTGTTCAGGTACGGTGTTTTGCGTTATAACTAATACCGCAAAGAACATTAAATTCGACACTTCTTTCACTTATCATTAATAAAAAGCAGAAACTCAGAAAAACAGGTTTTTGGTTGTTGAGTTTTAAAAATTCAACAAAATTTTCGGAAGAATTGTAAAACTCTTTTGATAACACTGTCCGACAAAAAAAAAAGTGAATATACTTTTGAAGCGACCTAGTAGAAATTGCTTATCTGGTCGTATATTACACGAAATCACGTTCAAATTATTTCTAACACCCCCAAAATCTTTTTTTAAAGTCAAAAAACCGTTTTTTTTATTGCTTGCGAATCTGAGGTCCAACAAAAATGCCTGTGAATAATTTTGCAGAGTCTTAAAATGACTGTAAATTCTTTTTCGAAAAATGTAGATTCGGATAATTCTTCATAAGTACCTTCTTTAATTTTAGCGTCACTTAGTTTGGGAAAAACTAGCAACTAGCTTATATGATGTAGTAATGACTTATCAAGTCGTAATTACTTAGGTGAGCAGTGGCGGATACAGAATTTTCATTGAGGGGGGGCGATCAATGCCTCAACATTATATCACTATCAGAGTTAGTAAAATGATCTATGTAAAAGGAGCATGTTACTAGAAGCACACGTTCAGTGATCAAAATGAAGTTTACTAAATTAAATGCGAGCACTTTTTGCGTTGCGCTTCAAGGGCCGAAGCCCTATGGTCGATTCTGTATAAGCTGCCAATAGAGGGCGAATTGCAATAAAGAAGCTAGAAAGAGGAAGATAGAATATTCTTGTACTTGTTTCTTTCTCGCACTTCGCCTCGTATGGAAGCTTATATAAAATCTACCGGAGGGCTTTGGACCTTAAAGCGTAACGCGAATAATCAACCTGAAACCTCCCTGACATAGTCTATTCAACTATTATGCTATTAAAAATAGTATATTTCACAACGGGTGCAGGAGATGGTTTTTCAACGAATGTGAAGTTTGCAACACGAGCCGAAGGCTCTGCTTCGACTCTTTCGGCGAAAATACTTGTTATGCATATTAAAAAATTTTCTTTTAGATTTCCCATGTCTGGGGGGGGGGCGATCGCCCCTATCGCCCCCCCCTTGTATCCGCTACCTAAGGTGAGTCACTAATGAAGAATAAATAGTCAATTACGTAAAGTCATTTCAGAATATGGAGTTATAATGACTGCATTAATGGCCAACGATGTAATGACTAATGTCTAACCTTGTAATTCTTCTTACATTCAGCCTATTTCTTCATTTACACCCGGTACCCCTGGAGGGCGCTTGATACCAAAATGTTAGATTTTGGATTATGCTGCATAACTTGAAAACTTGAAGTCCTTTTTGAAAGAAATCAATTTTAATGTTTAAGTAGTGATAGCCTGCCGAAAAAATGACGTTAAAATCGAAAAAAACAGACAAATTAGGCAGCAAATTCAACTTCTAGCGTAAAAAACACGTCATACTCTTTTCAAATTAACAACACACTATATATATTTCGAAAGTGTAAACATCCATGTATCCAAACCCGTTGAGTATTTTCAATTCGATTAAAACATTTTTTTTAATGAATTTTTTAACAGAAAAAAACTAAAAAAAACGGTTTTTTGACTTTAAAAAAAGATTTCGGGGGTGTTAGAAATAATTACACGGTGCTACAAAAAACAAAGTGTGGTAGAGCATTTAGAGACATTAGAAAAATTTCAAATACATCCCAAAATCTAAAGTTATGATAAAAAAACACTGTATATCGGGATATTGGATCAAAACCCGGCCATAATTTGGAGAGTTTTGTCTATTTGCATTGCTTGCATTTTATAACTCATCTGACTCTGTGAACCGAAAGAAAAAAAAACCTTTTTCTTAATGCCTATAAAAAGAGATATTACAGAAGGAACTCTATTTTATAAAAATTCGCAAAGTTATGAAACCTTTTCCTATTACAGTTAGAAGTTTTAAAAGTGAATGCCTATAATTTTGAAGAAAAAATACCAAAATTTCGTTATAAGAGGTGAAGAAATCGAGATTAGATTAAGCAAATATATATCGTGCAGAATCGCGTTTAAAATAATATGCGCCGATTATTAAGTGACAGTTAATTCCGTTCCGTTATTTACATTACAACCGACGATTAAGAGCCTTTTCTGAACCCTTTTTCCACGTCTGTCCTCCACTCATTTTCGCTTGCTCCACTTGTCTCCGAAACTGACGCTCTATAACTCTTGACTCTATAACTCTAGCCTTTAGGATTTAATGTCTACTATTGTACATACGAGTATAACTTAACGTTTTTCTTTCACCCAGATCATCGCTCTTCGCTTTTCTACCGACTGCCATTCTGCTTTAATTTATCCCCCGGTGAGATCCATTACATTCAACTACTCGTATTCATTTCATTTCCACCTGCATTGTTAATCGCAAGCTTGCTGTTTTTTTTTTTTTTTTTTTTTTGTTAGTACATACCTTCATTTTGTTGCTATAACGGTGTTCGCGTTATTTTACATTGCCACCATTGTTTCTTGCTTCCCAGAATCCCAGTTTTCCAGAAATTGTTGAACTGTATTGTTGCTCGTAAGTCTTTGACCATTGTCTACTGTTGAAATGTTGCCGGCGACGACGACAATAACAACAATAACAATGTTGATGCTGATAGCTGTTGATGTTTCGTTTCTTCGTGGCAACAACTACATACATACCGGGATGGATTGTTGTAAGGAGAGAAGTTTGGAAGCAGCAGCAACAGCAGCAGGAAGTAACGAAAACGGAAGCAACTTTGACAGCAATCAACAACGATTGCAACAGCAACAATAACTTTAATAACAACAGCAACAGCAAAAACAAAATCAACAACAACAGCAAATTCCGCAGTAACAGCATGACTTGGAGGAATAATCGGACATGCACGCACACATCCACACATACACATTACACATACATTAAAAACAGTTGTACAATTAAGCACCAACATTGTACTACAACAATAACAAGTCAACGAAGCACAAACAAATCAATGCCAGTGAAAATTTACGCTTAATCCTGACATTCTCTTCCTGTGGCTTGGCATGGCATTAAACAAATCGGTATCCACGTCCTTCGACGTTCTTGCTTTATGTACATTATTGTTTTACACAACTCGCCATTTGTTGTTGCAATAAGTTCCGTCATTTCTCTTACATTGTTATTGTAAATTACCCGGATTGTGACAAATTAGGGGAAGTGCAATTTAATGCAATCTCATCCTTTGCACAACTTACTTCAACTCGTTCATAGTTACTTCACTCCTCTCTACTCCACTCCACTCCGCTACGTTTAACTCAACTCACTTCAACCTAATTCCAAAGCGAAGAAGAACTTTCCACATTTAGCTCTCGTCGACTCTGCAAATACTCAACCATAATTACTGCAAGTACTACATGCGACAACAACAACAACAACAACAACAACATTGGCAATATCTACAATTACATTCGCTAAGATTAAATGGCAAAGCGGCAAAACGGCAAACGGAAACAGAAGAAAGTGAAAGAATGGGAAAGCAGAAGAAAGAAAATATAAAGTACAACGTTTAATACGGAAAGCGAAATTAGCCAAGCACGTGAACATTTCTTTGCATTCCTTGTGAAAGTGGTATGTGATGAGAAGAAAATTTAAAAATATTTTGTTTAGGAATTACTAAGATAATCCAATTAACTTTCGTTAACATCTGCAGTGAAATATCAATTTCTGATATGAAATGATCTCATGTCAGAGTTAACGTACGAGTCTAGACACATATAGGAAAATCTTTAAAGCTTTTTGTGTTCTCAGCTCAATGTGTTTGCAGTAAACGTTCATTATTGGCATGAGAGTGATTTTGTACATCACGTGATGCGAGTCGTATCGATATCGCGTAACGAAAGTCGTGTCTACATGACGCGTATATGTAATATCGAACGCACATACAGAGTAAGTAATAACTTTTACTTTTTTATTTTTTGCCCAAAAAATAATTTTTATTTCTAGTGTTTTATTTTTTGCTCAGAAAATAAAATTTAATATGAATGTGGGACCGAGTGAATAACAGATTGCAACCCTGCAAGCAAACCCTGACATTTCACGAAACTTAACCAACGCTGACAATGGAACTGGACGAACTGAACCCATGCGCGTTATATTTTCCTAGAATATTTTAACCCATTAACATGCTTTAATATTTATTTCGAAGGTCACCATTGGGCTAAAAGTTTGTAGAAAATTATTCAGCAGAAATTTTCAGTAGCGGATCTTCTCATTTATTATTAAATAGCAATGATCATAAAGTTCTATTGAAATAGGGGTATAGGAATCAAAAGCTTTTAAAATATATACAATATTTATTTACACTCTAATTCGTTAGCGTTAAACCAGAGTTAACTTATCCGATTTTTGTAGGAAAGTATTTAAAATTTAATTTCTGTAGAATTTTAAATTTATCGTGAATAGATTTGGCCCGAAAAGACCGCTGGCGAAATTTCCAGTGGCATAACTGCTTTGGAACAGTCAGCCGCGGTAGCCGAGTGTGTAGCTTGTGCGCGCTTCATTCGGTGGGTCCCGCGTTCGAATCCTGGCTGGGGCAACTTACATCAAAGTTTTTTTCGAATACCGATCGCCCTCGGCAGGCAACGGCCAACCTCCGAGTGCATTTCTGCCATGAAAAATTTTCTCACAAAAATCATTTGCCGTTCGGGGTTGGCGTAAAACTGTAGGTCCGTCAATTTGTGTTACGACGAACACCACAAATTGTAGGAGAATTGCGGCCAAAACCACTTAAGTGGTTATGGAGCCAATTAAGTAAGTAAGTAAGTAATATCTAAATTTGTCAACTCATGCGTTCATACGTTTGTCGACTTGAGAATTTAAACACTTGAGTTTTAGTATCTTTATCCTGAAACAAAAACAACAAGTTTCCAGACAATAACCTTGAAATTGTCGCACAGTTTAACCGTAGACGAGTCAGTAGAAATCATGAATATAATCTTATATTCAAATCTTTGTATATCATAGTTTAAGGGATAAAAAGCAGAAACTGAAAATAACAACTCGTTTTTCGAAGCAATAAAAGTTCGGTACAATACAATGTTGTAGAAGAAAAGGACTAATGTTTCTTTGATCCCCGGGCCTCCTGTTTAAGAATAATAACAGTGGCACTTGCCCAAATATTTTTTAAGTCCGAAATAAAAGTCCTTTCCTAATAAGATACAAACCGCTTTTCGAAACTACACAAATTGGGTCTCAAATAAATGAGGACTGTAATATCTAAACTAAGAATGCCACCTATAGAAAAATACGTAATTTAAAAATTTCATTTGATTACTATGTAATAAATCTTGGGTAGATGCGTATAATGAACAAAAAAATTAAATATAATAAAAAAAATTTTATAATAAAATACAACAGCACTGTCCAATAACTAAAAAAAATATGTGTTCATTAGCGCAGCAAAACGAGATCCGTATGTTTATTTTGAAAATTTAAAGAACTGTTACTGGAATATCACTTTTTTATGGTTTACGGAGGAGGAGTTGAGCGTGGTTTTTTTATTTCTAAACATTTTTAATTTCATATACATATATCATCTTCCAACCTTATGCTGCATATCAAATTTGAGAAAATTACTTTAAAATTATTTAGTTATTATTATTATTATTATTATCATTACTGGAATTTCACATTTATTGGATTTTTGTAATTTACGATTATATGAGAGGTGGGCGTGGTTTTCATCAGACATTTACAATTTTCGGAATTTCGCTAATTACCTAAAACTCAATATGGGTTGCGTTTTTGTTACACAGTTTCGGAGATATGTATAGTTTTTTTCATTAAAGTGGGTGAGGTCACGCCCATTTTCCAAAATCAAAAAAAAACTTACACACGTGTTACTTTCCCTAACCCAACCCCTATGTGTCAAGCTGCAGCTAATTGTCTTTGCTGGATAATGAAATATGGTATTCTTTTGATTTTCATAAACAAGCGTTATGTGGGCGTGGTTATTATCCGATTTCAGCCGTTTGCAAAACCAAAGTACATAACCTTTTATACCAAGCTTCGTTCATATATCTCAATATCTACTCGAGTTATCCATTGCATGGATAGGCGGACGGACGTACAGACACACATGACTTTATAAATAAATTTCGCTACCTTTTCAATGTGCTTTCAATCAATATTTTAAAGTCCAGACGTAAGAAATTTACAAATGCACAACTCGCTACATTTGCCCTTTTGGAAATATGTACGTAGCCGAGTCTAAAAATAACGAATAAATTTCCGTCAAACATTAGCGAATGTTTTTGTTGAAAAACACAGAAATATATATATACATATATTGTCTAAAAATAATCTTAATTGAGAGTCATTTAAAACCATTATCTGAAGTAAAAATAAAATGAAAAGAACTAGAAATTTATACATGTATAGCGCGTAAGCCGAATCGAAACTACGATAATTTTCTAACGCTTGCGTTTAATCGCACAAAGGCAAGAGAAATGTACAATCCAAACCACAATACGGACATACAAAGATACATTCGTTTATTGGAAACGAATACACAGTGAAAACAGGAAGAATACGTAAACAAATACGCTCTAAAACCAGTAAATATATTTGAACACGCACCACCGAATAGCCTTAGGCGTCGCACACGTACCTGCACTTCACTATCAATGTTGTTTCTTGTTTGTTCGATTTCTCATGGCAAACAAAATATGGAAAAGAAAAATACACAAAAGCTAGTAATCGATTTAAAATCTACAGACTAAACTAACTAGGGATAAGATAGGTGCAGTGGTGGACAATAAAAGTGGCACACGATAGTTTTAAAAGTATTGACATGTTTTCTTTTGTTTTTGAAGTAAAACTTCATTAGTTGTACTAACTTGTAATACTACTACTGTGACCAATGGTACTCTCATTACTATTACTATTTTGCCTATGTTCTATCACCACTACTCTTTTTAATAATTTCTACTACTATTTTTACTAATTTCTACTACTATTTTTACTAATTCCTAATACTATTTTTACTTGCGCTATTACGAACTACTACTAATATTTTTTACTGATTTTACTACTATTTTGCTAATGCTACTCTTAGTCACTACTACTACTACTACTACTATTTTGACTGTTCTACTATTATTTTCACTAATTTTTTCCGATATTTTTACTTGTGCTACGTACATACGTACGTACTTTACTACTGGTATATTTTACTAGTTTTTCTACTATTTTTACCAATGCTCCATTTTTCACTACTACAACTTTTATTTATTTATACTTCTATTTTTACTTATGCTGCAATTGATTACTCATACTATCTTCACTATTTTTCACTACTTAATTACTACTCTTTTTTACGAATTTCTACTACTATTTTTTAAAATTTCTACTACTATTTTCACTTATTTCTACTACTATTTTTGCATGCGCTGGTACTACTTACTACTACTATTTTTTGCAAATTTGACTGCTATTTTTGCTAATGCAGCATTAGTCAATACTTCTATTTTTACTTATTTCTACTACTGTTTTTACTAGGTTTTACTACTACTAAATCCTTCTACTATCTTCGCTATATTCGACTACTATTTTCCTTACTACTAATTATTACTAGTTTTATTAATGCTACTACTATTTTTATAAATTTCTACTACTATTTTCGCTCATGCAAAAACTTAAAAACTAAAAGGGATGTCTTATAAAACCCTCCCCATATTTAAATCTGCACGTAGGTGCACGCGTGTTTTATTTTAATGTTTATTAATTTTTATAATTGTTTAGCTCATTACTTAACCAGCATCGTACAAATCCACCTTTCGAACTTTGTAGAAAAAAAATAGAAAAATGCAATAAAATGCAATATTTTCGTTTATTTTTCATAATTTCTTTTTGCTGTCGGTGGCTTGCGTTTTCTTCCGTACAAAACAACTGAATTTATTTGTCCGATTTTATTAGCCGGCACTGTACTCCAAATGTGGGATTATCAACTACATTTGTGTGAGTGGTGGGTGGAGGTATGCCAGCTGAGGTGATGAATAAGAGCATTAATCGAATAGGCTTGCGCCATTTTCCCAGGTGCGTGTTTTGTAAGTGAAATCAAATTGGTTTTGAAAGTAACGAATCCAGACAATTTCTAATACATACACATCCACACATTTATAACGGTATGAACGTGCAAGGCTAACCAAAAATCACGATGTGATTTCACCCCAACAACATATGGTAGAAGTAGATATGACGATAAGATGAAGTAAATGGTTTGCTTTTTGTTTGCCTGCAGACGTTACTCGGTTATCGACACTGCCAATCACTCACCTTCAATACACACACGCATACACACATATTTAGAGTATGTAAATTTTCGAAGGACTTGCTTTTTGTTCATTTGTTATTTCACGTGAAATTCCATTTCCATTTCGAAAATAACTTTCAAACAATTCAAATTGAAAGTGTAGAGAATAGTGTAAAAACAAAATATGAAGATATGTACACAAATACATCCATACATACATACATATATATGTATTTATGCTACTAGTGGGTTCAGTTCACTAATTGCTTTAGAATTATGATTGATTTTCTCAATTGTGGTCGTACAAAATCAACCAAATAAATGGATAGAAAAATGCAAAGCACTGCAAGCAGGCACTGCTGAAGTGATTTACATTTCATTGCATTTTTTCCTTGCATTCCTTTAACCAATTTCAGGCGAACTCGATTTGTATGCAAATTTGAATCGATTTGGAATAATATAACCGCAAAGAAAATGGCACAAATAGTAAACTGCAGCATTAATGACAGATATTTGTAAAAATCAATATCATGACAAAAAGAAGTTTATTTTATGAAAGTTACATATTTCAAATTAGCACTAAAGCTAAGCAAATAAATTTTTTCAGGCATACAACCGGATATAATTTCCGTGATGAGTTTTGCATATATGGCGTGCGTTGGGATCCAACAATTTTTAATCGACATATCGTACATATCTAACACAATTTTTCGATGTATACTTTCAGGCTGGAGACTTTGAAAAGCAATGACATTCAAAGTTTGATCGGTAAGTGGTAAAAGGCGGGACAGTTTCATATACTAAAATATTTTGTAAACCCCTAGTGGAAAAAGTTAAGCCATTCGGGTCCGTTCATGGCCAAAAATTCACACCTAAACAAATTCTGGAACTAGCAAACCAAAAATATATAAAAGCAAAATAAAATAGGTTTTACTAAAGACACAAGATTATTGTCGGTGGATCTGTGTTCCCAGATACCAATAACAGAAACAATCAGACGTTGTCTTGCATCAAATAAATCCAGTAACTCGTGCTACGTACATTTCTATTTTGACATTTTCTTTGAATTTGATAATTTGATTGAAATTTTAAATAAAAATAATTTTTGCAGATTCTTGTACAACAACAAAATCAAGGCAAATACATACAAGGTGTAGTTATTATAGCAGCTGTTTTGATTTTTTTTTTTTATTCAGCTACATGTATTTTGTTTTTGCTTTTGCATGTGAGCTTCCAAAAGCCGTAAAAGCAAAAACAAAATGTATGTAAATTTTGACAACTCTTACGCAGAAGCAAAAACAAAATACACTGGAATTTTGTAGTTGTATTTATAACACCACATTGTATGGATACGCCTTGAACAAAATATTTGGCATGCTTTGTCTCTAAAATCGTGGAAGTGATCGTTTCGCTTTGTCTAAACTCTGTTTAAGGAATTGGAACCAATGTAGTCGATGGCTTCTTCATCGTTGTCGAAAAAATTTTTCGAAATCGACGACCAATTTTTATCCTACAAAATACCAGTAGTGCGATTCACTAACTTTAAACGGGGCAACAATTGTTGTTTTTGACGGCAGTATTTGCCGTTTGCACTAACGATTGTGCGATTCACTAACTTATTCTTAACGACACTTAATGGCTGTTTCGTTGTATTTATTCAAAGTGATAAAGAGTGGCACCTCTGTCAAACTGAATGTCAAAATATGCGAAAAACACAAAGAGGAATAGAGGAAAAACAAACGAATGCCTACTGCCAAATATAAATTTGAGTGTTTTTGTTTATATTTCATTAAAGTGAAATAAGAAACTAGTTTATTTTAAACTTACAAACATTTATAATTCTTTTTATATATTGCAATGCTCCATTGTAGCAGAATTTCGGATTATCCTCTGAGTGATTTGGTGAATAGGCATCAACTCGACTCCAAGGAATATCCGGAATCACCTGCAATTATGCCATGGTTTTCATTTTCAAAATTCGGGTTGTGCTCCAGCGTATTTAGGATTTACATTGTATATTTACATTTTTTTAATTAGTATAATTTATCTTTTATATTGGTAGGTTCTAGCGGCTTTGATATTCTTCGTTGCTATCAACGACCCGTAATTGAGAAATGGGGAATATCTATGAGCAAGTAATAGATGCAATCTATGACTCATAACTTCTCATTATTAAAACTAAACTATATTTCTGTTTTTGTACTTGAACCTTGATAAAAGCTTGATTTTGCCATTTGCACATTAATTGAATGGTACATATGGCGGTTGGCATAAGCCTTCTCATGATTCTTTGGTGTGCAATCGACGGCCCCAATAGTGCCTCCCACAAAGGGTGACGACGCTGAAGCGAGCATTTCTTCAGCAGCTTGGGTCATAGGAAACCAAACTTTCTGGTGAAACAATAAGGGTATTCATTTAAGCTCATAAATTTATCATCGCATATATTTATCCAGTTACGCACTATGTTATATGAACGCACTTAAAAATGTATTGTGTAAATGCTCTTTCTCGATCAGCTGTTTGAGTGTCCAAACTACGAAATTCAAATGCCGAGAATAAGCAAAAAATTTCAGTTTGTTAAACTTTTAAAAGGTTTGTTAGCAAACGATTTGCTTATGTTGGAGCTATTTGAAAAAAGCGAAGGTAATAACGTTGCATTTGAGAGAGACATGCTAAAATCATTTCACTTTGCAGATATTCAACGAATTTGCCAACTCATTTGCGAACCCAGAAGGTGGCGCAATGATATCAAGGTCTGATAAACGATTTTTCATGCAAATTTTGACAGTTCATTTATCAAGCTTATAAATTTATCAGGTTGGCTAGTTTACGAGGCATTTATCCGTTTAGATGAATACCATTAAGGAATTATTAATTGCATCCATTACCCTATAAATGCCGGCTTACGGATGACTGGCTCATGGATATTCCCCATTGCTCATCTATGGGTAATTGATAGCAACCAGTTGCGAAGAATCTCAAAGCCACTAGAACTTACCAATATAAAAGTAAAATTTAAAATTGCATATAGGCTTAAAGATTCCACGAGCTACCTGTTTCTCAGTTGATATTTGGTTGTCAAGCTGATAAATTAAGTATTCGGCCAAGTCTGGAGTTAACCGATACAGTTTCTGAAATTCTGTTGCATTCAAATAAAAGGTATTGTCCATATCTCGGAGTAAACGCCGATCCAATGTCGGAGCGCTTACTTCTTCGTTACCTCGTGATAAATCTTATGCCAAATGTTCAAACGACATTATTTAATGTTCCTTTTTTAATTACAAGAAAACAAAGCACTGAATTTTAAATTTTTGTTTTTATTTAAGTTGAAATCACGAATTTCACTTTTCTCGATAGAGTAAACAACATCAAATTTGTTGTCGTTTAGTTTTCGGTCATCGACTAGATAACATCAACAGCTGATTCAGCGAATGCGAAAATCGTTGAAAAACGGCTACTAAATAACAGGGTCGTTAAAATTTTGGTTAAGTTGAGTTAACCAATCGAATATCTTTAAAATAAGTTAGTGAATCGCACTACAGTAGTCACATTTTTTTTTTGGCAGCGTGTATCATAGGCGCAATTTTTCAAGGAATAACGCTTTACAAATTTCCTCATCTGCTATAATCCTTACAGCTTACAATGACACAATGATGGTTTGAGATTGAAAAGATAACTACAGAGAACTACAACATATCCTTAAATTGAGTAATAAGAATATTTTTATTATCTTGCAGCCCTTTTTTGCTTTATTTACTATTTTTGAAATATCACACTTCTACTTTAATCTTTCGAAGTGTGGTCAGTGTGGACATGTAGGTACATAACAGGCCCGTCGCGAGGACGGCGGGGGCCCCTGTAATTTGAAGAGCAAAAAAAAAAAAAAAAAAAAAAAGGTCATCTCCGAAATCGAAAAGAACAAGACCCAGACGCGTCTATAAATGTAGTGTACCACGCATTCCGTCAATGCACACATAACAGTTAATAAATTGCTTGGTTTAAAAAAAATGATGATTAGTTGTGAGTAGGTTTGCGTCGTCACATGCTCCCCAGCAGCTAGCTCTGAAATGCGAGTAGGACGTTCAACGCCTCCCTTGCGTCTTGCAATGCCGTTTATCTAAATCGCATGCGAATTCAGCCGGAAAAAGAGCAGGCACAGTGGTGCTTGATAACGCGCAGCTGATTCGTGTTGTTTACGTTCACAATAAACCGACAGGGCTTATTAATAATACTGGTCCAATTCAGCAAAATGCGCCGGACGAAGGAAAATAGTTGCAAGTGCACTGGCGAACATCATTCGCGAAAAATTTTTGATCCCTTTTTTTTTTTTTTTTTTTTTTTTTTTAGGTCGCGGGGGCCCCGGGGCGGTTCCCCGGCTGCCCCACCCTCGCTACGGCCCTGGTACATAAATACATAAAAAAAAGTGTATACAAATATTTTCATTTAATGCATATAAAGTAGATCGATAATTCAACGGCAAGTTAACCAATTTTTATGTGGGTTTTGTATTTACTTTAAATTATCATACTTAAATGCATGCTGGTGCAGATAAGCAATAAAAATAAAAAATAAAAAAATCTTTAAAAAGAGTTTTCGTTTTAACTTTTGCAAATCGCGTAATTTTAGCTTCCATACAATTTTTTTTCAAACCGAAAGAAAAAATATTGCGTTTAAGGGTTAAAATGTTCTCAAAAAAATTTTTCATCAAATTTTACTGGCTAAACCCAAATTAGATATTTCACTCAAATAAGCATTTTAACAATTTTGTTCCCTTTTAAAAATTTTATTAAAGCCTTTTTGTTCTACAAGAGTTTTACTATAGAAGTCTGGCACGCTTATCTTTAATTTAGAATTATGACATCGGCAGACAAATGTACGGAATTCCCTGCATACTTTCAATTATTTATTAAATTATAATTTTAATATTTAATTAAAGTCTTTAATAGAATACATTTTTAAATCATAGTCATTGGAAATACTTAAGGTTTCTCAAAAGCATAAAATATATCCTGAACAAAAAATTCGGAATAATATGTTATACCCTGTTCACATGGTAATGAAAATTAATTCTTCTAAACATTTAAACAATTCTCTGTTTATTTACCTTTTTTCCCCCAAGTTAATCTGGTAACTATAATGTCCCCAAAGCTCCAAAATAAAAGCTTCGCTCTGTGCGCACCAAGCAGTGCCACTTTTTAAAAATATCGCAGTTTTTCTGCACCCTGATTTTTTTCTTTTTGTTGTTTTTATTCCTTTTTCTAAACCAGTGACAGCAAATCATCGATTTTTGTTAGCAAAAAGACATCGAACACAGAATTGTTTATGAAAACAAAACGAAAATTTAAATGTTTTCGAGATTATCATGATTGGTTTATAATGAAGTTAAAATGTTTTGGCGGAGCGAAAACATTTATTTTCAACTTGTTTTCTCCGAATATAACAAATGAACCATAAACAGCTGATTTTCGTTGTCGTGTGAGCTTAGTATTATACTTTTTATTTGATCCAGCATTCAAATATATTAACTGGTTTACTAAGTGACTCGCAAAGCTTTGTTTTAAATCTAAAATAATAATTTGAGATGAAAATATTATTAATATCTATTGTTTTAAAATCGTATAATGCAAATTTTCATAATTACAGAACCAATGAAAAATTGCTGATTTTTTTGTCGGCTAAGTTTTGCGCCTTATTCAACAGTAAGACAAAGCGCGAGCTAACAATGAAAAGAAAAGAACAAAAAAATTCTGTAAAATATCTAGCAGCAAAAAATTGGAAGTGTCCGCAATAGCGTACAGCCTTTGACCCATCGATGTTATCATCAATACCCCTTCTGCCCATCTGCCAATCCATCCATTCTGCGTACTTATTTAGATGGATAGGGGTTGTAAGTTGGCACCATTTGAGTGTTGGACTCAATAATCTTGCCCTACAGACACACATCAAACAATAGCAGGACATAACATAATTTCCAGCACTTCAAATTGCCAACGGATCATTGGTTCGCGATAAAATTTAGTTATATCTATATTATTTGTACGACAGACTGCCACATTGTACGAATATATATAAATGTGAATGCCATTGTCTAAGTCATGGATGTGAAGGTTTGTGCGGCAATTTTACTGTTGAATAGCCACGGTCAGCAGCATCGAATTCAACGACACCGACACCGACACCGACACCGACTACGATACCGGACGAAATCCACTCATGCTTGAAAAGTTTTATGGGCACACCCACTCAACCCATTTTTCAATGTTCCATTCACGCTTCAAGCAGCTTCAATTTCATTCGTTGCGCTTTTGTCTTTCTGATTCTCCTGATTCTCCATTGCCACCCCGCCACCACAAAGAGTTGGCATTATTCGGTCATGCTAACTTTCGCCATAGCTGAAGGATTCAACATTGTAAAAATGCAGTTTTATGCTTGAATTGTTTGGAGACTGATTTCAATCTGTTTTTCCTGTTTTTAAACATTTTCTTCGCTGCTTTTGTTTTTCGCAAAATTCGTGCAGCTCAATGGCCAACTGTCAATTTTTGCTAGCCAACTGTGCGACAGAGCGAGTATTTGGATTTGTTCCTGCGGTGGTTTGATGCAGAAGTAGATCATCACTTTCAGTATTTGCCTTTCAATTTGTGGCTAACGGCGGTGGAAGTAGCAGCGATGAAGCATAACAATCAAATGGGTGGAAAAAAGACTCACAGAAACTCGGTGAAAATAAGAAATGAAATTAAATTAAATGCTGATGCAAAGGAACTACGAATTTGAGTAGCGAAAAAAAGCAAGCAATTAAAAAGTTAAAAATTTTCTGCGCAGTACGTGAATTCGAAACTCCTTTCCATACCTTAAAATTCTCAAAAAACCAAATATCTGTTATTAGAAATCTTACATACAGATGAAACGTCTTGGGTTTGGACGGCTGCGAAATACATGCGGGGTAAAGAGTGAATGAATTTACCGTCAATGTGATGACAGAAAAGCCTTTTATGTTTGATCCTCGTTCTCCGCTAGACAAGAGAGACACTCGCTCTTTCTCTGCACAGATTCAGAATGGTAGCTCACATTACGCTATCTGGTTAATCGGAAACCTCATTTGGTCTCAACATAGATTCAGAGAGATTCCAATTTGAATGCAGCTTAAAGGTTTGTTTTAGTATTAATCTACATAGCCATATTAGGGATACCAAATGTAGAATTTTCCGTTATAGTGTTAGATCCTCTTCGTGCTATCAAAAGCGGTCCGACGGAAATATGATATGTGTCTATCAATTTTTGGTTTTGTTATTGACTATAGAATATTGCCAAGATTAAAGTTGTATTATTGAATCATGGTTAATTTATGACATATGAAAGCAAGGCTATTAGAGGATACGACAACTTTTAAATCATAAGGCTAATGACGAAGTTGATTCAAATCAGTTGGTTGTCATATTCTTCTAATAAGTTTATATTACAAATCTTAAAATTACATCGCCAGATAAAAAAATAAAATACATTTTTCAGTTATAGATATCGGGACCCACGATACAAATTTCAAAATATTCGGTCTGGGCGGGTTCGGTTCTTAAAAATTGAAGGTCGGGATGGACAGTATTTGGACCAATTTAGTCCTGCGTCTATTCTTCGTCTTGAAACTGCATCTCTGATCCATTCGTTCCCCCTTTTTTGGCCTACATTCAACGTTTGAAGAGCTCATCCACAACTTCATGGTAAAAAGATGCTCTGGCCTTTAACTGATCGGTAGCGGGATTGGATTCACTAGGTATTTGTAATCGACAGGATTCACATTTTAATTGAATATCTATTCAAACACTCCACTGGAAGTAGAAAAAGCACTCAACCTTCTAAGTAAAAAAAAAATCATATCATAAGAGGACGAACAAAATAAACAAACAAAAAAATCCTCAATTACATGCACTAGCAAACCTTGATTAATAACCACCCTTCGTAATATCTCATTTTATAATAAATTTCTGTCGTGATGATGCTGCCATTAAAGTTGAGTGCCAAAAGAAGAAAAATAATGGAAATTAGAATAATTTGATAAAAACATAATTGAATAAATTGCCAGATTAAGAAATGTATATGCATGTGAGTGAGATGTAAAGAGGGGGAGGAGTGTCTGCTAAATAATGAATGTGATCGTAGAACAATTTGCCTAATGAATGAATCGATTAATTACGACTGAACATTGAACAAATGAAGCATTGAAGTGAAAGGAAAACAGGAAGCAATCTAAAGAATTTTATGTCGCATTACCTACAAATAGAAACAAAATTATGGGGGGGGGACGCACATGTACAAGAAATTTAGCGCGAAGAATAAAATACAGAGAAAAGAAAAATGGTACCTTGTCTGTTGAGATTTGAGAACTGCGAGTTTTTTAAAACTTTCGCTGAACAATGAGTTGCGATAAGAAAATGAATAGTGAAAATAAAAAAAAACTGTAATTTTAGGAAAACTATTGAAACGAAAAATAAATAACATTAAAGCTAGTAGAGCGAACTTGTGAAAAATCTGCACCAAGTTAGTTTTTTACCAGATATATAGTTCTCACATAAATTAAGTAGATGCTTTTATTGCAGAAAGGAAAAATTTTAAATGCTTGGCTTCATTTCGTTACATTATGAAAATCCATACTAAATTACGAATCAAAATAGTATATTGCGTTTTCAAAACACAAATTAATATTCAAAAATTTCAACCACAAAGTGACGATTCAAATATTTTGGCCAATTCCGTCTGATTTCACCATAGCAGAACTAATTTGACGTTCATTGTTAGGTTTCTCTTGCGGCGAAAGCGGACTAGAGTTCTTGCCACAGGAAACTAAATGTGACGCAACTTATGTTTATAACAGCATTCTGTAATTCAGTTTCATCTCAAGTCACTAAATTTCAATTTCTAAAAGCCAATTGTCTTATTTGTTGAATGCTTCTTTATAGTCTTTAAGACATTTATGAATTTATCTAACATTATTATATTCTTAGTTTTTAATTAATATTGAATTAATTTGAAAAATTTTTGCTATCATTAAGTAGCCGGTATAAACTATTGTGGTTTTGACTAATAAAAGAGATAAATAAATAAATAAATTTGAGGCTTTCAATTAAAGAACTTTTTTTGTGACTTGAGATGATTTCCGTATTCAGTAAGCAACAGTTTAAAAAAATTACACCAAAAACTGTGGTGAAAAGCAACTAGAGATAATCAGCTGATCGTATGTTCAGCTAGAGGTGCACAATTACCCTCAATGAAAATGTGTTCATCGATAACACACAATATACTTTTTAAATTCCGTGTCAACAGCATTGTTGTTCTTTAAAAATTAAAACCATATGATTATCGTAAAATTAATAGGTAATAACTAATTTGATTTTGAGACTAGAGATTTGAGATGGCTAACTGAATAACAAATAGTCTCAAAATCAATATCACCACCGAAAATACCCATTTAGTGACTAGAGGCTGCTTACAGAATGCCATGCAATAATATACGTCCTTTGAGTCGAGAGGCACGATATCGGGCCGAAAGTGTCCATATGGTACTCATTGAAAGTATAACTCTGACATCGGGTACTCATAAATATCGAGATAAAAATATTCGATACCCAAAATATCGACACCTAATAGATTAAGAATATAATCAATTCACAATTTATTATATCATGTTATCTGTTTGCCCTTTAGAAAGTTTTTCGTAATTAGGTCGTTAGCTTATTATGCCTAAGTTTTGAAAAATGTGTGCCCCTCCGGCTCATAGTTTGATTTTATATTTTACTAATTTGTGTCCTCAATAAGACACTTCAAACCTGTGTAAAGTTAGCAGTACATAACATAATTCAGCTAATATTGAAAAGGGATTAGCTTACAATGTGATCTTGATGCGTACCTAGGAAATTTGATACGATATTGGTGGCCAAGTACTCAATCCCAGAAAATATTTTTAAAAAAGTGTCGAGTAAAAAATATCGTTATCGGATGGTAAAAGTAAGGATATGGTATTGTATCGTATCGAAAATCGTGTCCCTGGATACATCCGATCACTAAAGTTGGTTACAATCATGGCTATGGTTGGCCGAAGTGCTCCCAATCTAAAAGTCATTCAAGGTCTCAAGAATATCTGAAACTTTTTTATATGTTAAAACAAAAGTAATCCCTTAAACTACCTCCGTTATTATCATCGTAAACCGCACACATTTTGTCTGTTATTATAGCAAATGCTCAATTCAAGCGCATTTCGTAAGAAATGTTTGCGTATTTTAAAGAAATATTATATTAACATGAAATACTACTATTTTTACTAAAGGTACTACTAATTACTACCGTTTTGACTAACGACTACCACTCCCTTAAATAGAACTCTCTTTCTCTTGTAGAAGCGGCACACCTAGGTACGCGGAAATATTTGACGGTTACGAGGTGAATATAATTTGCCAGCCTCAATGCGCTAGTGAAAAATTTGACAAGAAATTGGAAATTTTTGCCAACATGCTGAATAAAGAAGAAGACTGAAATGAGTATATATTATGCATACGAAAATGAAGCGAAAGTGAAATTAAATAAAAAAACAGGCTATATAATATGTAATTATATCTTTATTTTCTCGATTAATTATAAATTAAAAATTTTAATTAAATATAGCACTAGGGCATTAGTTGTAGTTTTTAACATCTTACCAACAAACTTAGCTCAAAATTTTGGTGAGCAGTGTAAAATTGCAATTAAAGGGTATATTTAATCTAATAAAAAGTTTCCTACCGGTACAGCAAATAAGGAAAATTTCCACACCATAGTAAATATAAGTAAGATAGCTCACCATAGAAATCTGCTTCCATTTAGCACAGCTCTTTAGTTCACAACACTAAAAATCTCCCCTGCACGACAGCTGAATATCATTTTTTGTTCACTCCATGAGAAAAATAAGTAGGTTCATTTCCCTTGTTGGTGTAATATTTTAACTCTTTTGTACTAACGGCAATTTCATATTTGCTCTACATAACCAGGAAACTTATCATTTTTATGCATATACTAAACCTAATACGACAATCGCAAGTGTTTCAGAATTTTTGCCTTAACTGCTCAGTAATTTCTCCATCGAATCTCCATCCCAAGCAATTTCAAGTAGTGTACCTTTGCTCAGTGCTATTATGAATTTCATTAACAATATTTTACGTCACCTACTCAAAATGCAACAGCTGTCTACTTGAAGAAAATAAATAAATAAACCTCGTTTTAATTACATTTCCACACCACATATCCCTGAACCTCCGGGCACGTCATAAAGTCAGACACTTCACTTGGTGTAAGTACTTAACCAACACGTACGCGCGAATATCTCGACACATACCTACTACAAACTCATACCATAAAGTTTGGCATGCCAACGAGGTGTCGTCCGCCACCTAATAGTCTCCTAGTGAGCCGAGTTGCGTGTTTATTTCATCAATAAATCGCTCCAATATGAAAGTAATCGTAAAATGTGCAAATGTACAATAGTGGTGGTGCGTGCGTGTTATTTACATGTTTGTGGCACGTTTGACTGCCGTGTGGGCAACCGTTTTATGTGTCCAGGTGACAAAATACTTTACAACATAATGTATGGTATTTGAGTTAAAAAAAAACAAAAACGAACTTCAACCACATGATCAACATTTCATTGCAATGGTAACACTTGCCAAGTTGGCTTTGGCTATCGATAGTGTGCATAGATACATACAGACATATTTACGAGTATTTTAATTTAAACTCGACTAGTTCGTGCAAATTTAAAAAACACTTACATAGCTTAGTGGCGACAAAGTAACTACTTGTCACGTCATCAGTACATAGGTTGTTTTGCCAATAAACGAACACGTATATTATATTGGAAGCTGTGACGTAGAATTTTTATTAATGCCCATGTTTATTAAAAAGAAGTTCCGTTATTTCATTAGATAAACAAGATCAACCAACAGAAATTTGTAAACTTACAAAAATGGCTAAAATTAAAAATGTTTATATATCCTATTAAAAATCTTATTGGAGTGAAATTTCTTAAGGACTTGGGAGCTGGTTGCGTTAAACGTTTATCGCTGCAGTTTATTAATTTTTCATGCTGAAAAGGCTAGACGGGTTTGAGTAAACTTTTGCACAAACTTTAAATTTATAAAAGAATGTTTAGAAATTTTTTGGGTATACAGCCTATTTAATTATATTGTAGTATAACCAAGTGCAACTCTGAAGGGGCAAGAAACTATCGCTGAGTTTTTATAATTTTTTTAATTTTAGGTGTCGCGAACTTTTTTCATAAACGCATTAGGCATTGGGCACTGCGACTTCAAGGTATGTATATTCAAGAATTAAAGGAACTTCATTTAGTCCAGCATCCCAGATTAACTTTATTATAGAGCCTAAATTTCTGGAGTTCATACTGCCATCCCTTATCAGATAATTACCCAAGTTCCTTTTGCGTTTGTGCTCTAGTATATGTCTTGTAGTTTTTTTTCTACTCTGCAGAATCTGTAGTATTCATCCGAGTAGATTTCCAGTATGATCAGGCGTTATTTCAGCCTGCTGTGTGAATCCCCGCAATTGGTAGGTTGTTCTACGATAAACCCAAGCACTCTATAAAACGCTTTAGATTATATGATTCTTGTTGCGCTTTGGAATGTTCCAGGCCAAGGAAATCTCCCCAGTATAGTTTACGCTGAGCTTCCTCCTCTTCCTTGGCCAGTGGGGATAGTGTCCCCATCTTTATACCACAGAAGGCCTCTGAGCCAATAAAGGAGTTGACAACGCCTTCTTTTTGGCGAGTTTATCCACGATCTGGTTTTCCTCAATACAAATATGCCCCGACTCCCAACGAACCTTTACCCGATTTTTCAGTTCTTGTGTGTTAGACTGGCTTACCATTCAGAATATTTTTTCAAAATTAAGGCAATACTGCAATATTTTATATGAAATATATTTTACCATTCGTTGGTCTTTGGGTACAATTCTACTCAAAATTTAAAATGAACATAAAATATACCCAACAAAATCGATTACTTTTGAGTGCTATGTATTAAGAAATGCGATTTGTATGAAGAGTTATGTATTTTACCCAATTCAAATTCATCCTCACCCTCCTCATTACTTTCAAATATATGCCAGCAATATCTTTCTCCGATTGAACCACAACCAGCTAACTGTTCTAAACTGGAAGTGACAGATAATCAAAAGAACGTGATCGATGCGTACAAAATATTTAAAATCTTAATTTTGGGTAGAAATCTAACCACAAGGTCGGAAAACATATCTCGATTTTAAGGTCAGTGAACGGTTAAAAGGGTAAGCTAACTAATAAATTCACTGAATGCTGTTATATTAAAGTCTAATGATAGAGATTTAAAAACCCCTTATCCTAGAATAATGAATTTGAACTCAATCATTAGTATTAATGAACCATTACTATAAGTTTAATAAAGCTTTGTTCGAAACTTAATTCAAGGAAATGGTATGGTATCTGCATATTAGAAGGTATATTTTAACCCATTTATTTTATTTGACAGTTTTCAAGGCAAAAGTAGTGTGACTAATTTTATTACTCGATAGCCTACATTTTTCATTATAATATATATATCTGATATACTTTTTGAAGGGCAACTACTCGCTGCTAGAAACATATGCAATGTGAGGCTCCCAGTGTTTTATTGAATACAAATTTTTAGTTTTCCATGCAAATAAATCCGATTTTCAAACATATGCCTAAGGTATCCATAACTACATAGATTTATTTCCTTTTTTCTAAACTATGAAGACTATCTTATAGGAAAAATTTTGCACTACTTTTTTCAGCCGGCTTAGTCTCACCAATAACGCGCAGAATATTAATTTTCAACTGGCCAGTCGCCGCCAGACTCAAATCACAGTACTTGTGGCCACCCATTGACACGCCCATTTCTTGATATGATTCCGCCACCACAAGTTCGGCCCCAAAAAAGGGTTATTTTCGCTGTAAGGCTTGTTGTACCATTGTTAAACAAAATTATATAATTTCGGTATTTTTTTTTTAAACTTAATAGAGCTTTCGATTTCTGGAGTATATAAATACGCGAGAAATCGAGAAACTCGGGGAAATATCAGGTATCGCTCTTCTTGCTTGAAATGTCGAGTATTTATCGAGAAGATTACTGTGTATGCATTTACAATCGAGTATGGAGAAACTCGTGAGCTCGAAGCGAACATCAACTATAAAATGTTTGGCTTTTACTACTTGGTTCACTGTATGCATAGTTGGTTACGATATGTGGTGCAAAATTAGATCTAGGGCTCTAAGAATTAATGAAATAATAAAAACATATACTAGGTACATTGAGATAATTAAATTTTTGTTCGCTTTTTTTATAACTAGGAAAATCGACTATGGGAGCTCATAACTCCACATACTACACATACGTTTGTCTCGGGCGTTTTGACTTCACGCACGTGCGTTTCTAGCCGACATTACTCTAAGCGCATGAGAGAAAGGAGTAAAATCCTGAAATATGGTTCAGTGTCATTGGCGTTGGATTAATGGCAATGTTAGATCCATTTTCTTAAAAGTATAAATCAATGGCGATTCGGCACGCGAATCTCGAAGGCCTAGATAGTATCTTCAACATATAAAAATTTTTCTCATTTACGTATCAGTTAAAACTGAGGACTCAGCTCTTAAAAAGAAAAAAATGTATAAAAATACGCTCAAATATTGAAAAAGCAAATGTTCGTACATTTATTTCTTAAAGAAAATTTACAGCAACTGTAAAGTACTTTTTGAGGCAACAGAAATAATGAAAACTATTTCTTGTAATTTTTCTTTAAAGGTGGAGCTTAAGCCAGAAGTAAGGGAAGTCCTCTGTAAGTTTCCGAAACAGAACGTGAATTTGGAAAATAAATTTCTACATTTCGTAGACACTTTTCCAGTGTAAGTCCTTGCACGGTAATTTGTCAAATTATATTCCACATAAATGCCAAGCATGTGTGTTTACTTTGTCAGCTGATTTGATTGTTATCCTTCTAGGAAACTCAATAACTCTAACCCTGCAATGCTCCACCTTATGTAAAAACCGGTCGTTCCAAGCATTTTTCTGGATTCATATCCAAAGCACTTGACCACCAACTAAATGCTTACTTTTATTATCAATTAGCTTTGTGTATTTGCTTAGCTAGTTGATCGAGTAAGAATCAATTAAAGGCATAAAATCTAATTACTAATTGAAAGAATCAATAATGAACAATAAGAGTTATGGGTAAAAGCAAGTATACCCTTTGCCAGCGACAATAGCAGATGCCCCTCCACTCAGAGGGTTTTCTTGTTTACATAAAAGTTTACTTTGTCAGCACTTTAATGACCTACAGTAAACACGCAAAGGCAAATAGTAATTTGTGCAAATACAAAGGAGACTAAATAAAGCTGCATGGCACCTGAACTCAGAGTCATTCACACATCGGGCAGAGTGTCTGTCGGCAATGGCAAGGTCAACAACACAACGATTGCTACCAGTGTAAATTCCGCTACAATCGCATAGCTTAGATGGGCGCAATAATATGGGTAGAATGCCGCTATTTGCAACAACATTACTAATAAAGCTACTGTGTGTGTGTTTTGCGTTGGTGGGTAAATTCAATAGAAGAGGGATGTCAACTCGACAGCGAAGGGGACAAACATGGAAGTTGAGGAAACAAATGTGAGGCAAATTGTCAATTGATATTCCTCTCTGTTGTTAGTTAATAGCAGTGCAACTACATGCGGTGACTCAAACAACTGACCACATGGCGATTTTTTCACAATATTTACAATGTTTTTTCTTAATTTTTTATACATACAAACTAAAAAATTAATTTATTTTCTTTTACTTTTGATATTACGCTTTTTTCCATATAATGTCAGGATTTCATATAAATTCTTGACAGTTTTCAAATTTTTTTTGTTGTGTTGTAGGCTTGCACATCATTTGCCATATAAACTGGACGTGTTAAATGAAAAAAAAATCTGGGACCATAATTTCAAGAAAAAAAATGTAATTCAACACAACTTTGAACTATAATGTACTAAAATGGAATTGGCTACAAAACTTATTCCCCAACTTTAAAAGTTTAAAAATTTTAAGAATTTGTATACATTTTTTTGAAAGTTGAATATTTTCACATATAGGATTTTTATTATAGAATGAATTATATTTTTACCAAAAACTTTTTAAAAAATTAGCTTGAAAATCATTTCGAATATTATAAAAAAATACCCATTTGGTCAGTTGTTTGAGTAACTGTATGTATGTACGAATTCTCGCGATAAATCACTGATGGTATTTCTATGTATGTATTTGCATTAGGTTCATGACTTTTTCAGTTTTTGACTTGTTTTGAATTTGTAAGAAAATATTGTCAGTGTTAAATACTGTTAATAAAATAAATAAACTATTTCTAATTTTATAGAAATATTGACGGATTTTGTATGCCTTAAAGGTTTCCATTAAAAAAAAACTTGTCATAACTTATTATCACTTGATACGACAAAATCCACCTTTTGCCTCCGTTTTTCATTGGGGGCTTCGAAGTTCGAAATTGGACATTTCCTTAGAAATTAATTCTAATTATTATATGTAAATAACTAAAAACGTAAAAGTATGACTGGGGTCAGCTTTCTTCTTTGATTTAAATAGCATATAACCTTTTTGGCTCAAACTTAAATTCCACGATCAAATGTCAGTATAGAAGCCTTATATTTAACAAATTTTAACCGCTTCGTTTTTGCGCTCTTGTGATATAAGTTTACAAAAAAAAAGTTATATACCATTTAAATATTTTTGGTTGTTTTAGTTATTTATAAATATATAGTAATTATAAACATTTTTTTAGCTAAGTTCCAATTTCAAACTTTTAAGGCACATTTCTCGATTATGGAGGCTAACTTCGAAAAACAAACAAATAACTTTTTTACTTATGACTAATTTAAAAAAGTGGGTTTGGTCCATTAAGTATTAAAATCTAAGAAAATTTAGATTATAAACTTTTTGCAAGTTTTAAAGGTTAAGTTTTTTATATTAAATGTAAGAATAATCGGTACAGAAATTTTTTTTTCATACATTTGCACTTACTACAAATATCTCCTCAATTCAAACCACAGCACCTCAAAACTAGTGTGACGTAAAGTATAGAGTTTTGACTGAGGCGGTGGCAGCCGTATCAGAGTGTGTGCGATGTGCGCGCTTCAATCGGTGGGCCCCGGGTTCAAATGCTGGCCGGGACAAGTACTTTTACAAATTATATAGAAAAAGGTTTTTCTAATAACGGTCGAACCTCGGCAAGCAATGCCAAAACTCCGAGTATATGTATTTCTGCCATGAAAAACACTTCACACACAAAAACATTCGCCGTTCGGACTCGGCGTATAACTGTAGGTCTATACCACAAATTGTAGGAGAAGTTCGGCCAAAGTCGGTTAAGCGGTTTTAGCGCCAATTATGGAGGTAAGCAATAGTTATTTTAAATCCAAAAGTGCGCACATAAATGTCTTAACTGTTTTGCGTCAGACACATTTATTTCTCTCTTAATCAAATGATCAAATTTTCTAAAGTATAATTTCCTTAAATTTAAATACTTTCAATATCGATTTTTATGCGTTCTTACAATGATATGGATTGCAGTTTGGAACAGGTTCAGAAATGCCGTCTGTAAATAATTGATTTTACTCTTGTCTAGATGTAATTAGTGTATATAATACTGACATATTTATACAAAATAAAAATTAAGGGAAGCAAAGAGTTTCTCGTGGAGAAATTTTTGTGGTGGCATCGAGGATACTTCCGAGACTGTTAGGCTACGAAAGATTCCCTCGAGATGCTCAAACCAGCTAGGCTTCTTACAAAAGCACGGCGCGTCCTGTATCTCAACGGAAAAGGAAACCCTTGAACTGCTAATGGACACCCATTCCTGGGAACACAACAGAGATCTCCCCTTTTAGTTCTTTCAATACTGTTAACCTACCGTTTTCGGAAGAAAAAGTTGAATGTCATATCCTATGATTTAAACCATGTAAATCCATAGGACTGGACGGGATAATACCTATACATCTAACTAAGATACTGAAAGTGCCCGCGAAATGGATTTCAACTATATAAATTTCATATAGGGAAACGGCACGGCTGTATTTAGTAATAAAGCCGGAGAGGTCTCACATACTAATCCATCCTCCTTTGGCCTTAAGACACTAGAGAGGATTGTTAGCTTTGATTGCAGCCTTGGCTATCATTGAAATTGAAGATGTCTATTCCTAGAATTCCAGTTTCAGGCTGCTCTTCCGCTTCCATAAAAACTGAAACTTCAGATTGGACCACGCTGTAGTGGTCTGATAACCTAAAGGAAATACGCAGGGGAGAGTATTGTGAGAAAACGTCTACTTCCGCCTTACCGTCGTGTTTCGAGCCATCTCTGTGGATGACAAGACTATCAGGGGAGCTTTAAAATTTAGTTCCCACTCCGCCCTACTTGGAATTCTTGTAATAAAATTCCTTTTTCAGAAACCAAAGTCGAATCACATCGATCCGTGTTGCTCGATATAAAGCAAAACTTTTTTAATAAACCAGAGTGTAGCTGAGTTTCAGAATAACACTGGGATATCTCTCTTAGTCGCAGAGCAATCATCACTGCCATCTATTGACCTAATAAGTGCAACAACAAGATATCTAAAAAAGCTTTGAAAGCATCATTTGGCGTTGACCTGAGCGCCCAGCTTATGCAGATCATATAAAATCTTTGTAACGAGTAGAGAGAGGTTAGCATCCATTTCTAATAAAGGCCTTCATAGATCAAGAAAGATAAGAGAATCGATCCAAAAACTGCTGTAAAGAACCACCGACAAATTCGGGGATTAAGACACCATTTCTTGCCAATGGCTCTCTTACTTAGAGGGCTTCAGAAGCCTTTTCATAACGCTGAACTATATTTTCTGTCCAGTTCAACTTCGTATCTAAAATAACGCCAAAAAATTTGACACTCCTTCCAGTAGCAGTGTAGTTATCGAAGGCATTTTATACCTTCAGTAAAAAACCAGAGAAGGAATTCCACGGGCAGGTGGACACTATCAAGGACAAGATCCAGCAGATAGGCTACTATGCATATTTTATATAAAGGGTGTTTTTCTTAGACATGTGGTTTTCCAGAATAAACAAAAATAAAAATAAAACGCATATAGTTTAATGTTATGGTCAAGAGTTGGCTCGAATGAATTCCAGCCGAGTGGCCCAATTTTTATAGCAATTGCGGCCATATGTCAATAATAATGCGCCGAACATTATCTTTAAAGGCGTTAATCGTGGCTAAGCGACTACACATAACTCTGCAAAAAATAGTCCTGTGGTGTTAAATCGCACGATCTTGGAGCCAACGACGCAAGATAAAATGCACAACAAAAGTTTCCATCAATTAATTTATTAATATATGGCATGTAGCGCCGTCTTGTTCGAACCAAATGTTGTCCACCTCAACATCCTCCAGACACGAAAAAGTCATTACTCACTGCTCTATAGCGTTACCCTTTGCGTGCAACATTTTGCCCGGCTGGCTTGCTGTTTGAAGAAATGTGGGCCACTGATACCTCCTGCCCTTAGAGCACACCAACCAGAAACTTTTCGAGGATGTAACGGCGTCTCAATAATGGTTCGTGGATTATCAACAGTCTAAATGCAAATAAAATTTTCTGGCGATGCGTTGCGCGAACCGAACCATTTTTTTTTGGTAATAAATTTGCACGATTTGCAAACGTTGTTTTGGATTAAGTCTGTTCATTATGAAATGCAAACCAAACTGAACTCATTGAAAACAACAGGTCCTAACAAAAAAAAAAACACCTGTTATATATGTATGCACAAATGCAGACATGTAATTGACCGACGGCAACACATTTCCAAATTCCTTGCTGCCATTTGGAGTCATTGCCAATTACGGTTAATTTTTTAGTGTTTTCATTCCTACAAAATTTTATTAGTATTCGAACAAGTTCTATGTATACATATATGTATATGGTAGGTAGGTGATGCCACACAAGGGACATTAAGTGCAACCATAACAATAACAACAAAGTGCTTAACTGATCAGAAGTCCCCTTACGACAAGTGAAACTAACAGACCATCTGAAAGAATGCAAACATACATCCATTGAGTATCAAGTTACGTATTTACATACATACATACATCTCCAACTACTGAGCATTCCAAATCTATCTAAGGCACGTGCATACAATCGAATTGCATTTGTATGGACATGATGCCCCTGCCGTGACATTTATTAGCTCATTGACCAAAAGTTGACTGTTCAATTGGCTGTGGGCCAAATATCTCTGCGTTCGCCCAAGTGCACAATCGGCAGGACAAAGGGGTATGTGTGTGTGTGTGTGAGTGTAAGAATTTCTGTCATGTGTGCTTTTGTCGAAGGTTAATACATGCCCTACAGTATTTTACTATTTACTGAGTTCACGAAGTCAAATGAGTTTAATGGTAATTGCGGGCAAAACGAGTGATTAGTGCACAAAGTTGACGCACAACACGAGGTGAAGTGTGTGTGAAAATGTAGCATTGTGTTCCACTGTAAATGCGCGTTTATAAAGCCATAAGTCTTCTATAGCATACCTATCTACATATGGGGCATTCTGTGCTAATCGGACACTATGTGGATTTTGCATCTCCGATTTTTTTCATAAATTTTTATTCACAATTTTTTCATCATACATTTTTATCATACATATATGTGCACAAAGGATATTGTATCAATTGAGATTCGTCTACTTGATTTATTTCAATTCTTTTTTTTTCAGCTGTTTCCGAGATATAAATTTAAAAAAAAAATCGTTTCTTTTTTCAGAAATTTCATAACTTTGAGAAAAATTATTTGATATGGATTTTTTTTTTTAATTCGTGTTTTTTTTTTTCAAAATACTTTTGGAATATTAAATTGGAAAATAATTTTAATCTCGTATTTCTATAAAATTTCAATTATTTTATGAAAAATGTTTATTGCCCAAAAAACACTTACAGGTAAATTTTCGTAATTTTTTTTTAAAACAAGCTATCATTCATTATTCCGATAATAGGACAACAATGGGGTATATTTTTTATAATTCCATGTTATTAAATATTTTAATAATTTTATTGAATTACTTTCTTCACCACTATCGTTTAATATTCCTAAAGAGGTATTCCATCCAACACGCACACGTTTTGAACTTTGTTATAAAAATAAAATTGTTTACCTAATTAAACACACTCAATTCAGACGGACTAATTGTATACGAGGTTAAATTGTGTCTGCCGACTTCAATAAACAAAAGATAAAAAGCACAACAAAACGCTGCATTTGAAACTGAAGAAAAAATATTTTTAGCAACAATTGCAGCATTTGGTGAGCCCCATGCAGAGATAGTCCTCTTTACTTATATAATATAAATAGACACATTTTTTATTACCAGACTTTACCTAAGGATGTTGTATTTTGTCATCCTTTGCCAAGTTTGGTTTGTACCATCTTTCAGTGACATTGTGTTCGAGAACCAAACCAAAATCAAGAAGAGATGACACTGTGAGAAAAACAGAAGAGCAAAAGTTACTTTTTTTTTGCTCTTTGACTATCCAATTGTAAAGGATTGCTACAAAAATTAAATCTACCAAAGTTTGGCATGATATAAATACGGACTGTTCTGGCTTTACATATCTATATATTAATACGCTTACCCATTTTTTTTTTTGGTACGTTAAGACAGGTAATTTAAAAAAAACAGATCTGAAAAAAAAACAACACTATGTATACTTTCACATTAGTTGTGTTTATGTTAATGTCTCCACAATTCATAATTTTTGTCACCCAATAGTTAATTGCAGCTACTGCGGCTGAATGTGCAGGACTATTTTTGCAAACACACAGATTCTGGATGTATTTTTGATATATATATACAATAAACTTAGTGTACACGTTTATTTATTTAGTCACTTTCTATTTTTCACCATTTTTAATGAAAATAGTAAACAATTTTAATAATTGTTTTCTACTTGTAATCAACGGAATAATTACAATCAGGTGTTTATCTTAAAATTATAAAATTTATCCAGTAAAAATACAGTGAAACTTACAAGTCCAGCTGTCATTTTCGCTATCTCAATTGTTTCTCATTTTCTAGTGTGTTTCGCATACGATAACAGAGTCTAGTAAAATTCCAGTAAAGTTGTTACTGGTTCTTTTTGGTTTTACTGGTTAGGGAATACGGAAACAGAACTAGTGTGTAAAGCAAGCAGGCGAGGCAATGTATAGAGAACAGTCAACAAGAGGCGAAATGTTGTTGAGCTCGCAACAAC
The DNA here is from genome assembly GCA_951828415.1 of Anomoia purmunda. Lineage (NCBI taxonomy): Eukaryota > Metazoa > Arthropoda > Insecta > Diptera > Tephritidae > Anomoia > Anomoia purmunda. The sequence goes on from OX639995.1 coordinate 20,068,150, forward strand.
AAAAAATTTACACTAACAAATCATACGCACAGTGAGAGTGAGAATCACTCATATGTAGTTTTGACATTCAGTCCAACAACCGCATTCACTCAGCTGATTTCTCAACACCATCTGATGTAGAATTCGCCTTGGCATCCCGTGGGCTGAACGCTTGTTCCCAATTTGCTGGGTTGTTTTTTTACACAAACAAAATGCATGAGCACTTACTGGGCGATTTTGACTTTTCAATAGCAAAATAACACAAACAAAATATACAATGGATTCGCCATTGTTGTCTTGCTATCATTGCTATGTATTTCCTTTTCTTCAGTAGCAAAAACAAAAATAAATTATTTTCTGTTGTTCAAAGCAATAGAGTATAACATTGGAAATTGAGTATGCCCATTCCCACACGTTTGCTGCTTGTTTTTAAAACAAAAGGGGGATTGAAAGAGAAGAAGAATCGAGTGAAAATTTATAATAAAATGGCGATTCTAGTATACGATACAAATATTTTTGAACTCATATAACTAAAACATGGGATTTAATACATTCGAAAAAAATATATCACATTGTTATCGCTTCATTGGACTAGGCTTAGAAGTTGCGGAATGAGTGATAAATGTTTGGAGAAATTTTTTTTGAAAATAGATCCGAGCGTGTTTTTTGAAAATTAACACTTTGATTAAAGAAAATTAAAATTGTATAAAATTAACACTTTGATTAAAAAAAATTAAAATTGTATACAAATACGGGTTTAATTTTTTTCAATTAACTATTCTAAAAGTGTTTTGAAAAATAAGAATTTAAAAAAAAAAATGTCAAAATCGGATAATTTTTCGCGAAGTTATGGGCATTCAAAAAAAATAGGAATTTTGCTGTTAAAGAAATTGATATCTTGAAAAAGGAATAGCCTCAAAAGTTTCGGAATGAGTGATAGTTGTTAAGAGAAAATTTTGCAAAAAGATCGATCGGTACGTTTTTTTTTAAATTTTATTAAAGTCCGGGTTTAAATTGTTTGTCAATTTGATATTCTAAAAGAGTTTTGAAAAACAATAATTTAAAAACAGAAGTTTCAAATTGGATAATTCTTCGCAAAATTATGGGTATTCAAGAAGTTCCTTTTTTTTTTAAAAGGAAATGATATCTCGAAAACAGACTAGGCTCAAAAGTTGAGGAATGAGTAATAGTTGTTTAGAGAAAATTTTGAAAAAAAATTGATCGATACGTTTTCTTTTGAAATCAACATTTAAATTGTTTAAATTTTATAAAAGTAAGGGTTTAATTTTTTTCCATTGATTTTAAATTTAAAATTCTAAAAGTGTTTTGAAAAAGAAGAATTTAAAAAAAAAATCAAATCGGATAGTTTTTCGCAAAATTATGGGCATTCAAAGAAGAAACTTTTTTAAATTGCAAAAAAAATTTCAAAACTTTGAAGGAGGCCAATGAAATTATGAAATGAAAAGTTGTGAAAAAAATTGGACGTGCTAATTCCGAATGGCGTCTGATTTGGCGCAAAATGGCCCATATACTTATAAAATACAAGCCATATACCTTTTGCGACACGTTGCACTCCCGCTAGTCAACTAGAGAATAAAACTCACTACAAGTTCCTTTTCCTAGTTTGCCAACCAAGTTGGCTATTTTACTGACTTGTTTTCCCTTATGTGCATTAGTGCATATATACAAGCACATACATATGTATATTTGAGAGTATATATTTATTGTCCACAGTTGAATGTGTCACCTGCTTTTGTTCATATCAATGACAGCTACCTATTTTCTGGCCAAGTGAATGACTTTATTTTCGTATATAGTACATATATTGTTGTTTTTTTTGTCTCTTTGGCTTTATATACATCGCTTTTTTGTTATTTGCATTGCCTGCTATTTGTCTGTTCTAGTGCAATGAATTTTTGGAGTGAACATGTAATGATGATTTTCGATTGTTTTCGATTCTCGGTTATGATCAATAAAATTTTAGTATTGCATTTGGCGTTCGTGTATGATGTGGCATGTCTGGCTCTTTATATGCAATTTTATGGAAAATCATCAGAATGTAACACATATGCATATTTTTTGGCATACAAAATAAAGAAATAATAGATGTCCATAAAAATTCAAATATCTTGGTTGTGTGCTAGATAATTTCTTCTATATCTAAAAACACGAAATACATTGCCTGAAATTTATCATATAATGGAAATTCGTGGCAAAAATGTATTAAAAATTAATTAGAGAATACCCTTGCTTTTATTTGAATGGAAATATCGGTATTACTGGATTCCAGAATACCGTTCTAGATAATTAAAATCCCGGTATTGTTAAGTATAACTTTTTTAAATCAGTTGGAGCAGCATAGCGGCAGAGCTAATATAACATTCTCTTGTATTTAGTTGTTGCGTTAAGTCGCTGAAATGTCAATAAAAATTCTCACGCAAACTTTATTTCATAAAAATTCGCAAGACAGTCAGTAATTTTGATTAAATAAAACTATAGATTTTAAAACGGTGGTAAAAGCGCCAAAATTTGCGAACGGGCCACAATTTTTTCGAACATCGAACTTTTTTTGTGGAACTGATTTTGGTTAAAGCAGGATATAAAAAAACCAATTTTTGACTATTTACCGAAATTTAAAACATTTTGGAAGTTATTATTTTCTTTCCTTATAAGTCATATGCCAGTAGTTTCTATTAAGGGAATTTATATCTTTTGTTATGGTGGTGAAAGAGGCAGGAATCTTGCGGTCATAATTTATGAAGTGGGTCAAGATGTTCTAAAGGTCGGGTTTTTTATGGACTTGATATTTTATTGTTCATAAAGATAAACAAAATTAAATTTTCAGGATTTTTCGAAATTTAAAACATTTTGAATTAAGTTTTATTCATTTATTTTGGATATTATTTATTTTCTTTCGATTGGTAATAGATACCGAATTGGTAAATTTTTAAACAGTAAAAAGTGCTGAATTTTTCCTTGCCATTTTCGTTTTGTATTTGGTCACTAAGTTAATTTTTGTAAAAGTTGTTAACAAGTTTGAAAATATTATTGATTTTTCAATCGATTTTCGCCTAATATTTTGTATATTCATTTCAAGATTAATTTTTGAGCTTACCACAAAAGTTTTTTTTTGGAAAATATTGAAAAAAGGCAACAAAACATAAAGCGTTAGAAATTATAGCTGATACTTTCGTAATTCACCACATCCCCTCATCAGATTTCTTGCTAGAGATTGCCCGAACTTTATCCCCAGACTTTATGCCTACCAGGCAAGG